>JAODXP020000031.1:20468305-20470805 GCA_027497455.2 Sardinella longiceps
AGATATCACCCCTCCTCACCGAAGTCAAAAGGGGTGTGTGTGTGTGTGTGTGTGTGTGTGTGTGTGTGTGTGGGGGGGGTTGCTCTAACAACAGTGTAGCTAGCTGTAAACGATAGTTATTGGAGTCATTTTGACAAGCACAAAAAATGTTCCTGCCATTGTGTTTTTGCCTGTTAATGTGGCTTTTCAAAACATAAAAAGAAGAAACAGCTGGCAGGCACTGTGAATGTAACCCTCTCTTGGTCTCACAGTTATTATTGCTTCTTTGTGAACAGGGGGAAAAAGAAAAAAAGAAAAAAAAGTTGAGGCTGGATCATCTCAGCAGTTCCTCTCGCTCATTAAAGCAGAGGGGAGGATATTGAGTCTGCAGGCGGGAGGGAGAGAGAGACAGAGAAAGAGAGAGAGATGGAGAGAGAGAGGAGCAAAGGAGAAGAGAGAGAGAGACAGACAGACTGACAGAGGGAACCACAGGGGATGGGAGAGAGAGAGAGAGAGAGAGAGAGAGAGAGAGAGAGAGAGAGAGAGGCAGAGACAGACAGAGAGAGAGACAGACAGAGAGAAAGAGAGCAGCAGGGAAGCAGAGAGAGAGAAAGGAAGGATAGATAAAGGAAAAGAAGATGGAGTGAGAGGAGCTTGGAAAAAGAGGGTGAAGTACAGAGGAGAGGGAAGAAAACAGAAGGATTGACAAGGAGGAGGGAGGGGGGGTTCAGTGAGACAAAGACACAAAGGAAGTCTGATAAGAAGACCAAAATAGAGGTAAATAAAGAAAGACAAACTGATAGTAAAAGGAAGCCAAGAAAACAAACAGAAGACATTAGACAGGTGAGAGTGGAGGAGGAAAGAGACAGTCACACAGAGAAGGAGAGAAGATGAGACGTCACAAATCCAAAAAAAAGAAAAAGGAAAAAGGAAAAAGAAGGAAGGCAGAGAAAGCAAAAAAGATAGACAAAAAAGGGTAATAAAAGGAGAGAATGAGAGAGAGGTGGGGACAGGAGGGGAGACAGAAATGAAAGAATAAAAAAAAGAGGAGAGAAGGCAAAGAGACAGATGTAGTGAAACCTGAGGAGGCAGTGAGCAGACTGAGAGATTCCACAGGGGGTCATTACCTCTTGAAGTCAGGGAAGGGTTTTACACACCGAGCAGCGAGCGCCCATAACGAAGCCAAGTGCAGCATGGGATGAACACACACACACACACACACACACACACACACACACACACACACACACACACACACACACACACACACACACACACACACACAGGCTTATACACACCCAACCACCCACCCACCCTCATACACTAACACACACACATACCAACACACACACACACACACAGGCTTATATACACCCAACCACCCACGCACAGACATATGCACATGCACACAACCACACACACACATACATGTATGCATGCACACACTCAACCACACATACTAATACACACCCAACCACCCACACACATACACGCTCATACATGCAGAGACGCTCATACATACACACACACACATACACACACACACACACACACACACACACACACACACACACACACAAACCCTATCATTCCCTTCCCCCCTTCCTCTGTTTATCTGCTTACGACCTCATTTTTCCAATTACCTGATAGCTAAGTCTCAGTCAGTATTCATTCACCCCGGAGCAGCAAAGCCCAGTAATGCACACACACACACACACACACACACACACACACACACACACACACACACACACACACACACACACACACACACACACACACACAACACACACACGACGCCTTTTCTCCCACTCCACCATCCACCGTCCACACGCCTAAGCAGGGTGAGGAGAAGTCTATTAACACCATTAGCCGAACTAATTAGCACTCTCCTCTGGTCACCACGACAGCGCAGTCTGTTGCTCGAAACGCAACACCCAGGGCAGTCCCTCCGAGTCGAGTCGAGCGTCACCAAATGAACCGAGAGCACAGGTGCGGAGCAAGGGGAGAGGGACGGAGGAAGGGAGAGAGAGAGACAGAGGGACGGAGGAAGGGAGGGAGAGAGAGAGAGAGGGGGGGGGGGGGGAGAGAGAGAGAGGGGGGCGGAGACAGAGAGAGCACTAAGAGACACATTCAATGTCCAGGGTTAATGTAGAAGCCATGTAGCTAGTCTGCACATGCATTTCTGCGTCATGCAGGGCTAATGTGACAGCAATGGAAAAGTAAGGGTGGACAAGGCTGCTGACGGTGTCATATTCTTCAGCTTTGAGAATGTTTAGAAGGCAGTGGCAGAGAGAGCGGGAGCTGTGTGTGTGTGCGGGGGGCTATTGTGCCTCGTCTACACTTTTTCTCATCTTTTCATCTCAGACACCTGTGTACTTCTCTGCCCCCCCCCCCAACATACACACTCAAACACACACTTACACACCCCACCACCAACACTCTCTCTCTCTCTCTCTCTCTCTCTCTTTCTCTCTTTCTTTCTTTCTCTCTGCCCCTCTCTCACACACACATACACAGA
>JAODXP020000031.1:20478305-20500805 GCA_027497455.2 Sardinella longiceps
GGAATATAAAAAAGCAATATTGGTCTGATTAGTCAAGTATAATTTCAAAAAGCCTACACTGTGCTTATGATAATAATGGCAATGAGGACATCAGTATCAACATTGACAGTTATGACTTTTACTTTACATACTGTTGTTAAATGATGGAGTGAAGTATATAACCCCTTGTCCCATCTCCCTCAAGACATGTTGCTAAAACCAAACCTAAGATAAACACATTTGTCTTGGTACACCTCTGCCTTCTATTTTATCTAGATATTAAAAGTAATGTTTTGTGTTTTTGTTGCTGAACGTTCATAAAAAAGTCTAAAGTGCTGCAGGTAAGACAAAAACACTGAATAAATTTTGAATGAATTTTTGGTTTGGTTTTATTCATTGTAGACTGTATACTTTATGTATTTTTGCCCTCTGGTAAAGAAAGAAGTTTTGTTCCAACCAAGAATTTATGAAGTTTATGAATTCTGAACGAAAGGGGAAATAACGCACACTTCACATGCAGCCTTCTATCTGAAATATGAGTTGTGACTCTTGAGTCTTGTCTAGACATCCAGGGTGACTGATAGATATTTATAATACTCAACAACAAAAAAAACATAAAAACAATTTTGAAAGACTAGGATGTTGGAGGACAACATTCTCTTATCTACTTCTCATCCGCTTCTCATGCTCATCTAAGAAAGGACACAGTCTTCCAAAGAGCCACTGCAGCAATAAAGTACCACATAGCACAATGTGCTTTGACAATGGTACAATCAACACCTTGATGAACACTGATATTGGCATCTGTCCTGTTGATGGGCTCATATATTGTATGTGCTAAACCTAGTCGCTTGCTTTGCCTTCCCATCTTTTCTGCAAAGCACATTGAACTGCTTTTAAGTATGAAATACGCTACATAAATAATCAATCTTGCCTATATGTTTCTTTTTGTCTTCCAGGTGCTCTCCCAGCTATTGTGAGCATGGAGGGAAATGCACCCAGTCTTGGAGTACCTTCCACTGCAACTGCTCACACACAGGCTACAAAGGAGCCACCTGTCACAGCTGTAAGGCCCTTTTACCTGTCTTATTACATGTATGTGTTTGTGCAGTGGCATCTTACGGTAGAGAATTGGTTCTCAAACTGGGGTCCAGGGACCCCCCAGGTATTTTTAAAATGGTAGGCCTACAGAAAACAGCTCTTGCTCTGTCAGGTTTTGGCAAATGCAATAACATGCCTATTCAAAACTTTTCTGGATTAAGCAAAATGTGTTTTTAGAATAAGAGTTCAAAAGTATCTGAAAGAGTAAAAGGCTATAACTTTCTTGGCGATCAGAAGGGGTTCTTGAAAACATTTCTGCTCCATGAGGGGTCCACAGCCCAATAAAATGTAATAAAAATACTCCTGCGGTAGAGGACTCTTTTTCCAGTAAACATATAAAAGATTTCATACAACTTATTTACACCGCAGAGCCAAAAATGGCCTGAGTTAATTAACCTGAGTTAGAGTTGTGTTAAGCAAGACAACAGAGGCGCACGCTATATGTAAATATGCTAATAATAGCCAGTTAAATGAGTGTGCAAATAATTACACATTATACAAGTGTGCAAATGAGAAGCCCATAAACCGACAACAATGGACAACAGAATGGCTCCATCGGAATCTGGCCCAATCTCATCCTGCCCTCTTTATTCC
The DNA here is from genome assembly GCA_027497455.2 of Sardinella longiceps. Taxonomy (NCBI): domain Eukaryota; kingdom Metazoa; phylum Chordata; class Actinopteri; order Clupeiformes; family Clupeidae; genus Sardinella; species Sardinella longiceps. Next base: position 20,479,980 of record JAODXP020000031.1, read on the forward strand.
GCTCCTCAATCCACACGGCCGCCGTTTGTGTGTGTGTCGTCTGGCAGGTTTTACGCGTTACGGGCCATCCCAAACCAATTAGTGGAGGAGGCAAGTGGGCTGTAAAATCCTCAGACGGCCAACCGGCATCAGTGTTGCTATCTTCCACACCAGCGCTCCACGGGAGCGCCACACATAGTGCCGAATCGAGGAGGCGTCACACAAATATCCCATCTGCCTGGTCTGGCAAAAATATCAGCAGCAGTCAAGAAAATGCTCCTTTTTGATGTAGCATTAGGACTTTTATTGTCTTGCTCATCCCATAAGTACTGTGCATAACTCAATACTAATAGGACGTATGTATCACTTTTTTTTCGTTTAGTACACCTGTAAAAGTGTGCAACACTTATCGCAAAACATAAAGTGACACAAAAGTGGGGGGAAAAAAAGAAAAATTTCACTGCTTATATGCACTTTCCTTTATGAATTTCACTTTCTTTGTAAACTAGCAATGGAGACATATGTACAATGTTGTTCATCAGGCTTTGACTGGAAAATGACTCCACATGATAAAACAGCTGGGTCCGCCATGCAGCACTGTGAGCAAAGCGTTCATCAGTATCCATGTTGACAGCTGCTTTATGTACCCGGTGGAGAGAGCCGAGGGTAACCCACTTTTTTGTCTTTTTTTTCCTCCCTCCCTTCCCCTCCATTACTTGAGATGGAGAGGCCAGCACAGATGCCAGCATGACTATGCAGAGAGGCTCTATGGCATGAGGGGATAGTGCATGGGGACCGCTTTGGGAAAGAGCCAGCGAGAGGAAGTGCTGGGGGTAGTTTCTCTCTCTCTCTCTCTCTCTCTCTCTCTCTCTCTCTCTCTCTCTCTCTCTCTCTCTCTCTCTCTCTCTCTCTCTCTCTCTCTCTCTCTCTCTCTCTCTCTCTCTCTCTCTCTCTCTCTGGTGGTCCCTCAGGCTCACTGCCCTTTGCTAGCGCTGTTTCTGAGGATGTCTCCAGGCAGTTCCCATTGAGCTTACACTTTTGTAGAATTTAAAGCCCTTGACAGAGTTCTCTATAAAAGGTGAAAGCCCTTAACGAGTAAAATGTATCACATTGGAGAATGCTTCATTTGCCCAGGAGCGGTGCTGTCTACCCTACAAATAATATTCACAGATCTCCACTAATGCAGGGAGTCAGTGGTTGGTAAAAGGGAAACTTCCAAGTCATCCAAAGAGAGTAGGAGACTATTACACACACTATCCTTAAAAGACGTATATATTAAAGAGGAACTATACAAGTTCCTTAAGTCCGGTTTCCATAAGGTTTGTGCTCACATTTTTTGCCACAGAGCTCCCCTTTGAAGGTGTCAGTTTCCCAACAGCTTCTCAAAAGTATTGCAAACCAGTTAGCAGCTTTATTGGTTGCAATGCAATTGCCCATTAACGGCACCAAATAAATAAGCGTACTGTATATGCTTTTGGGAAACAGATCCAAGGCCTGGCTGTTATACGCCTTTGTTTTCACGTTTTGTGCTCACATTGTTACCGATAGACTTCCCCTACAGGTGTCAGACTGTGCCGCAAGCCACCACCCACGTCTTGCATATATTCCCTATCTCCACCACCAATCAACCCAAAAAGTGCTGTAGGACCATTGCAATAGACTCTTAACCTGCCTAATTAGGTAGATTAAGCTAAAATAGTTTCATAGTTCCTCTTTAGGTACATCTTTAGAGTGTGTACGCAAGTTACTTGTGTTATTTAGAGTATATAGTAATCACTTTCCAGTGGGTGTTGTTGTTGAGTCTTGTAATGATTTCTGATAGTTCGTTAGGGTCACCATGACCCAGAATACACAGACAATCCAGTGGATGAAAGAGATGACATGGTAGGCCAGAAAGGCCAGTGCTGAGAGACTGAGACAAGTGTGTGTTGTTGTTGTTGTGTGTGTGTGTGTGTGTGTGTGTGTGTGTGTGTGTGTGTGTCTGTGTGTGTCTGTGTGTGCGTGTGTGTCATCACCACCACCACCACCTCACCCGACCCCCCTCAAACAAAGCAGTCTCCCGGCAGCTAAAGGGACTCAAGGTCATATGCTTATCTGTCTGAAAAGCCGCAATACCCACAGAGGCGAAGTCAACTTTGACAAAGCCCTGGCATTGATGGGGATTAAGAAAGGCCCTTTAATGATGTGAAAAAGGAGGCCTCTTCAAGTCCAGTGTCATCAGAAATTGTGTGGAACACATTCTTGTGAAATGAAGGACTTGCCAGTCAACTCTAATCGCTCGGCCGTTTAACGCTTTCACGCTCTAGTGAAGGGAAAGGGGGGAGACTAACAGAAAAGGACCGAGCCAACTTGTACTTTTCTTTGGCGCTCTGCAATTAGATTGGTGTTTAGACTTTCAGCCATCTGAAATTTGTCGGAAACCCTGTGGAGGAAATTGGACGTCGAGGAGAGAGAGAGAGAGAGAGAGTGTGCGTGTGTGTGTGTGTGTGTATACTGTATGTGTGTGTGTGTGTGTGTGTGTGTGTGTGTGTGTGTGTGTGTGTGTGTGTGTGTGTGTGTGTGTGTGTGTGTGTGTGTGTGTGTGTGTGTGTGTGTGTGTGTGTGTGTGTGCCTGAGAGAGAGAGAGAGAGAGAGAGAGAGAGAGAGAGAGAGAGAGAGAGAGAGAGACAGACAGAGAGAGAGGATTTTGAGTGTGGTTTACTGAAGCTGTGAATCCTTTTTGAAAGTCTAAGGAGCTTACGGAAGGGTAGGACCGCCATGCCTTTTATGGACTTCTTGTCACTGTTGGTGATTCCATTTCATGTTGTCTAATTTATGCCTGTCATGGCAGTTTCACTGATATTTTGGGCATCTTACAAATTGTAGTGTGTAAAATTGCCTATGATTATTGGGAAAAGGGAAGAAGAAGAGAAACAAGTGTCAAAGCATTGTTCATGTACAATGTAATTTCCTTCCACATAATTCATTTTCAGAAAGGTTTTCATCGCGAAAGTGACAGCCCAGCTGTACCTTTGTCATCGCTAAAACGACAGAAGGAACAGTGATTGCTGAAGAGGTGCATCTTTTGTCATGTTCTAGAATCAATTTGCTATGCCCAGCACAACTCTGACGCTCTCATCTGTCACAAGCTCTGCTGTGTATTGGTATACACCTATTCTCCCTTTCTTTTTTTTACTGGACATAGGATTCATAAAGCATTGAAAGCATTTCTGAAAGCCCTGTGATTCATTACTGTGTGTGGCAGGTACACAGTATGTAGCCTAATATAATAGTAGAATGAGTTTCTCCCCTGACATTATGTGATTTCGATACCGGTAAACCATGTCAGTGGTTCAATACCTGTTCTGAATAGAAAAGTAAATGCTGTGAATTATGTATTAAATGTTGTTAATTAGTTTCATTCAAAAATATACAGGTGCGTTGCTGCCATGCTGTAATAGCAGTCTAACGAAGTAGATTAGAGTATATAAAGTGTTTTCATTACATGGGCCAGGGGGCTCTTGCATTTGATCTCTGTGGAGGCCAGCACAACCGATAGTCATCAAAGCAATTGCCAAACCATGGATATTTTTTTATTTATTAATTTTTCCTTGGACACCATGGGGGAGGACTTTGGCCAGAATGGTCCAAAATTGTGTTTCTCATCCATGATACATCTGCACATGCTGATTTGCAGACCTTCAGGGAGTTTGTTGTTGACTGGCTAGCTCTCTCTCTCCTTCTAGTCTCCTGGAGCTTGTGAAATGGGGGGAACCCCGAAGACCTCATTCCAGAGTCAGATAGACATAGGCCACTCTGGTCCATTAGTAGAAAATCAATACTGCTCTATATTGAATGAGATAGATTGGGCTTGTAAAGTCAGGCTTTAAAAATTTGACGAGCACTATTAATTCTCTGTGGGCACTTCAAAAGATTTTTTTTATTATTATTATTTTAAAAGAGGGTTCCATCTTCCATGAAATAGTATATATTTATTTGCTGTTCTATGGCCAGCATTCATAAATACACTCCACTCAGGATGGAGTTGGCTCGGAGTTGTCCAATTGACTGTCTACTCTTCCCCACTATCTAGCTTTACTGAAATGGTAAAATTAATAGTGCTTGACCTTGGCTATTGTATTTCTGTTTACCTCACCAGCCGTTTACGAGCAGTCCTGCGAGGCTTACAAGCACAAGGGAAACACATCCGGGTTTTACCACATCGATGTGGATGGAAGCGGCCCTATCAACCCCCAGAAAGTCTTCTGCAATATGACAGGTAAATATGGCGCCCGCACTGAAGCATGCTGCTGTCTTAATAGAAACTATGAGACGGACATAGAGTACAATATTTTTTGGGCTTGTTGTCGTTTCCGACGTCATATTTTACATCATTTACATCATAAAAGTGTTCCTAATCTTATTGGCATTTGTGGGTGTTAAATACAATGGAATTGCTCTTTTATGTTGTATATTTTGTATGCAACCACTGAAGTGAAAGAATTCTTCGATCACTGTGTGTGTTGCTGGGTCCCTCGTGAGCTACAGTACGACCTTGACATTTTTTTCGCTTAGATCGGCTGAACCACAAATGCCTCACAAATACTCACACACTTACCACCAACACTTACAGTATCTTCAAAAGCATTTTGCTCCAGTTAGATAAAGGCTATAGAAGCAATTATCATGCTTTGTTATACCATTGCTTACTGGAGGGCATTATTACAATGTATTATTATTACAAGATGATCTAATCTCAGTTCTTGAAGACCATACTAAAGCGTATACCCCCGCTCGGCTATGTATTTTTTTCAAAGGAGTGATGCACACTGTATCATGACATCCGTGCTATTAGCTTGTACTTACTCCAGATTGAGTTGTGTCAGGCTGTGTGGGTCATTTAGTCGCCTCCAGATGCTGTGAAGGAGCCGCCGCAATTTTATCGGAAGCGTCTCATCCACTCAATGATTTTCTCACTATCTGTTTATCATTTGCATAATTATGTATAATGATTCCTTGTCTCTCCCACTCACACTACCCCACCTCCCTCCCTCCCTCCCTCCATCCCTCTCTCTCTTCTCTCTCTCTCTCTCTCTCTCTCCACCCTCCACCCCCCTCCAACTCTTTCTTCCTCCAAACCCACCTCCTTCTCCCCCTTTTGCTCTAAATCTCTTACTCTTCCCTTTACAGATAAAACATGGATGGTGATCCAACACAATAACACTGAGCTAACCAAATTAAAACCGTCTTCAGGGATAAATCAGCATTTAGCCTACTTTAACTATCCCGCCGACACGGAACAGCTTCGGGCTATAATTACTAAGGCTGAACACTGCGAGCAGGAACTTTCCTACCACTGCAAAAAGTCACGCCTCCTGAACACACCTGGTAAGCCCTTTTTATTAAGAGTATTGATCCACCCAGTTCGGTAAAGGTCATGCTTATTAAAACCTCGCTCGGTCTAACGCAAGTTTGCTGCCCTCGCCAAAGCTTAAGCAGACAGTGCAAATTGATTATTATGCTCTTTGTTGCAAACTAATTTAGCCTTTCTCTTAATCTGCTCCCCCATGCTGTGCTGCACAGGTGGAGTGAAGCGCTTCTGTTTTTGTTTGTTTGTTTGTTTGTTTGTTTGTTGGTCGGCTGACTTTTGCAACGCGTTTGGGCGAATTTGCTTTCGTTTAGATAGCATCATGCTTTATTATTTTTTTTGGTTTGTTTGATTTCACTTATGCCGCCAATTTGCTGTTCATTAGCGTTGATAATTGTTCTCTCGGCTCCTCAAACAAACATGCAAGGCAACGACATGCAGCTTGGTGGTATAATTGCTGTCCATTAGTTGTCTCATTAGGGCCAGCCCACAAGAGGAGAGAGGAAAACAGTGTCAAACGTAAATAAATAATGTCTCCAAATGTCAAATGAAGAATAATGAGACAGAGTGCTTGGGCGCCTGTGTCTGCTAAATTCTAAGACGGACAAGTTGAGATGGATGAACGTGAGCAGACAAGCGATGGGCAAGCGAAATCAATGCCAATCTCTCTCCCATCTCCTTCATCTGTGAGAAGTACCTCCGGCGCGGGGGCTTATCCAGAACAGTCTGCCGTTAGATTTTATGCTTCGTGCCCAGCTTTGCACCCGGCTTCTGTGTATGCACTGGCTTCACTGCCTGGCTGGGCGCATCTGTTTCTTGTCACAAGCTGTGAGTTGCATCGTGCCGCCTGGTTCTCTCTCGCTCTCAAACATTCATCATATTTGAATGAGTCATGCAAACTTGCGCCTCACCTGCCTCAGCATATGGCCTCGCTCTGGTTGGAGTCTTTATAAAATAGTAATGGAACGTTTTTGAACAAAAAGAAACAAAGAATGAAAGAAAAGTTCTCTTTAAACATGTGTGCGACTTGTGCGGTGTAACAACGTTTCATAATTCACGATTGGTGTTTTGTGTTTCTTTTTTTTTTGTTTGTTTGTCAGTGGGAGCCCCGTTCACGTGGTGGATGGATGGCGCTGGAGAGGCTCAGACCTACTGGGGTGGCGCCACGCCCGGGAGCCAGCAGTGTGCCTGCGGCTTACGCGAGTCCTGCGTCGATGCTGAGCGCTCCTGCAACTGCGACGCAGATGCAGTCGATTGGTAACTACCACCGTCATCCCCCAACCGCAATTCTACTACACTCCCTTACGGTCTCCCTTACCTCCCCCATTCCCTCCCAGACTCCCTAATTCTCTCTTCCTCCCCCTATCCCTCCCATCTCTCTCCCCCTCTCTCTCTCTCTCTCTCTCTCTCTCTCTCTCACACACACACACACACACACACACACACACACACACACACACACACACTCTCCCTGTTTCACTTGCCTCTGGATCTGTGCCCAAACATGCCTCGCATAAGGCATCTATTTTTACAGCTCCTGATCTGCCTCGCCACTGAATATTTAATCGCACCCAGAGAATGGCCTTATCTGCTTCTTCAGCATGACGCTTTCTCCCTCCTAACTCTTTATATGAAAAGGAAGAAGAAGAAGAAGAAGAAGAAAAAAACAACAAGATTCTTTCAGTCATCTCTGGCACAAGGTGGTGCCGAGACTGATTGAAGAGTCAATTTCCATTTTTTTCCCTCTCTTTCTCCCTCTCCCTCTCCCTATCCCTCTCTCTCTCTCTCTCTCTCTCTCTCTCTCTCTCTCTCTCTCTCTCTCTCTCTCTCTCTCTTCTCCCTCTCTCTTCTGGCTCTCATTCTGGGACCGCAGGGCTAATGATACAGGATTCCTCTCTCATAAGGAGCATTTACCTGTGCGGGGCATCGCTGTTGGGGACTTGAGCAGACCAGGATCAGAAGGCGCATATAAAGTGGGACCCCTGCAGTGCTACGGCGATTGTAAGAATTCCACCATCACCACCACCACCACCACCATAGCCTCAAAAAAAAAAAAAATCATTCTGGCACACAAATCGAAAAACGCTGCCGCTCGCCACCCGCATTGGTTGGCCGTTTTAGAGAGCAGAGGAAACTAATTTAGCTTCCATCTCCCCACTGATTGCAGTTCGTCTCCGAGCACAAAGGATTTGTCAAAGCCTGAGTTTCCTTTGAGCATGCCCAGAGCACTTTTGTCTGGGACAGTATCAGCCATTGAGTGATACGGAAGGTAGATTCTGCCCCAGGGCCACCTAGAAAGAATCAAACTAATGACAGAGACCCACGCTAGACATACACACTAGACTAGAAACTAGAAACAGCGCAGTGACAGTGAAGCCATTCCCCCATGGCTGGAATAAATAGCACACACACTCACACACACACACACACACACACACACACACACACACACACACACACACACACACACACACACAGTACCTGAGAAAAGGACCCCATCCATGCAGACCTACTGCAGCTCTGCCTTGTGTCCCCGCAGTGCTGTAGTGCTCTCTTCATTGGCTGCCGGCCCCCCTGCTATTTCTCACGGAGGGGTGGACTGTGATGTACGTACAATACCACAGGGTAGAAGCTCCCTACTAGCTTCATCTCCCCCACAGCGACGGAGGCAAACACCATCCACAGTCAGAGAGCCCCTGAGACTGATGGGGGCATATGCCACCCATAGTGTGAGTGTACCAAAAGTAATGGGGGCATATGCCACCCATGGGGGGAGAGAGAGAAAGAAGGAAGAAAGGGCAGAGAGCGGTGGGGGTGGGGGCATATGCCACCCATTGTGTGAGGGTGCCAGAAGTGATGAGGGCATACGCCACCTACGGGGTGAGAGAGGAGGGTGTGACCCCACAGTGTGAGTGTGGTACCAAAGGAGTAACCTTTCTGTCCAGCTTCAAGCCCCTGCCTACTGAAAGTGTTTACAACGTGCGCTGCATGGCACTGCAGAAACCAAATGCAAGGTTGCACTCTTCTGGCCGCTCAAGCAAAGACATCAAGGCCTCTCCTGTGAGCTGCACTGATGTAGTAAAGGTCAGACGTGGAGGGAAAATCTCCTGCCATGACTTTGATTTTGGTCTTAGCGTATGCAGAGTCAGAGGGTTTCACTTGGGAGTCCAAGAAAAGGCTAATTGGCAAATCCAGACTGCACTAAAATGCACACACAAAAATAATATTGTGGGGGGAGGTTTATACACACAAAATACAAACAAAAATAATATTTGGGAGGACGATTACTTTTCTTTGCGTGTATTACCAGTGTTTGATATCTACATGTACGTGAAATGTGTATTGTTTTCCTAATTCCATGAATGTAAAATGTGATTTTTTTTTTAACCAGTGCACTTCTGGAACTCGGCCTACTTCAACAAAGAGACGTCATACCTGCACTTTCCCACCTTTCACGGAGAGCTGAGTGCAGATATATCCTTCATGTTCAAAACCAGCGCCGCCTCCGGCGTCTTTCTGGAAAACCTGGGCATCAAAGACTTCATACGGATTGAATTAAGCTGTGAGTAGATGAACTGCATTCTTTACTCTGGTATGGTGTGTCAAATAACAGCATTTATGTTGCAAATGGTAACTTACTAGACAACTACTGCATAGAGTGCCATCCCATGTAAATAAATACAATGGCATTGACAGTGTCATCATCCCAACATTGATGCCAAAAATTGTGTGTGTGTGTGTGTGTGTGTGTGTGTGTGTGTGTGTGTGTGTGTGTGTGTGTGTGTGTGTGTGTGTGTGTGTGTGTGTGTGTGTGTGTGCAGTAGAACTACACACTGCTTGCCACTGTTCCTGTATTTATCACTTAGCATCTGCCACAGCTCAAACTTGCCCATGCTTGGAAAGCAGACCTCCAACCCTCACCCCTGACCCCTGCTCATGGAGGTTGGCCTCACATCTTTTTCTTAGAGCTAATGCAGAGCTGTGGTGGGCCAGAGTCCTTGCTCCATGGCTACCATTGTTACCCACTGCATTGAGACAGGATTCAATCTGAACACTGTTGCTCATGTCAGAGCTCAGCTTCTCTGGTCTTCCGGTCTTCATGTACACATTTGTCTTGAGATCCGTTTGCCCACTTTTTGCCACCAAGAAGCGGAACAGGATCCCCAGGCAACCAGTTGCCACGGAGTCTCCACAGAGTCGCTGCAACTGCCGGTCCGGCGAAATTCCAGTTTTGCCGCGTGGTGAAAACAGCCTCTTGGCTTTTTCCGTGTTTTGCAAACAAAAGTGGCTAAGTGCTTGGTAGCCTGGGAGAGCTCTTATCGTTGCGCTATACAAATGATGGATGAGAGCTGTGTATGCGGAGACCATATAGGGTTGGCCTTCCTGTTCTCTGGCAATGATGAATCTGTGACCTGTTACAGGCAAATTAGAGCCTCCATTACATACTGAGAGTAGGAGCAGACTAAGGCCCCATGAAAAATGTTAGGGTCAGAAATACCGCCATAGTCACACAAATGCACAGAGAGAGAGAGAGAGAGAGAGAGAGAGAGAGAGAGAGAGATACACACACATGCACAAAAAAATTGGAAAGAGAGAGTGAGAGAGGGGTACACAAACACAAAGGGAGAGGAACACACACAAACAAACAGAGTGAAAGAAAGAAAGAGAGAGATAAAATAAAAACAAATACGAAAAACAAAGAGAGTACAAGAGCAAGAGGGAGCTTGCTTTTCAATCCACTGTTTTTTATTGCCCTGTGTTCCCGGCTGAATACCTATTAAAGATACGCTGTAAACTGCAAATCTATAACAATTTTAGCGAGGTGTTCTCTTCTCTGGAGTGTGCCAGGTCTCTCGTAAGAGTCGCCCAGTGTGTGGCTGAGTGTCAGCAGAGGCAGCGAGATGCTGCGTGACCAGAATGCGAAGGCCATCGCTGCTGAACACATAATCAGCATTTTTTTTCTCTCTCTCCCTCCTTCCTTCGCGTCCTGCCACCAGAGTCTTGCCAGAGTGGATGACGGTTTATCGGGGCCCCTGTTCTGCTGAGGTCCGCGTCATTAGGAGCTATTAAAATCTACCCAGATCTCACAGATGGGGCGAAACAGGCACACCTCCAAAATAGAGACGTCGTCAGCACAGGAGATAAATGAACAATGCATAGTTTTGAGAAAAGCAAATTAAATGAATCTCACTAGCGTATGTGTGTGAGTGTGTGGCTATTGGTTTCACATTGCGGGAAAAGGGAGACGTAAAACATTTTGACATGCTGCGCTGTACTGTATCATATTATTTCACCATTGCCTCAGGTTGCATCACAGAGATTTACACAAGATACGACAAAGCACCTGAGTTGAGTTAGGTATTAGTATTTATTGCATTCATTCCCAGCTTTGCCCTAACTTTCACAAGCAGCCAAAATGCAATGGGAAATGGTATGTCTTGAATTGGTATCTCTTTTTGGAGAACCCTGACGTGATTTGCCTGGCGATGTTGCATACCAGACCTAAAATCTTAATATGTTGAAAATGAGTACAGGTAGGACAATGAAGAGTGACAGGAAGTTATTGGGGGAAAGAGAGTAGAGGTGAGAACAGGAAATGATTGCATGTACAGTAAGATTGGAAACGTTGGAGCTGAATGTGATTTGGATGATGCCACCATTTTGCCACCACAGCACCTCAATACAGAATGCTACTTCATTGTTAAAATAAAGAATTCAACTATAGCCCTTTAGAATGGGCCTGCTAAATGCACTAGTTAGCAACTGGAACAAAGTAATTTGGAACAGCATAGACCGAACACTTTACATTGAGTCAAAGGTACCTCAGATCTTACTTTCGGTTTCGAATAATCAGTTTCCATGCGTTCGGTCTATGCTGTTCCAAATTATTTTGTTCCACTCGCTAAGAAGTGCATTTAGCAGGCTCGTTCATCAGGGCTATGCTTGAATTCACTTCGGTGCTATCCTTTAAAGCAATATACCGGAGTAAGTTTAAGCATAGTCCTGCTGCACGAGCCTTCTAACAGCAATATATTTTGCATGAAATGAAAGATTTTCGAACAGCACAGACCTAACGCGAACGCGAAACACTTTACATTGAGTCAATGTAACCTCAGATCTTACTTTCGGTTTCCAACAGTCAGGTCCCATTGATTCAGTGTAAAGTGCCTGTTCGCTTCTGCGTTTGCGTTCGGTCTGTGCTGTACCAAATAATTTTGTTCAACTCGCTAACTAGCGCATTTAGCAAGCTCTTTCAACAGGCTATGCTTGAATTCACTCCTGACGTTTTAAAACTCTGAAACTGCGATTTGACATGTTTAATCTTTTGCGACGGCTAGCAACTGCTTGCAACAAGCTTCAATGATTGATGCACGCTGCCGTAACTACTTTCTAAAACCATCTCATCTCGTTGCGGATCTTTAGTCTGAATTGGCCTTAAGACAACAACATTCTTGTCAATGTTTTGTTTTAGGGACATGGCCATGTGAACTACATTTATCACTTAAAGTAGTATCTTAAAATACATGTATCTAAGGGACACCTGAGAGTGTTTAGCAATAAATGCTGAATATTCATCATCTTTCCATTTTGCGCTCTCTCTCTCTCTCTCTCTCTCTCTCTCTCTCTCTCTCTCTCTCTCTCTCTCTCTCCATCCCTCCTGGTCTTTCTCCGCCTACAGCCCAGTTCGAGGTGGTCTTCTCCTATGACGTTGGCAACGGGCCCGTGGAGGTCCGAGTGGAGTCGCCTGCCCCACTCAACGACGACCGCTGGCACAGCGTGCGTGCTGAGCGCAACGTGAAAGAGGCCTCTCTGCACGTGGACCAGCTGCCCGGGTCCACTCAGAGAGCGCCCCCCGATGGTCACCTCCACCTGCAACTCAACAGCCAATTATTTGTAGGTAGGAAATAAGAGAAACACAAACATACATCAAAGCCATATCACACACTCTCACACACACACACACACACACACACACACACACACACAAACATTTGTTTCATTTAAGTTCTCTCTCCTGTTCCCTTTGGCTTAACTCTGTGGGGAGGTGGTTTGTCTGGGCTGGATTAATGTCATTTTCAGGCGCGTTTGAGCACCGCAAGGCTGGCCTCATTGTGTAGAAGTCCTCAGAGGAGAGAGTAAGAGAGAGTGAGAGAGAGAGAGAGTGAGAGAGAGAGTGCAATTTTAAGAAATGGAGTCATTTGTGTCGGTCGGACCTGACAGTAAAAAGAATGGTACAGTCGCACTGCGTGTTCCTTAAAATAGGTGGGCTCGGATGGAATACCCTGTGCAATTTGGTTGCGACAAATTTCCCTCTCGCTCGCTCTCTCTTCGACCCGTACTCTCAGGGACGAATTCTGATTGGCTGCGTGGCGGGCGTACTCACAAGTCGTAATCAATGTGCTGTATCAAGTGTAGCCACCCATGTCCTATTGGCTAAGTGTTGCCCGTATAGTCTTTAAGGGTCTTCTGCTGGGCTTGTTGAGTTCTTAAGATGCTTGTTGCTTTCGGATGGAACACTAAACAATAAAAAATGTCAAGAATGAATGTATGCAGTGTACGTATGTGCATGTATGTTTGTGTGTGTGCTTGTGAGTGTGTGTGCAGGGACATTTGTATGCAAGTGTGTGTGTGTGTGTGTGTGTGTGTGTGTCGTATGTGTAAGTACGCATGTTAAAGTAGATATATTCATGCTTGTAGGAATGAGAAAGTAAGAGAAAAATAGTGGTGGAAAAAAAAGATATTTGGGTTGATGTCAAACCAGGGAGAAATGCTCATGGATGTTGCCGGAGGCTACTGGATATATAATGCATGTTCCATTATATTCCTTTAATGAAAGAGATTCTTATCCTTTTTCTCAAGACCAGCATTTTCAGACAACATGCCTTGTCGGCTGGCAGACTCTGATCTTTTCATTACGCTGTCCTGCACCCATTCTAGAAGCCATCTATTATTCCTTCTGCAGAAGCTCAGTGGCACCTCAATTCCTCCGAGCGTGAGATCAGCTTTAGCATTTGAATAAACAAAAAAGCAAGCGTGGCCTCAGGCGATCGATGGGCGTACAATAAAATCTTAATCTGTGAGCAAATATGAAATATATCTCCTTATATCTGTTAATACCATTGCTTAAATGAGTTCTTCTTGGGTGAGGGAGGAAGTTTGTGTGTGTGTGTGTGTGTGTGTGTGTGTGTGTGTGTATGTATGTGCTTTGTGCAATGTTTTTCTGTGTGTGTGTGTGCGTGTGTGTGTGTGCGTGTGTGTGTGTGCATAGAGTCGAAGCATGATGATAAAAAAGAGAATCCTGACCATACTTAAATAGAAGAGCAAACAGAATGAATGCTTATGCGGTGGGTGGCTAATCCTTAATCATTACTGGCAGTGAATAAGAGACCACCAGCGGCCGTTGAGCAGGGGAGAGCTTCCCAGCGCCGGGCTGCTTCAGAGAGGATTGAGCTGGAATGGCGCTCAGTGTTACAGGCCCCCTCAGGAACTCGGGATCTCTGTAGTATTTTTGTATTATTTCTCTATTCCCCATTATTCCCTACTCTACTATGGGCTTATGGCCCGGACTGTTGTTATAGAGGCTTTACAAGAGCCATTGCCCAAGTCTTTCAAGTGCAAGCCAAAGGTGATTGTTTTGTGGTGGCACATAAGAAAACTAACATTTCCCAGTTCCTAGTTGCCAGTTCCCATTTCCCAGTACCCAGTTCCCAGTTCCCAGTTCCCAAGTCCAGTTGTGTGCCAGTGTAAAAGAGGGCTGTAGTACAGGTTGGTGTTGGTAAAATGGCTGAAAATTCACACGACCCTGAGCCAGATGGTCTGATGTAGTCCTACAGCGATAGCCTATCTGCACTGGGGGTGTTTATAGCATACTTAGAGCCTCATTTGAAAGTCCCCCCATAAATCATTGGCCTCGTACTCGACATGCAAGCTAATTTTCTTATCCTAGATCACATTCTCTGCTGTTTCTATAGTATTCTCTGCATTGGCTGATTAAAGAGGTTTGTCTTTCATTTTGTATATATGGATAGATTACATACATTACATGAAACACCATGTGTCCCCTTGGTATCAGTATGCTCAGATAATCCATGTGAACCCATAGCTCAAGCGAAACTATTATACGGTTACAGATCATTGACTGGAAATGTGAAAAATGCTTCGGAATATTATTGTCATTGTCTCAGTCTGTGAAGTCCTTGGGAAATAAAAGTGAAATTGAGCTAACAAATTGCATACATGCCCTTGGTACATTTACAATGCGTTTACAACAGAGTAGCTTCAGTAGCATCCTCAGTGTGAAGTGTATTGAGTGGACCTGCCATAACCGTAATCCTGTGTGAAGCCAACAATCAACAAGAGACAGTCGTTTTTTCGGTGGCTCTCAATTATGGCTGCAGAGCGACACAGCCGCACAGAAGCGGCCGGCACACAAGTGACAGGAAATCCAGCTCAGCCCCTCACTGAGGAAGGAGCCATTGATCATCGGTTTTGAAAGGAGTGTCTGAATACAGGAAACAACAAGCGACTGTGGCGGATTAAGCCCACGGCCACAGAGAAAAAGGAGAGAGAGGGAGGGAGGGAGGGAGGGAAAGAGAGAGGGGGATGGAGAGAGGATGTGGGGTGAAAAGAGAGATGGGGTAGGCTCACGGGGTGAGGGGAGAAGGCAGGTGCCTGATAGAAGTCTTTCTACGTGTGTTTTTTTTTTTTTTTTTTTTTTTGCATCTATCCACCCACGGCTTTGTTTTCATCGCCTTGTCGTTTAAGCGGCTTTTGTAGTGTCTAAGAGTATTGACAGTTCTGTGCTCCTGGGAGAGGGGAGTGGCACCTCATTGTAGTTCTTTTCACGCAGGCAAACGAGGACAGTGGGTGTTGGGGAGGAAGGTGGAGAAAACAAGGAAGGAGAAAAAAACAAAAACATAAGAAATATGTCCTGAGATCTTTTTTTCCCCCCTGTTCTTGTTTTTTTTTGTGGGGGATAAATTTTCCTTAGGGGGGACGGCATCGAGACAAAAGGGGTTCCTGGGATGCATCCGGTCCCTACAGCTCAACGGGAAGACGCTGGATCTGGAGGAGCGGGCTAAGATCACCCCCGGCGTACGACCCGGTTGCCCGGGACACTGCAGCAGCTATGGGGGCCTGTGTCAGAACCGCGGCCGCTGTGTGGAGAGGTACACAGGCTTCACCTGTGACTGCGGCCTCTCTGCCTACACTGGAGCCTTCTGTCAGAAAGGTAACCGCTCCTTGCCAGCCTAACTCATTTAGGATGTTTCCCAAACAGTGATCATCAAATGATTGATCACTCAACCGACTTCTGTTTGTAGGAGATTTAACCCACATTACTACCCACTATGCCACACACTCCAATGTTGCAAAAAGCTTTTCTTTTTTTTTTTTTTTTTTTTGTGATTAACATTTTATTGTTTTAAACATATAAGGCATACACATGACAGGTATTCATATACATATTAAACCAGTATATAAAGGCCCAGCCATAAACACAACGACACAACATACACATACAAAAACATCAACAGAAGACTTCAAAGGGGGGTACACTAAACAAAAAAAAAAAAAAGAAAACAATGACAGAACAAAACAAAACAAAAGAAATCAGAGGAGGCTGCATTGTGCTCAAATTATGCCTTATTAACCATAGGGGGGTGCCAGGGAACATCTCATCTCACACATGATCTCTGCTGCTATCACATCCCAAGACTAATCCAAATATGCTCACAGTATTCCCTTCTATTAAGAGTCTTGGCTATTAACACAAGACATGTTTATGTTAGTGCTTGTTTATTTAATGGAAGCCTAGTGATGATAATGATTGTTTCTGTTACTGCAGACATTGATCAGTACCATTGGGCCTCATTCACCAAACACTTACGAAGAAATTAGTTCTTAAATCACACTTACGCAGTTTTTAAGAACATTTGTATTCACCAATATACTGTAGGTTTTTTTAATGGGACCAAATTTAGGAAAATTTAGGAAAATTCTTAAGAAGATATTGGTGAATGAGGACCATTGAGATTCACTTTCTAGTTGTTGCTGTTAATGCCTGAAATGACTGACATCTAATCCTGTCTAGTGTTATGTGATTCCGCAGTAGGTACAGCATATTAATTATCACCTTATCAATATGTTATAGAGCAGCAGGTATTAATAACATGAATAAAGCACTAGTACTGCAGTCTGATGTTTGATTTGGTATTGATGGTGGCATTTATGATATAGAATAACCACAGTCATTAAGTTACCCATACATACACTGTAATGGGACATTCAGATGAGCGTCAATCATCATGCTGACAGAATCAATGAATCAAACCACATTTGCATTTGTCATCCATATTTGTGTAATAAGCTTGAGTTGTTATGGTTTGAAGGCTCATTAAAGATCTATAGTTCTGCTCTCCACATGCAACCATTGTCGACGCTTAAGTTTTATTATTTCAGTATTTCAGTGCACAGAAATGTTCCCAAACAGAGCAATTATGGCAAGTCAAAATCCCATGTCACTTCTGCTCCTGTGAAAAATACCTTTCTATATATAAATAACATATAGGCCTCTCTCTGCAGTAGTGTCTGAGTCTGTGTCTAAACTGTCCAATTCCAGAGGTGTCCGCCTACTTCAAGTCCAGTACGTCGGTGTCCTACACCTTCAAGGAGCCGTATGAGCTGAACAGAAACAGCAGCGGCAGCAGCAGCAGCAGCGTGCAAGCCTCGTCCATCTACTCCGACATGACCCTTCGGGCCGAGAACATCACGCTGGGATTCCGCACCACGCAGGCACCGGCGCTGCTTCTCTACGTGGGCTCCTACTACCGCGAGTACCTCGCCGTCCTGCTCAACCGAAATGGTCTGGAAAACTCCGCTGCTATGCCGCTATAGTGCAGCTGTGTAGCTCTCTAATCTCACCCCTCATTTCATTTCACTGCTGCCTTCTCAATGCGTTTTTTTTTTTTTTTTTTTTCATTTGGATTAGCATGAGCTACTGAGTCTCAGAAGACACAAGGCTGTCAGAAGCCACTACCGCTCAATTCGTGTGCAGTAAATTAGCCGCTGCGCATTGTCTGCATTCTTAAAAAGGGCCGTTAACAGTCTGGAGGAGCAGTCGGTCGCTCTGAAAGAGAGGTGCCATAAATTAAAGACTCCACCGCACGCGTGGAGAACAGATAGCTCCATAAACTCTGGACTGTTTCTGGGGATGTCACTGTTTTGTCACCTCGGAGGCTTATTTATATTCATTCTATAAACAAACATCAATTAATTTACTCACTTTTTAGGGGAAGTGTGTGCGTGTGTGTGTGTGTGTGTGTATGTGTGTGTGTGTGTGTGTGTGTGTGTGTGTGTGTGTGTGTGTGTGCGTGCGTGTGTGGAGGGGGTGGTGGGGTATTGTTGCTGATGAAACACTTTTAGTGATAGTTTTACTCATGGTCATGCCAAGTCAACAGTTTTGTGGATTTGTTACTTGCTAGTTTGTAACTCCAGTGGCTTTAACATGAGACCATTGACTCATGAGGCATAGGCTCTAAATATCTCTAATCAGGTTAGGCTCAGTGCATTCTCCATCACTAGGTGTGAATAAACAAGGATAAGACATGAGCTTGTCTCATCATTCTGAAGTATGTACGTGCAGTAGAGAGGGGTCATCCAATCAGAAAGGCCGACCTCTTTGAAAAGGAGGCCATTTTTTACTGAGGAGCTGTCTGTCTGATCAACACTGGAAAGTACGCTGGCTTTATCCAATCAGAAACCAGGAGACGGAGTGCTGAACGGCTTGATGAATCCTGAGCACCGACATGAGTCAGGTTATTCTCCATGCGGGTCTGATTGTCTAATTTAAGAGTTTTTGTGGGGAGTTTGGGTCCTGCGTGTTAGATTTAGAGACTGTTGATCGTCCCCTGATGGTTGACTGTGCACTGCATTTGTTAAAAATTTACCACCAAATGCTTGCCTTTGCAAAAAAAAAAAAAAGAAGTTAACCCGCAGAACACCTGAGCCTGGCTGAATTTTTTAAAAACAAACCTGCAGTGTAGTGAGCCTGGGAGGTTGAGTTTTTATGTAGGTAAAGATTATTGTCTTCACCACTGAGAGCGTGCTCACAGATTTAATTGAATCATTATTGTAAGAGAGATTTCATCTTTATGTGTGAGGGTAATTGGTATTCTGTGCTTTGTGGGAGTGTTTCTTTGAAATGTTTTCATTTTCCATCCCCACATCTCTCTCTATTTTCTCCTTCTCTTTTTTTAATTACTGTTATGCTGTCAGAACACATAAACACTAGCCGCGTAGGACAAACATGAATGTCTAGTTCATACTAAAAAATTACGAAAATTAATTTGTTTTAGGGTCTCTGTTATTGATAGGGGATTAATATAAATCCTCTTAAGTGACTATTTTGTGCTGTTTTGAATGCTGCTGCCTACGCTTTTCATGAATCTGATCCTCCGTAAACATATTTTTAGGATTTTAATTGTCCCTCTTGCCTCACAGAATGCATTATTGTACCATGCTGCTTGTCCTAGTCATGGATAATCAGAGTGTGAATAATGTTTTGTTATATTTTTTTATATATTTTATCTGTAGGACATTTAGATGTCAAGTACAAACTGCAGAGTAACCGAGATGTGGAAGTGTTCAGGACTAGCACAAGACACTTGGCCAATGGACAGCTTCATTCTGTTTCCATCAGAAGACAGGCAGAAAGCCTCTTTATCCAGGTACTGCAGGGCCGTACAAATGACATCTTTATAAGCGGTTAAATTTACTCAAAAATATTGATTTTCTTCTACAAGCCTTTTAATTCAACGAGGATTGGAGGTAATTATATGGTAATGTTAAAAAGAGGAGGTCTGTTTTGGCTAATCACCGTAATAACTTTATTCAGAGGAGATGTTCCTCTGAGCAGTGTTCATATTTCACTTGGCTAGGCAATACAGAATCTAGCCAGAGAAGTGAGAATATTGGGTTTAAGATATCAGAAGATTCACTATTACAGGATTCCTACAAACCTCTGAAATAAAATAAATCTGTCATCATTCATACCCCCCCTCACACACACACACACACACACATACACACACACAAACCACACCACTACACCACACAACCACTCATTATCAACAGACAAACACAAATCTTCGAAACACAAGTTAGCTGGAACATAGTCTTCTGCACAGAAGGTAACCTTTGCAATTAGTCTTGGCTTTCATCATAATCACATTTTGAATATGTAAGCTCAACTAGAAAATCTGCCCGGGCCTCAGCTTCTTCCCATTAATTGAATGGCATAGGCTCAACAGCTGAGGCAATGATGTGTTTAAAGCACTTTTGAAGAGCAGGTTTAATTAAAAAGCTCTCCATGCTAGAGCACATCTGCGATAATTTGAATCATGAAGAGTGCCATGCAGTTCTCATCCGTTCCTATCCACCCTAACACACATGTGCACATCCCTAACACACACACACACATATGCACACACTCTCTCTCTCACACACACACACACAAGCACACACATACACACACATACACACATAGATGTGAGCACCCACACACACATGCCACAACCTTTGATGCGTTCTCTCCCACACACAACCCAGAAGTGCATACTGTACTCACATACGCATACACATTTACACACACGCGTAAACATACACACACACACACACACACACACATAAACACAAACAGTACATACACTTTCCATCTTATGCTGTTCATGGGCTATGTTTGCTGTCTTCCAGGTTGACGAGTACGAACAGGAGGACTTCAACATCACATCGGATGTCGAATTCAATGCCATCAAGTCAGTGATGCTGGGAAAAGTACACGGTGAGTACCAGTCTTAGGGACGTACTTGCTGTACTATAGCTTTTACTAGATGTGGTATCCTCCCATGCCCCCCCCCCCTCCTCCAGATTTGCAAGGAAATTCCCCCATCCCCACCACTTCTTTAACACACTGGAGTGCTCATTGACAACATTTGCCTAGCGGGTTCACACTCAAAACAACAACAGCTTCTAGAAAAAAAAAAAGAAAAAAAAAACTGCGAAAGATAAAAGTAAGCCGGGGGAAGAGGCAGATGGGGAGCATCTCATAAGTGATCATTACATGCAGTTAGATGCAGCTACTGGGCCATATAGCATAACAATGTGCTCTGCTGTGCATTAGAGGGGGGTTGTTGTTTGCGCTGTCGGGCTGCAGCTAGTTTTGAGATGTGACATTTAATGAAGCTAGAATTGCTGTTTCCATTTAGTTCAGATAATGCTTGCATTATGTTTTGTTTGAATGGAGCCCGGAAGTAGGTCACTCTAATGCGAAACACATCAAAAACTCAGGACTCAAGGCCCAGTAAATGGACCGATTTTAATGTCGGACGAAGACGGCGAAGACAAAAAAAGACGTTAATAATGGAAGTAAAATGCACAACTGAAGGCACCTGATTGTTCTGAGTGATTCCCTCTTCGTAACTTTAAATTGAAATACTCAGACA
>JAODXP020000031.1:20505805-20611282 GCA_027497455.2 Sardinella longiceps
GTTCTGTTCTGTCTCCTCCTCTGGCCCCAAAGTGTGACTCCTACTGCTGCTAGTGCGACTCACAAAGGAGTGGCTCATTGAATACTCCCACCACCGTCCCTGTTAATTAAATTAGAACCATAATGTGGCAGATCAATTTATTAATCTCATAGAGGAGTTTCACTCATCTAGTCTTTTTTTTCTTTCTTTTTTTCTCTTTTTTTCTTCCCCTTCCTTCCTCCCCCCAACCGAATCCCAGCTCTGAGCCTTAATGGACTCTCATGGACAGGAGACACTGTGCTCAATGAGTCATGTCTTTGGAGTGATTATCTTTATCTTCTTTGGAGTCTACAGCACTGACGTTCTGTCTTTTTTCTTATCCTTTTCTCTCCTTTTTCTCCTGTTCTCTCTGCCTACTGCTTGCCTACTGAAGATCATTTTGGCACTCTAGGCACTGGAGAACCTATAGTCAATGCCATCAACAGTGATTCTGCCTTGATTGGAGGTAATGGGAACTTGTCTTCTATTTCTATGAACCTTTCACTATTTCTATGATAGTTGACCGAATCTCAGTGCCCACCCCCCAACCCTTTCCCCTCAATGATTGGCTGGAATTAACCAATCACGGAAGGCATTCAAGCCACTTAATTCTTTGAGGGTTCAGGGCTTAGGGGGTAAACTGGGGTTCAGTCAGTGTTTCTTCAGTATCGTTCTTCATAAAAAGAGGGATTTGGGAAGCTGAATGCATCAGGGTTAAGTGGTTGACTTTAGAGGCCCATTGCAATAATGTTTTAAATCTACTGCCAATTCCTTTGCCAAGCTTCCCAAGCTGCCCTGAGAATGTGTGTGTGTGTGTGTGTGTGTGTGTGTGTGTGTGTGTGTGTGTGTGTGTGTGTGTGTGTGTGTGTGTGTGTGTGTGTGTGTGTGTGCGCGCGCGCGCTATATTTTCTAACTTTTTCTTCTCTATGCTGATATGGCATTAGTGGAATGGGGGGGGGGGGATGGGCCAGAAAGTACTGTAAGGAGAGGAAATTGGTTCCTCTACTGTGTTCTCTGCATTCAGCCCCTCAATATTTCCAGAATTATTCCTGCGACTCCATTAACCACCCAAGCAACACATTGAAATGAGTTGCAGTTTCTGACTTTGTTTTGCGTGTGTGTGTGTGTGTGTGTGTGTGTGTGTGTGTGTGTGTGTGTGTGTGTGTGTGTGTGTGTGTGTGAGTGAGAGAGAGAGAGAGAGAGAGAGAGAGAGAGAGAGGGAGAAAGTTCTACAAACTTATTCATGAATCAAATGGAACACACAAAGGACACCAAAACTAATTAAATGTTTAAGGAAATTATTTGCTGATTAAGTAACTTTTTCACTACTATCGCCAAATACTTTGTCCTCTTAACAGCCACAGTAATGTGGCATTAAATTGAGTGGAGATGTATTTTGCCACTCCAATTAGACATTTCCCTCTACCCTGGCTAATTAAATGTGTCATGCATAGCAGTCTTTGAAAGGGGAAAAATATTAGAGAAGTGACTATGACATTGGCTAAAAATTAAGCTTGTGTATGTTAAGCAATTGTTGTGCCCTGCTTAAAGCATCTATTTAAAAGCTCATTATAGTATTGATAGGATTATTTAAAGATGCCTCATAGACGTTATTGAGGAATTGGAAGGCCGGGTATTCCAGATTTCTTTATAGCCTCTGTGATTTGCTGTCTGAAAGCAGGCACTAAATTAGAGAAGAGGCTCAAATGAAAGTGGATAACGGCATGTGGCGATGCTCAGAGAGGAATGGTGGAAGATATAAACAGTCTGTTTCAGTGCTTACTCCGCCATCCTGGTGTGAGTGACTGTCCTCCTCCTCACAACTCAAATTGTTTCAGAGTCAGTCATTGTAGACTAGAGACTCAGCACCAGTCGCTGGATAGTGTGAAAAACACCTCCAAGGCCCAAAAATACCTTCTCTCAATTGTTGGAAAATAAAGTCAGGAGAAGCTGAAATAGCAGTTGCAAACTGCCAAATAACAGTTTTGTGCTCACTGTGGTTGGTTTTATCGGTTGGGGTAAAAATGTGGAGAAAAAACTGAAACAAAACAAATCATTTTCAGCTCTATAAATTTGTTTAGTCCAGGATGCAGCCATGAAAACTGGATAATGATGTCGTTTGTTTGACGGCAGGTGTCATTGCCGTGGTGATATTTGTCATCTTGTCAGCGCTGGCCGTCATGGGTAGGTGTCTGTACAGACGGAAAGAGACGTTTCAGACTCAGCCGCCAAAAGGAGGCAAGACGGAGGACAGTCCTGAATTCCCCTTCAACAACGAAGCCAACTCTCAGTACGTATTGAGTGAAAACCAGAGGGAGCACTTCATATGATCACCCCTCTCCCCCCACCTTCTGCCACCCCTCCCCTCTCCCTCCTTTGTGTTGGACTAATCCAGAGAAGAAGAAGAAGAAAAAAAAAACTGAGGACACAAGACAAGCCTTGCAGAGAGCCTAGAGACATTAACATTCATGGAGCATTTTTGCATAAAACCTGCAGGAACTGTCAAAAGTTGGCGACGGAATTTGCGAGGACGCAGAGGCAGGTGATGAGAAAAATGTGTGAACAGATTGCCCATATAAATGATTTTCTATTTTAATTTTGTACATACATATGAGTATGGTAAGCTTTTTTGGCACAGTTCTGTGGCTTGAGTTTCTAAGATGTGTGTGTGTGCGTCAGAAATTGTAAATAGCCTTTAAAGATGTACATGTCTATGATACCTTTATAACAGTTCTCCCTCTCTCAAAAGTGCACAGTCTACTCCTTTGGCATCACATGCACAGTAACGCACACTTTACATAATTATGATACACATGCATATACAGATATTGTGATTTTACGTGTTTGAAGTGATGCTGGCAATGTATTTGCAATGGGAAGAGTACCTGCATACGAAGTTCCTCTTTGTAAGGTTATTACTTGGAAAAGAACGAAAATTGAAAATCTCCCATCTTTGGGGTTTATCGTAATGACTGTCATTATGTGCCGAGATTTTTTTTTTTTTTTTTTTTTTTTATAACACCCAACCATGAAACACCCGAAGTGAAACAGATGTTTTCCTTTTAACCACAATTTCACACCTCTGGCTAATGCCTGCCACTAAAATGATTCTGTGAGCTCCCTGTGCTTTCCTCCTTACAGCCATCAACACCCACCAGCTTCCACCCACACCCCAACACTCCCACAAAAAAAAAAAAAAACAAGATGTGTGAGTTTTGCTGAACACAGTTTAGCTTTGCAGCCTGCCACCTGCAAACAGCATAACTCCAGCACAATTGGGGCAGAGACAGCGAGAGAGAGAGAGAGAGAGAGAGAGAGAGAGAGAGAGAGAGAGAGAGAGTCAAAAGAAATGCTAGAAAACAGACTTCATCAAGACGACGAAAGGAAAAAAAAACTCATTTTGATTGTTACCTCACTATTCAAATAGCAGGAGATTAGGAAGGTGCTGGGAAAGAGAAAATGCTAATCTTCCCAAAAGGTACTGTTTAGTTGACAGGCTGGGTATAATTCCGTAGAAAATGGACTATAATGAAAGCTCTCTAATCTGAGCGAGGCAGTGGTGGATACTAACACTCTCGCAGCTGATGAATTGCAGGCTGCCATCATTTTACACAGACTATCACATCAGCACTCGTCTTTACGCCAGTTCAAAATCTTGTCAAGAACACAAATGCACATTACCTGTGAAGAGCCTATCTGATGTGTCAACGCTGCCTGCTGATGGCGTGGGTTCACCTCCATGTTGTGGTTCATTTAGCAAGCAGGCAGTTTGGAGACGTTGAAGGAAACTGACAGAAAAGTGCTAGAATTTTTGGGAAAATCTTGTTTCAGTCAAAAGTCCCTTGTCGTTTTTTTTTTTATGTTACTGAACAGAGGCCAAATATTTAGCAAATGCTCACTGTTGAATCATTGCTGGACAGTTGTGGCCATTTATTCCCATGCAGCAGGTAACAGAGGCCAATCAACACTGAGATCAACTCTGCTTTATTGACTCAATGCCTTGATACGTATGTCACCAGTCTTGGTCTTGACTAAGTTACGATGAGTACATTTAAAATGCTGTTTATTTCCCTCACTGTTATTGAACTCAAGATGATCACAAAATCTTTTGTCATAATGTATTATGTATTGTACTATAAATATATCAAAAAGAAATATGCACTTCTGTAGTTTTATATCCACGTTATGTTTTGTGTTAGGCCGTTGGGATATGCTGCTGCCTTGTATGTTCATAAATACTCACAAAACCCCTGCTAGTCCTGCAACCACCATAGATTTCCTGCTTTTTAATAAAAACATCAGCGAAGTATTTGGAAAATATTATTGTCAACAACAGCATTCTGTCATATTTGGGAAAAGCCAGTTATCTCAGTTATCCACTTCTTTTCAGAGATTTTTTTTTTCATGGATTTTGAATGCCCCCCTTAATTGCATACGTTGACTAACACCGTCAAGCTGCTACAGACGTGGTGTTACTGAGCATCTAAAGGCTGTTTCCATGAATATTGCAGATATGAAAATCTGGAAACCATAAGCCGTGCATCACCACATCCTTTTTATAGCCAGTTCTGCTCAGGCACATTTGCATAATGCCATTCCACATATAAGGACCACTAAGTAAAATGAAGTTGGCAACAACTACAGCCAATTACAATATGAAACCACTACAAAGGACATGCATTTCCATATTATATGCCAAACACTACAGTGTAACACATTTGGGAGAGTTCTGTGAATACCTCCAAGTTTATTATTTCCATTTAATTGAATGTGAAACACTGACTTTATGCTAATTTTTTGATGGGGAAACTAATGTAGAGGCAAAAAAAATGCCTGCATTTAGTCAGGTAGACATAAAAGAATAATTACACACTCCCAAAATTGACAGGTTACATTATGAACCTCAGTTCTTTCTGTTCAGTCTGTTTGTTTGGGCAAAATGTTGTGCGGTTAAGTGGAACAGGGAGAACTCCAGAGTGGAATAAGGAATACTCCAGGGAATTCTGAAGTTGGAGAGTTTGCTCTCCATCTTTCTCTTCAGTGTCTCCTGCTTTGGTGTGTGGTTTGTTAAGACGACATCTGACTGTGGCTACGCATTTTTTTAATGTCAGCTGATAATGACACAACAAGGTCTTAGTATTAAGTGGGTGAGATGGGTGATGTAACAGTCATTAATTCTGTACAATGTCAAGGTTTTATAGTATCACAGTTGTTTTGATTAATGATAGTGTCATGTTCAATTATATAAAAAAGAAAATACTATGGAGAAAATAAAAAATTCTTTTATCTGTGCTGGGTTGTTTATGTTTATTGACGGAGTTCATAGAGTTGCAGGTAACATTTCCATGTAAACTAAGAATACCTTGGTATAAAAAAAAACATTTACCATATTCTCTGTACTGTCTGAGCTCCATCTTTCTTGCATATATACTGTATCATTGCCGATACCATCAAACATAACGCACCCTATAGTCCCATTGCTTAATTAAACTGTATGTTTCCTTCTCTCCCATCTGGTCGGATCTTCTTCTGACCCACTGAAGATCACTGTATGTATGTGCTGTGCCTGGCTGTGTATTATTAATGGGAGTGCTCTTCCCTGGCCCTGTGGCTCTCTGACATAAGCTAATGGAGAGATAAGCCAACCCAGCTCGGCACAGATCCCATGGCTCAGTTGCTGTAGGCTCTGTGTGCAAGTTTGTATATCGATTTAGAAATCTATAGAACCATGATGAAAATGGTTAGCCTGCCGAAGGAGGTGTGCAGATGTACGTACTGGGCTCCCTAAGAATAGACAATGAATTATGTATGTTTGCTCGACACACATCAGCCCCAACATTGTTAAGTAGAAGATTGATTCATGCAGATAAACGCAAGAAAGTTTGCACAGATATTCTTGTCATTAGTCTATTCTATATTTGCGAAATAGAATGCATACTATATTGTATTTGATTTGTCTACAGTAAACGGAAGAACAGATACTTAAAATGAATTCTTTGCTGCCAGTTTTCATTGTACTTGGTTCACCTTATGTGTCGTATTTCTAAATGCAGGGTTCTATCAGACTAGAAAAAGTATGAAGACCTAATTGCATGAGAGGCTGATTTAGAGATAGACAGATTAACCAGAGCAATGAAAACTAACAAAAAGGGACAATTTCCTGCACGCTAGGCCAGAGTTCATCAGTTCAACACCAGTCGATTTGGGCATGCAGTGAGAATGACAGTAACAGAGACATGATGTCTCCCAGTAAGTGTGAAAATGTCTCTAAACAACAACAAAAACAAAAAAACTCTTCAAACAGGACACTACACAAACAAAAGTAGAATAGTACGCTGACAGCTGTAGCTGTAGCTTCCATGATGGATATGGGGAAAGGTTATATGGGCTTAATGTGCTTTTGGAGACATCCCAAGTACTGGCGCACAGAGATATAGTTGCCATGGCTCTCTCCGATCCTCCTCTCTTCCATGCACTCGCACTTCACACTTAAAGCTTCTGAGCTGCTGGGGGAAAAAAAGTCCCTGCTGCGAAGACCCATGCATCTGCTACTGGTTGCTGGGCCGACATGCCTGGCATGGACCCAAAACAGATGGCAGAAGGCTTGACTCTATCTCCCAGTCCACAGGCACAGGGCTAAGACATTGGGGAGAGGCAGAGGGATTTGGTTGCCTGAGCTGCAGTAGGCCGCAGGATCAAAATGCAGACTGGAGCTGTTAGCGACACAGTGTCATTTGAAGATGCTAAGTGTGTAGGCTACAATGGGGATCACTCAGCAAGCTGCCTGTGCGCTGGTTTTCAAGTGCGATATATATTCTACCTAGCCACCGGCATGTAAGAGAGCGTCTGACTAAGGAAATCAGCATTCTGGCCTACCATGCAGTCATAGCTTCACAGCACATCTTTTTTTCTGCTTTAAAGGCTGAGTCCAGGAGCTCGACCAAGTTAAACCCTACATAGTGTCAAAAAATTATCACCTGGAGACCTTGTGTGTTCCTGATTCTCAAAGAGATGATGCTATACACAAACCAAGCAACCTTGGTTGTCCTATATTTCCTCTCTGGTGTTATACTAAATAATTCAATTTACCTACACCTTTTTCAAGGTAGCCCAACCGAAAACCCCAGATGTACAGCACATTTCGCTTGTTAGATTTATATGGATGCCCAAAAACACTATAATGAAACCTATAAAACTCTATTCCCAGTGTAATGTTGTATACTGAGCCCTAGGTTTGTTCTGATCATTCCTAAGAGCAGTAGCAAAACAACAGTAAAGGCTGGTCTGACCCCGTCGGGATTGCTTTATACACTGACGTTTTTTTGTGTGCTGGATAAATACTGCATGTGCACTCAGAGCAACAACAATATCTTCTTGCTTCTTGAAGTAAACCACGTCATAAGATTTGCCTGCTTCTGTCTGTTCCAGGTGGCAAACAAAAAAAATGTCACCTTGAGACACACGTCGTCAGTACAAAATAACACTCCCCTGTTCTGATCCAGGTTTACCCCGACACGACAGACTTCTTCCTGGATTAGCAGCTCTGTGAAGTTGAGGTGTCGAAAATCAGGAGGTGTTGCAAGGGGAAGAACTTGTGATGGTTGGAGTCGGGGGGGCTCAGCTGAAAGGCAAGCTTCCCCAAGCGTGGCTCAGAGTGCCCCCTGTACTTATACAAATGAGAGGATTAGAAATGAGAGCAACTCAACACGTTTGGACATACAGTATACTGCATATGAAGAGTTTCAGATGCAAAAAAAACTCTAAATGCCATTGCAATTCATTTATCGACATGCATTTTTGCAATTTCAATCAACTTTATACTGCATATGAAGAGTTTCAGATGCAAAAAAAAACTCTAAATGCCATTGCAATTCATTTATCGACATATATTTTTGCAATTTCAATCAACTTTATACTGCATATGAAGAGTTTCAGATGCAAAAAAAAACTCTAAATGCCATTGCAATTCATTTATCGACATATATTTTTGCAATTTCAATCAACTTTATTACCACTTAGACTGAAATTTTATTGATTTTTTTGTACTTGTTAAAATCTGTAAATTCCAGTTTGATAGAGATTTCCTTGAAATTATTAATTATTAATAGCTTTTGAATCTAAACTCTATTATGTACTTTATGCATCCCAAGAATTAGAAAGCATTTCTGATCCTGTATAGTCTAGAAATCTTGATTTACCCTAGCGGTAGGTGATAGTTTTGCTCAGTCAGCATGTCCAGCCTTGTGCCATAGTAGATCTTGTGGCTGCTCTTACATCGGTGGTGTTCAAAAGCACTCTGTGTATGTAGAAAGTCGTTGGACGGGCTAAACCAAGTTGTTTGAATCGATGCTGTCATCTTGTTTGTTTCCCTGGTCATATAGCGCTATCCTATTGTGTGTGTAGTTGATGGAGATGAGTGGATTGAGATTGGTGTATCGCACGTGGGCAGACGTAGCATTTATGCAGTTATAGTATGGCTTGTCATCAGGCTAATGCATGCACCTATTGGAGAATACATTTGATTACTAAATGCTTCTAGAATTCATTGCACTTGGGGACATGGGGAAATGATCAAATTCCAATCACCATTTGAAGCAGATGGCTAACTCAGCACATCATTACAGTATACAGTTTAGTTTCATGCCTTCAGTGATCATGTATGAGGAGAGATACTCATGTTCATTTTGAGTGGATTTCGTTTTTCAGTTTTTTTTGTCATTTGACAGACAAAAAAGGGGAAAAAAAGAAGAAAAGGAGAGATAAAGGACACATTCTTCCAGCTCTCCGTACACTGAGGACACTGTAAGAAAAATGGCAGTCTTTTAGCAGTGCTCCGGCTCTGGTACTGTAAACTGGATACAAGCAAAGAAGGGGCAGCCTTTGCCTGTCCTTCAAACTAGAACAGAACAATTGTGTGGTGGTTCCCCAGGAGCAAGGAGGAACAAGCACCCTGCCTCTCTGGTGTCTATAGTTTTTAGATATTTGTTCAGATTGGTTTAGAATATATTGGTTTTGTGTCGGACAAATGTTTTTGCTAAGAAATGTAAACATAAGCGCATATAAGAGTAACAAATGCCAACTAGCAACTAGCTAGATGTAAATCCTCACAACCCTATTCTTCAACAACGCTTCTAATCACTGAGTTGGAAGGCTGGGCTTTTAAGGTTAATGGTTAGAATGTTCGACTCCCATGCTCTGGGTCTGTTTTAGCTGAGGGGGTGGAGGGTTCGAGACCCATGCGCCGGCTACATTATATAAGCATCATGTCATCCAGCGTTGCTGACGGCATTCAGTAGGTCCCAGTTGCGCCATCTACAGGGCTAAGAATCAAGAGGACACATGTTTTACTACAGAACTTGTCATTTATCCATCCCAAAGAGGTAGAGGCATGTTAAAAAAAAGTAAGGCAAGTGTACATCAAGTGGGAAACTTGATGTCAAAATTTTGGTTTAATCCTACTTAGCACCTCTTTAACATGCCATGTAACCTAGAAGTAATTTTTTGTGTCCTGAAACCTCCTGCAGTGCCTAGCAGCACAGCCTAGCTCCCTTGTTGACATGATGAGGGCACATGAAAGCTCTTCTCTGCCACTGAACTCCAAAGCCTCAGCAGTTGGGCCCTTTGACTCCTCTGTGCAGCCCACGAGAGCGGGAGTGAGGTTAAGGGGTTGAAATTACTGACGAAACCTCGGCCTATTTTCTTTTGCGTCATTAAGACGGAGTCCACCGAGACAACTCCACAGCCCTCCCCGGCTCCCTCACCACATAGGCTGCACTCCCCGGAGAAATCTACCCAGTGCAATCAGTTTCCATGGTTACCGCTGTTTAATCTTGCCTTTCTCACTCAGGCTCAAAATGGTATACTAAAGACGTTTGATGTTCAACAAAAGATACACATTATTTGCTAAACACATGCACAGCATGCTGTCCACGCACGGGGGTGATTGTTAAAAACATAGCATAGGTAGACTGTAAATAAAATGATAATGACGTCTCTCTTCTAAACAGTCACCATGCTAAAGTTGCAAATAGAAAGCTAATGAAGTTGAACTCATCAAGATCAAGTAGGACACAGAGTCTTAACAGAGGGCAGAGTAACTCACATTGTAATGTAAGGCCTGCTTCAATCCAGGGCTTTACTGTGAGGGGTTCATAGCCATGCCATTCAGTTCTGCATTAGTTTACCTCAGTTTCTTAAGCTTCCTTTTTCTCCCTGTGTTCCCTCAGCTCCATCACTTTAGATTGGCACACGCCAGAATCAACTCTGACGTGCTGCTGGATGGAAGTTCATATCACTGTCATTTCAAACTCTTCAAAAAAAAAAAAAAAAAAAAAAAAAGTTGCACCCTTAACAAATAAACAGAATAAAACAAACAAGCATCTCCAGACCCAAACCTGACAATGTGTACGCTGTCAGCACATGCAATTCAATTTCCCAGCTATCGTTTCATCTTCCATCTCCCGTCTGTCCACTAGCCTATCTGTCTAAATGTTGCTATGCATATGACAGTGTTCATTCAAATTTCATAGGGTTTTTTTATTTAGTTTTTTTTCCCCTTTGGAGTTGTGCTGTGCATAGAGAATACAAAGCAACAACATATCAGTCAGACTGTTCTTCACATGTCAGTGATGAAAGTTAAAAAAAAAAAAAAAAAAACAGGAATGCATGGGAATAATTATAAAGTGCAGTGTTGCTGAGAGATTGCCTCCCATGAGAGTCCGTTTGTTTCAGCAAGGGCACAGAAACATACACAAGTAATGTTTGCATCTCAGGTAGCAGACGTGTTCATAAATTTTATGCATCTGAAAAAAACAAAAAGGAAACAAGTAGCCTTTTTCGCAAGCATTATTTAATCATTCCCTGGTTGTTACAAATCCCCAGCCACCTGTGTCAATAGGGGTGCCATCACACACACACACACACACACACACACACACACACACACACACACACACACACACACACAGCATGACCTTTGGGTATTGAGCCTCGTAACATACTGTACATAAGAATGCCACCACTAAGGTCATGGCTAAAAGGCTGGAAAAACATGCATAGCATTGGTCTGTGAACTTGTGAGGAGAAACAAACAGGGTTAACATCCCAAAGGCCACTTGGGTGCTGTGGAGTGGAACGTGATGTTAAGGTCAAACGGAATTCAAACAACAGCACAAACAGAACTCCCTCAACATATGCCCTGAGGTTGAGTCATAGGACACAATTGTGTTCATTATTGTTCTGACCTCTATTAAACTATAGGTGCCAAGCTATGGATCTTTAAGGTATTATATAGAAAAACAAATTGTTTGGATTGCACAGGCTCCCTTGAAGTAAGTTACAGTCAGTTCTGTGAGTAAATCCAAATTTCATCTAGAGACTGGAGAAAGGCCAGTGGCGGGTTGTGTTCTTCCTCAAGTACATAGTTAATTGATCCCAAAATCAATACTTTGTAAAGGCCCTCTCAGTCTCCCATTTTCAGCAGCCCCTTTTCAATCTGCAGACTTGGGCTGAAAAGGGCATTCATCAGCTCACACAAAAGCTTAATAAGAAACTGAAGATATGATATAAAAGGAGAATGTTATAAATGATATAAAAGGAGAATCTAATTCTCTGCAATGACCCTTTTTTTTATAAAAGAAGACTGTATCGCTTTCCTTTTTTCTTAAAAAGGTGCAGGAAAATATACTGTTTGGTTGGTGAGGGTTTTTTTTCCGCCCTAATGTAACCTTTAAACAACTCTAAAATATAGCACTTTAAATATTTAAGGACTTATCTTTGACCTTTTTTAAGCCATATGTATCAAATCACAGAATCTCAACCATGAACACAGGAAGAGCATCTCAAAATGTACAGCATACTGTTCCTCTTGCCTGGCCAATATCTTTAACATAATCAAGTGTAACCACAATTAAATACCCAGCATTATGACCTTGAGTTGGCTGATAAGGCCAAGAGCATTAGAGAGATGGGCCACGCGGTGTCCAATCACTGATTAATGACATTGCAGTGTCCATTACCCACCTTGTCACACAATTTATGACATTTAATCAAGTACATCCTTTGGTGAGGGGGAAAACTCACTCTGGTTTGTGGGAGAGATGGCTCTATATTATTGCATTTTTGATGTTGGGTTAATGTGAAATGCAATGAAATTAGCAACAAGAAATGGGGAAATGATCTTGTATTCAGCATTGACTTTATTTATTTATTTATTTACTTTATTTATTTATTTATTTATTTATTTATTGACTGACAAATACATTAATGTAATGTTCATTTAATCATTCACATAATGATTTATTTGCAAGGGTGATTATATCTTCACCCACTTTGTTATCTAAATATTCACATGACTAGAGATTATTATGTTTTTCCCGATTGTATTTTATACAGTAGGGGTCACAAGACAAGACAGCTCAGAGAAAACTTTCTTTGTCTCGAGAAGTCTTTATGAAATTTGATTTCATTTTAATGGACATACATATTGCATTGCAGGTATTTTCAAATAACCTCCCTGTCTTCTCCTGGGCAGTAACTGTGAGAGGACATCTCATAGGATTTGACAGAATCTCCTCACATCTGTCTGGTCTCAACTGAGAAGCCTATAAGTTATTCAGGTGAGATCAGGACCTCCAGCCAAAGAATATATGTGTCCTTCTTTCCCAGTCCCTCCCTAGAATGAGGGGAGTGTTGAGTTTTGGTGCCGGGTGGTACTGTAGCTAAAATAGTTTTCACAATGTCAACAAACTATTCTAGAGATCAATTTCAAATGAGCCGAGACAACCTTGTCCAAAGGGTCCGGGACCATTTTAATGAGCTGGGTGTGAAGGCACCCTAGGACTCAGTCTGAATCTGTTTTTATCAAAACTCTCAGAAAAGTGAGAATGTACTGTGGGCCTGGCGAACCACATGCATTTCACTTTATGCAAAGATTCTGGACAGCATTGATAGGCATCTTTTGTTTGCATTCTGATGGCCACATACGGTACTCTCTGTGAACTTGGAGACTGCCAAGTATGGAGAATGCCTTCAACCATTCATTACTGCTCTGGTTACGACATCACTTTCAGCCCTCCCTCTGTTTGCTGATTGGTCAGCAGAAAATTCTTTCAAAACACACCGGAGCCTAACTGTACATTCAGACCGCAAGCAATGCAGGCAACATGGGCGACAGAAATAATTAACTTTGTATGGAGATGGGCAACTTTGGCAGCAAAAGCAGCAGGTGTGGTGGGAGACAAAACCTGAGCGATGAAAGAAAGATAAACTTTGGTTAACTTTATTTATCACCCGGTGGAATGGAATACTGTTTTCTGATTGGCTAGATAACAGGACACCTGAGGCATTGTTGGGTTAAAAAAGTTTAACCAGCGTTCTTTATCAATGCTCTTTAGAATGCAGCCTTGCGGATCTTCTTTCATAAGAAAATAGTACCCCAACCGATACTTCTTTCTAAACGAAGCCACATGTTTCTTTTATGTTTCAAACCTTGCTTACCATCTATACGTTTTAGTGCAACCGGGTGATAACGGATAACGGCCTGAGGTGTCCGATATAGAAGCTTCGCCGTCGGGCTGTTCTTCGCCATACGCGTCGTCCATTATCTCTATTCGGGACACCTGGCCTTATCCCTACGTAATGAGCTATGACACGTTTCAGCAACTACCAATCAGAATATCAATTTCCCTGTGTGGTTCTTTTAAAGAAGCAGAATTGAATGCTTGAAGGCCTAACGTCATAGCCTACTTTGCCGCTTTTGTTGCTGTGCCAAGCAATGTTTCTTGGGACTTTTTGGCAACTCTTGGACATTTATTGTTCGCTGTATGAACGTACAGTTAGGAGAATACCCTAACCCTGACATAGTACTCTAGTCAAATGCAATATTGAAAGAAGGAAGGCTACTAGGCAGGCAAAAAAAAGTAGTATGCTGTCAGGAAATATGATGCAATAACTGCATATTTGGTCGAAAATGGGTTATTATCATTTTAATTATATAATCAATTAAATATGAGGATTCATATGTACAAAGAATAAGCCAATATGAAGTAACAAAACAGCCAAATGTCCAATAATCTACCTAACTACTTAGGCTGGATGACAGGATAACTTTAAAGTAATTTGTCTCAGTTCTGCACTCTCCGTAGTTACTGCCTGTTTTTTTTGTAGGGCAGTACTAGTATACTGTTTCATGACAGTATACTGTGGTATACTGTCATGAAATATGATGTGGTGGAGCAGCAGCAGCATCTACTGTAAATTGTTAAATCATAGTACATTTTAGTCATTGACTAGCCTATACTTATATTGTATACTAAATCATAGCTCACTAGTTATTACTCATTGAGTATACTTAGTCATTGTATACTAAGTCATAGCTTGTTATTAGTCATTAACCATATTTAGTCCTTGTAAACAGTGAAGTACATACAGCCCCAGTGTCTTGCATAAAATATTACAAGTGGACATTGAATGATAATGAAAACATGACGAGGTTATTACTGCACTTCCTTTGCTTCCCTGGGAAGGCTGCCAAACTCCCCCAGTAGATGTATGCACATACAGTACTGCATATACTCCCCCTGAGAATGAGAAAATAAGTGCAGAGGAGGACAGCCTTGAGGGTGCTGCCTTAAGGCAGTAAGCTCTGGCTAATCTGATGCCAAAATGTTTGTGTCCCCAGGCTATTTTCAATCATATAGAACAGCCTGTTTATGCAACTTGGGGTAAAGGCAGCAGAGTCAAGATTGTATATACTATGATACACACTGGGGCAGTCATGGCCTACTGTTTTGGGCATCTGACTTGTAGCTGAAGGATGGTCAGGTCTTTCCCTAAACAGTAGGGGGAAAGTGGGGTCAACCACACAACTCACAGAGCAAAATCCAAAAGTTTTAACGTAATAGTGACCGCCTTGGGTAGAAGAATATTCCACAGCCTGGTGTCGCTAAACTCGAAGGGTGATCTAGGGTGTTCTATGAGTTTTGCAAAAGACGAAAGGCTGTAGCAAGGGGATTTAGTGTGTCAGTGAAAATAACAAACTATTTTCTAAACTCTTAGAAAAAACTAAGAAGTGTAGGCCCACCGTACAGTAACTCTTTTCCTCTCCCACTCAACCCACTTGTGGTTTGGCAAGAGAAACAACTTAAACCAATAAGAACAATCAGCTTTCATAAATCTAAAAAAAGGTTGAAATATTGATCCCTTGTAGACTTCCACTCCCTGAAACACATACCTCCTTGCCAAAATAAATTTGAACTTTCAAAAAAGCTGTCAAGACCAAGATTTAATCGTATGATTAGGTGGTCCACGGCATAAATCTCCAACTAGACTAATTTCACTGGAAGGCCCGAGGGATAATAAAAAAATCCCACAAAGTTTTAAAAATAAAAAAAATAAATAAATGATACATTTTATAATATATTTATATAAATACCTACAGTACCCTAAGTAAGAATATAAGAATTCAAGGTGCTCAGGAAAGAACTGCTTACCAAAGTAGCACTCTTTGCAAATTGTTTGTAACTCCAAAGACTGTTTTTATTCATCTTAGGCCAAGAGATAAAGCTTGCGCTTTTAAAAACAGAATCTTCCAGAGGTCAGCGAATCAGAGACGTTAGTTCAGACGGCCGCATTATAATTATAAATGAAGATAGCGGAATGAGGTCCCATTATGTCAAATTACATTATCGAGAAGAACCTCATAAATGACTCGGTGCACCTCTGGAAATGTATGTCTGGTGATTACTTTGAAGAATGCCTTGAATGTTATCCCTATTTCATTTAATATGGCCCTCAAAGGGCAGCTCCAAGATCACCAAGGGGACATTACGTGATAATTGGACCACTTCTCAATCCTCAAAATCCTCTTTACTTCAAATGAAAATGCAGACTACAGCTTGACCGATAGAAGCCTTGCTAAGCACAGTGGAGCTAAACACAGCCATCTGGGCCTTAGCTCCAGATTCAAGAGGTGATATGGAAACATGTTTTACATTATCAGGCAAATTAATTTGTCCTTTCTCTCAGGGGTTGGTTTTTTTTATCATTTAATTTTTTTGTTGTTGTGTGTGTGTGTGTGTGTGTGTGTGTGTGTGTGTGTGTGTGTGTGTGTGTGTGTGTGTGTGTTCATAATATTTTTTGTATTATTTCAACATATGTACAACTGTGTATGCAAATGACGTGATTCATGTATAAATAGTAGTGATTTTACGAATTAATAGCCTAAGTCCCCACAATCCATTCTGGCTTCTGGAATGTACTTCTTATAAGCTTGAAACAGATGACATTTCATCACAAAAAGGCCATTAGTTTTTGTCTTCAAAGCATATTTATGAAAGCATCTTCAATTGTTTTGGCAGATATGCTTCAAGGCACACATATTTGTTCCATTATTTGACTGCTGGCTGTCATGGTCTTGAAGCTATCTGGAAATGCCACTTACTGAAAACAGAGGACTATGTTGGATGCTGTTGTGAATAAGTCAGGAAAAAACAATAGCCACATGCAAATTGATGTTAATTATATTTGCAGAGTTCACAATCCAATTCTCAGTCTTGTCTCAGCTCCATTTAACAGGAAAATAAAAAGACAAATTCAAACTTGGTCCTGTAAAAACCTTGTTACTTTTATTCCCTGTCAACAAATTGTCTTGCACAGCTTTCACAAATAATCTGCATGCTATTTACTATTTAGACCTACTGTAATTATGAAACTTAAACACATTAACTTAAAGTATCACTTTCAACACATGAATAAGGTGAATTGTGAAATGTTAGGTAATGATGAAGAAAGAGTCACCGAGACAACCTGCAGCAAAATCTTAAACCAGGATATTAATAATATATATTTTGATATGGTAAGAACCAAGCTCCTTACATCTGTCACCTTGGCATTGCCCTTGGTATGATACGAGTGACAATACATAATGTATGTTTCTGGATCAATACATTTCACCTTGAATAATCATTGGTGCTTAAATCTTTTATGCAATTACAAGTAGCATGAAGCTTCATTTCTAGATTTACTTTTAGATTTCTCTTTTTTTTAAGATATTTTTTTGCCTTTAATCAGATAGGACAGTGTAGAGATGACAGGAAACAAGTGGGAGAGAGAGATGGGGTGGGATCGGGAAATGACCTCGGGTTGGAATCGAACCCGGGTCCCCGGAGTAATGGTCTGACGCTGTAGCCACTGAGCCACGGCGCCCCTGCTTTTAGATTTCTTAGTGGAGAAGTAGGCCTATAATAATATTACCATTAAAAAAATTACAAACTAGAAAAGTACTCGGAGAGCGCAGACCTCCGCCAAGGCAATGTGGTCACAGAACATATGTGGTCACAGAAAAAATATAAGCAGCAAAACCCCATCCTCGAGTTTCGAGTTATGGTGTACGCAGACAGACACAAACACACACAGACTCACACACGCCAGCGAAAACATAACCTCCTTGTAATAAAAAATCAATTGTTAATTGTCATAGCATTGGTGTTCTAAATTACAGCTGATGGTAACAAAACTGCCTTTTACTGTAACAGATCCACTGTTTCTCCATGAATACCGAAGGGAGAGGTGAGTTTAGTTACACCTTTCTGGCAGGTTTTCTTCTTGCTTTGAATATAATCAGTTGTGTTGGGAAAAAAATATCTAACAAGAAATACAAACATAAACGACCTAAACAATCGCAGTGTCACCAAGCATCCCATGTTAAGAGACTGGTTATAGCTGATGCTTTTATCCAAAGCATCTTATTGACATCATGGACATGACATGAATGACCATGGATGATGACTCTAGACCAGTGTTTCTCATTTTCAGACCAAGGACCACTTTGCCCAAGAAATGTTTTTCAGGGACCACCTGCCTTCCCGCCCCCACTCCAAATCACATGTTGCTTTAAAAAAAGGCATTTATAGGTAGGCTACTTCAAATTTAGATGGCTTGAAGTTTTTAATATAAATTACAGGCCTGCCTCATAGTATTAAGAGAATGATTCCTCTTTGGCCTTCAAATAATGTTAGAAATGTGATGTAAGAAACACAGACTAAATTCACATATCTTTTTGGAAATCCCCTCACGGGCCACTTGAGCCTGCTCACGGACCACCAGTGGGCCCCGGACCACACTTTGAGAACCACTTCTCTAGACATACCATAGCAATTAGTTTTGTGTCTAGCTGTGTGAGAACTTGTGATTGGTCTGACACCAGTGGTGTTTGGCCAATCACAACATTCTATGTGTGTAGAGAGTCATTGGGCAGACTTTGTCACCTTGTTCCTCTGATTGGTCGTAGCACTGTCCTATTGCGTGCAGAGGCAGTTTAAAAGACAATTCTCCCCCAAGGAGTTCAATCTATCAGACTATGCATTTTAATGTTAAAGTCTGGCTTGTCAGGATACCCAATAATACCTGGCCTGTATGACTTAACCGTCTGAATGAAGAGAGCATTGCACTTATGCTGACTAAGGATGTTCAGTATGTCACATAGCCCCAGTACTGAAAGCAGGAAGGAAAAATGTTATGCAACAACACACATAGGAACTGAGTGAAAACATCCTGTACCTTCACCTGAATATATAGTATCACTCTTTGAATGATGCATCTGATTCCTGGCTATATATGAATGATGTATGTGATGGAAGCCTTTAAATATTTCAATGAGACCACAAAAGACTTGCTGATCTTTTTAGCCAGATCCAGGTCATCTTAATAGTGTGGTTATCTCTCCAGCTCGTACTGCAAATGACTGTGAAGGCCTATCAATCATAGTGAAGGGTATTTAAGCTTCTCTATTCAAGGCACTGATCCCTGTAAGACCTGCTGATCTCTTGTGATAGAGTAGCCGTTGACCATCTAATGGTCTTAAAGAGAGAGACAGAAAGAGAGGAGGGAGAGAGAGAGAGAGAGAGAGAGAGAGAGAGAGAGAGAGAGAGAGAGAGAGAGAGAGAGAGAGAGAGAGAGGGGTGCTCCAACAACGAGCTCCCTCGGTTTCACAGCAATCAGTTCTGCAAGGCCCAAGCCTCACCCTTTGTCTTGTTCCTACTCCCCAGTTAGGTAGTACTTATGTCTCTGCCTGTATACAGTGCAACCTTTGACCCTTTAACCCACCCCCAGTCTCCCTTCCCCCTTTCACACACATGCATTGAATATGTATGAAAGAATTGTACACATGACTACATAATTCACTCTCTTTTGCACAAATACAGACATGCACCTCAATTACTCTCTCTCTCTCTCTCTCTC
The DNA here is from genome assembly GCA_027497455.2 of Sardinella longiceps. Classification (NCBI taxonomy): domain Eukaryota; kingdom Metazoa; phylum Chordata; class Actinopteri; order Clupeiformes; family Clupeidae; genus Sardinella; species Sardinella longiceps. The sequence goes on from JAODXP020000031.1 coordinate 20,525,063, forward strand.
TCTCTCTCTCCCTCTCCCCACACACACACACACACACACACACACACACACACACACACACACACATACACATACACATACTAACACACACACACACACAAAGAGACATACACCCATATTTTGCGTGCATGTGTGAATGTGTCTCTCACATGCACACACACACACACACACACACACACACACACACACACATCATTCTCACGAAATCACTTGAGGAAACAACCGATCATAAATTAATGATTTGCTCGCAAGCATTAGAGAACATCTGCTCAGGTTCCCACCTGCAACCTCCATTTCTGACTCTCACCTGGAAACAATCTTGCATCTCTCATCACCACAGCACACACACACAAGCCCCAACCCCATTCCCTTTCGGGGTATCAGACAAGGGTCAGAGAACCCGACCACTGCAGAGAGCAGTTCAGCTCAGCACACACTGCGTAGCACCGGCTAACCTCCACGCAGAAAAAAGGGAGCCTTGGCTGACCAGCATGCTAATCTAGCAGGGAGCCTTTCCCACTACGCTATTCACTCAGTTGTTCCTATTGATCCGAATGGGCAGGAGGGAGAGCCCATCCAAGGAGGCTCTGGCCTCAATCTACTGCCTTTCCTATGTACAGGGATTACATATGACTTTTTTTTTTCTTTCTTTCTTTCTTTCTTTTTCTTTTCTTGTCTCTGAGGCTTAAGAGTAGGTAGGCATGGGAATTTCAACATGAACTGCCCTGCGCTGCCATCATATGACTGTACACGTACATTCAAGACATTGAAGTTTTCTCAATTTTCTACAGTTCAAGTTGGGGTTTCCAGTCCAGCAGGCTTATAGATGGGTATGATTGATAAGCCCTGAATCCCTTCTTCCAGGCACGGGCGGTGGAAGTCATTTGAGTGCCCTAAGCAAAATAAAGTTTTGGGAGCCTATATTTACAACATTTTTGCACATGTTAGAACAAACATACAGCACAGTTACTGTAAATCAAATTTTAGTCTTCACTGTGTGATAACCAGTAAAAACTGTAAACACTGTAGCACCAGAAGTAGGATTTGATTTTACTTGCAAAAGGAGTACGGCTTTCATGCTGAACATACTGTACATGTAGTTTATCAGTATTATATTTAGAAGGACATTTAGTATCACAACATTTTTTTTAGAAGTGAGCTACCTGGGCTGCTGAGTAGTGTTAGTCTACCTAAGATATTTTCTTTGCTTAAATGTGGTCGATTTTTGGAGCAGAATTTTACACCTTTATTCTCGAGCAAGTATGTTACAAATGGAAGAATTTGGTCTAGATTAGAATCTGGAAAAAATTTGGTTCCCCTTACCCACCACTTGTTGCTCTGCATGCCTGTGATGACTGCACTGCTTCCAGTGCTTCTTCCAGCCCTTCTAGTTTAGGGATCAAATAATCTAACCAATTCTTCTTTCATGTAATAAAAGGTTAATTGTGATTACATTAAGAAATACTTACCATACAGATTGTGTAAGAAATACTTACCATACAGATGCTGCTGCAACTAATGACAACAGTGATTTAGGGAGCATGAAGTTGGAGAGACACATCATTTTTTTTTAGAATGATGTGAAGACCTCGCCAAATACAAATAAATGTGTCAGGGTAGCTTTAATATGTATACAGTTTCGTTCTGCTATGACGAGCATAAAATGTAAAATCTAGTCATTGGGCTACATCTGGCACTGTACAATGTTCCGTTCCACCTCAGTCCTTTTCAATTCGATGGTGTTTCTTTTTCGTCTGCAGATAGGGTTTGTTGGGATGTCTACGTAATTAGATTCTCTTTTTCTTATGTAGCCTGCTTCATTTAGTTAGAACTTAGAGCTACAGTATCAGTCAGGCTACTGGCCCATATGAGCCATTTGTCAAACTGCAATTATCCCTTATCTCTTTGTGCATTCGTGTGTGTGTGTGTGTGTGTGTGTGTGTGTGTGTGTGTGTGTGTGTGTGTGTGTGTGTGGTCATAATGTTTGTGTAGGTGGTTTTTGTTAGCCTTTTACACTCTTAGTAGAAATATGTGTTTGTTTGTACATGTGTTTAGTATGTGTGGGTGTATGGATGGGCGTGATTAAAATACAAACACATGTGCCATCAACAGTAAAGATGAATGGCCCAACATATTTAAAGATTAAATTCGCCTGCTGAAAAAGAAAACCATCACTTTAATGTTAACGGAATGCTATTAGAGTAACATTTATTCTCATACATCACTGAGCATGGGTCTCATACCATCAGATGAAATTAAACTATTCACTGAGGTGAGTGCGTTCGTTCGTTCGCTCACACACATGTGGAATGAGGTTTGCCCATTATTCTGACAGATGAGTGGAGTGGGTTGAGGGGAAAAGGAGGATTCTTTCGGGCTGAGCTCTACATACTGTAGGTGAGCCGCATAATTAGACACGGTATTGCAATCTGATTAGCGTTCCTCGCAGGATCCACAGATACAACCCGAGAAAAAAAAAGAAAGAGAAAAAAAAATACACCTCTGCACATTGGCCAATTACAAATGACACTTCAGACCTCCGTTGTCAGTATGTATCCATCATAATCATCAGGCGATATGCCATGAGAATATTAATGCGACATTTATTGATGCAGAGCAGACCCCGACCAAGTGGTGGTCTTCTTGGTCAGCTCTCACTCACCCTTTTTTTTCTCCTCCGTCTTATAGCTGATACCACTGATAGCACTGGCGGTGGACAGTGACAGATTGCAAGCACTGATCAGTAATGGGTTGGGAGGTTAGAGGTTGTTGCACGCAAACTGAATGGCGAATGAAAAAAGCAGCTTTGCAAATGAACGGCTCATCTGACTGTTGTGTTGACAGCATGGAGCTTGAGGAAAACAGACATTTCGATTGCTTTGTTTGGTTGCCAAGGAGGTGAATTTGTTAGAATGTTATTTGAATTTTGAGAAGCAGTGTTGTGTAAGCAGGTTAGATGTCAAGGTCATAGGCCTATTGGAAAGACATCTAAGTATAAAGGTGATACTGCATGTAGGCTACTGTATTCATATTAGGGCCTTATGTGCAGTCTTGACCATAAACAAAGTCTTTATGAAAATTACGCCTTCCTACGCACTTCTGCTCAATCATCATCTCCCTACAGTGCTTGTCTGGATTTTGATCCTATTGAGCTTGCTGTCTCTGGTAGCATTTGTATCTTATCCAATCAGCAAACAGAGGGAGGAACTTTGAAAGCTGAGCTAGAATGCTGTCAGTCAAAATAGCGATCAGTCAATGGCTGAGCAAATCTTTTTAAACTTCAACACCTTCAGCAAGCAAGCAATCGTTTCTCACTGAATGTACAGACCCTCTGTGCAACACTAAGTGTAAGGGGTAAGGCTTGTTTTATTACCAGGCTATACTTAGCTGCCTATTTGGGAGACCAACAATTTCAGATTTCCATGAATTTGAATGGATGAACATAAACATGTGTTAGCCGGTATCAATTCAATGAAATATTCAACACATGCAATAGCACACATCATGGGTTCAACAAAACAGTTCACATTTCTGTGAATATAGGAGATATTTCTGTCAGTAGCAAAGATCATAATTTATCTGGATCATTTCACTCTCTTCAGAAGAGAAGGAATGAGTTTGCTTATGTAACGGAGGCCAGCTAGCTCGGCTAGCGTGGCGGTACTACGTGTAAATCCTCATCACCCAATTCCATGGGTGCACAGTTGAGTTTGAAACTCAGGCTATTAGCTCAGTTGGTTAGAGCGTTCCACTCCCATGCCAGGAATTTGTAGTTTGTGGGGTGGCAGGTTTGAGACCTGTGTGCGGTGCACACCCCATACCCTTAGCACTGTATCTCGTCTTTTCATATTCAGAGTCTGATCCCTTGATCTCCATTTGTTCTCTTCCATCCTACTGACTGGGATATAGCAGTGACATGTCTATTACTTGTACATTTCACGTAAAAAGCTGCAGTCTCATCTATATTTTCTTATTTTATTTTAGGGGATTTAGCATGACAGGCAAGACAAACGTTTCGGCCTAAGCCTTCTTCAGCGTCTTCTACATTCTATGTCTATTACATGTAACCTCACTCTCGCCAGATGGATATCGGTTGGCTAGCTCCGCCTATCTCCATACATCCATCTGGGATCGCTACCATTTGGGAGGGATTTTGAGACCAGTGGCGTTTTCAAGACGACGTAATGTTGCAAAACGTTTGCTACGTCACCCATAGGGATGAATGGGAACTGTTACGTTACGTTACAAAACGTTACGCCTGTTGAATTCGACCCTGGTAAAATGGTAGAGCCAATCAGGACCTCAGGATTTTTATAGATGTGACGTAGCAGAGAAGCGTCAGATGCATCGAGGAAGCAGGAAAAATAATACAACCAGTTGTCTAGGTAGCTATTTTTTTACATTATGAGAGATTCAGTACAAATAGCAAACATTATTGATGTAACCATATCATTTTTTTTGTTTTCCTGTCACGCCTTTCTTTCATGAATATCTATAAATGGGTGAAATAGCACTTTTACTGATGTTTTTGTTTCTGTGTACTTGTCTGCATATTTTATTTATCATGAAAAGTACATCATTTGGAGAGACAGGTACTGAATAAGTGGGATTTAACAGGGACTTCAACATACTTCAGTGTTGTTTTTGTTTTTGTTTTGTTTTTTGTTTTTTTTTGGGGGGGGGGGTGCACATTCAGTTAAGCAGAGACATCATTGCTGATATTCAAAGAAAATTACATGTCATAGAGGAGCATAATGAAGCTTTGACAAATTCAAATTTCTGTAGGGCCAAGGACTGTAATAAAGAAAGTGGCAAGAGAGGTCTCCAAATCAATGTAATAATGGCTAAAGGAAATTGGTAGATTTTTGGAGGGCAGAGGTGGTGGGTTTTTCCAGACAACACTACATTGCCGCAAAACAAAAACATTCCTTCAACTTTGAGCACATTACAGGTGCATCAGTCTCTGGACATACTTATTTTACCTCTCAGTCGCTCAATCTTTTGTTGTTGCACTTCACTAAAGACACCTCTAAATCGCTTACCGAAATCAAGCACCTGCGCAAACCCACCTTGGCCGAGACCGATGGCATAATAAATTGATTTCCTGCAAACATTTCTCAATATCACCACACCGCCCTTTATCAAGATGGTAGATAGCTTTGCAGGAAGGAGGTGCTTGCAGCAGGGTCCGTAATGCCGCCATGCAAAGACAAGCAGGCCATTAATTAAGAAATGCCAGACACCGCCATCCCACCCCCCAACCCCCTTGCCGACTAAAGCCCCAGTAGATCTGATAATTCTAAAGACATAGATCAAAGGCTTTTGTAAGCAGGAGATAGGGATCTGAAAGCTACGCAGAGGCTACATAAATAAGAGTGATATTTTTAAGATGAGAAGTTCCGCCAGCTCATGTATTATTGATGGGCACCATCTTCACCTGAAGCTCTTTTGACATGTTGTTCACCTTCAGCCGTTCATCTTGATCACAGCAACCCTCCGTGCCCGTGCTCTCCTTGAGGAAAAGTAAATATGCCTCATAGGCCACCATGTTTCTCAAGTCTGTACTAAAATGTTTCTAAGTGTAGAAAGTCTTTTATTCTGACAGCAGAGAGATACATACTGCAGTACTCATTTCTTTTGGTGAAAAGCAGCAGAAGGATGTTTACCCAAACCTGTCACCTGAATGACTGATAGAACTGCATCAGAAGCACAAAGTTTTTCTCTTTTTTTTCCACTAAGGTTTTTTTTTTCCTTCTGTACAAGTTGAGTAAGCAATGGAACAAACTATGTCTTCTAGATTCTTTGCAGCAATTTCAGAATTTGGGTAAAAGAGATTAATGCCACTTCAGAAGCTATCAAACTTTATCTACCAAGGAGACAGTGATGAAAAGAATGCCTAAGTGTTAATGACAGGCATTATATAACATTAACTTGAGCAGGGGCAAATCCTCGCTCCTCGTCGCTTCTTAATGTTCCCCTAATTCTAGCGATTTAAAGGATCTATCTACACCTGCCTGCATGTCAGCAGAGACCGTGAGACATGACAGTTACGAGGGAAAATTGCAGCCTATTTTTCTTAATCGTCATATCTGAGGATGTCTGACGGCTTGCTCACCCTTAGTTCTCTCTCTCTTTCTCTGTCACTCTCTCTCTCTCTCTCTCTCTCTCTCTTTCTCTCTCACTCTCTTTCTCTCTTTCACTCTCACTCATTTACACTTTTTTTTCACTGCAGCTCTCATCCCATTCCCTTTCTTTCCTCTTAAAAAAAATCTTTTTTTAATTACACACTTTATCACAGCATGGTCAGTTCAATTTTCAGAGGAAGCTATTTAGCCAGCGAGTATTTTGGAGCTCCTTTTCGTCTCTCGCCCCTGTACCGTTGACAATCCCGCTCTGTGTTCGGAGTTAAAACCTTTCATTTGGCACGTGTCATGACACTGATTACAGCACCTGTGCTCAGCTGTTTGGCTCTGAATATGAAGCTTAGGTGCATAATGTGTCCTTCTCGTCATATTTCCCCCGCCATTCTAAAACACTGCTGGTTGCCACTTTCTCCTCATAGCTTTTCTGGTTGCCTTTTTTTCCCCTCATAGCTTTCTCTCTTTCTCTCTTTTTTTTTGTTTTTCTTATTTTTGTCTTAAACAAGTATGTGGGATTGAAATAGGTCTTTGCCAAAGGGAAAGAAAATGGCAATCATCATAGCCATGATACCAGATATTGTTCAATTTTCTCTCTGTATCAAAGCCATTACGGAGGGCAAAATTGGCTGTGATTACTGAATAACTTGGGATTAGTCGGCAAATGTGTGGTCTTTAAGCCGTGTTCGAGTCAGAAGCATATTTGTATTTTCGTTGAATGCATTAGAGGTTTTTTGAACATCTGTCCACGGGGCTGTTATGTTGAGATCTTCGTGTTTGGAATACCAAGCGTGCAGTGCAGGCGCACTCTGACAAACATGAGGCCTGATCACTGAATGAAAATAAACTGTAAATAGCCTTCTTATTTCTCACCACACTTTAACAAATGCTACTCCTGCATAGTCAAATGGTAGCCCTGCTAAGTATGTATTTATTATCAATACATTGCACATACCCTGACATCTAATAGTAATAGGCATGATGGTTATGAACATGGCCTCTCATTTGTGGTTAAAGTCAAGTGCTCTTGTTTCATCGGGTCTAAGGAGTAAGCTTTAGTCAAAGTGAACTATTATTGTCAGTCAGACGGTGCAGAGTAATTACATAGACCATTGAAATTGTGTATCTCCAGAGGCTTGGATTGTGTAACTCCAGATGTGCATATAGTGTATAGAGCATTGTGTAGGCATTGAGTTTAAATAGTTTGACAGCTTGCTGGGTGTCAGGGTTGTAGGCTATTTTTGGAATTTAGTCTTTAGTGAGCTGAGCATTCTAATGGCCTGTGGGCAAAAGCTGTTGCTGAGTCCTTATAGTCTAGTTCAGTGGTTGTCAAACTGGGGTACGAGTACCCCTGGGGGTACTTGGATGGGTTCTAGGGGGTACATAAAACTAATTTGTGAATGGGTTCTCAGTTCTCACCAGTATAAAAATAAGAGAAAGATCTAAAACTCCCCATCCCCTTTACTATTAAATTGTATGTAGTAATATAGCAAAAATCCCAAGGTGATTTTGATGCGGGGATACTGTAGGACCAGGACCTGCCTGTGTGTCTCAGGGGGTACGCGACAGTAAAAAGTTTGGGAACCACTGGTCTAGTTTAAGTCTAGCTCATCTACTGGCAACACTCAGCTGGGATATGATCTACATCAGACCTCACTTGTATACCCAGGGCTGTCGCAACAGGACAGACAAACCAGGCAATTGCCTAGGGCTCCAGTCTGCAAGAGGCCCCCAAGATTGACTGATTAATCATTTTAGTATGAATGAATGAATTTTGTTGGTGGTGTTTTTCAATTAAATACTGTAGTTTAGGCTGGAGTTAGAGAACTGTAAGTTCAACAAAAGTAATTACATTAATGAATGAAAGATGCCTGAAAATTGTAACACTGTGGTTCATCTAGGTGTTTATAGGAGGTGAAGGGCCCCCATGTCCTTTTTGCTTGGGGCCCCTTAAGTACCTTGAAACAGCCCTGTGTAAACCTGCCATAAAACAGGAAGTCATCTAGTCGACTTCATGGAAGTCTTTGAGTGGTCGCGGTTTATGGCTTAGGTGAGACACTGGAATTCAGATACTATTTGTGTGTTCATGCAATACTTAGCCTGGTCATAACCAACCCCTCTGTCTATGCCTCTCTTCATACAAGGGTCTGGATACCAGCTATTGAGAAATGATTGCTTGCTGGAGATGTTTAAATTCAAAAATATTGGATCAGCCCGTGACTGATAGTCTATCATATTCTCGCGCTGTATTCTCAAAGTTCACTGATTGGCCAGGATGGGATGCATTCCTGAGCGAACAAGGCCAATTGTCAGAATCCCTACTTGGGTACTGAAGGGAGATGAGAATCAAGTAGAATTGCATAGTAAGGCAATGAGTGATGTAGTCCCTCTGATATCAAAAACGTTCTATATCCCAGTGTCCCATGAACGCATCTTTCAGATGAAACTAGACTTATCAAGTCTTGTGACCTCAGAAGCGACAGCATTGACAATTTAAATCAAGGCTCCATGGCGGTTTTTGCATTTCAAATTCAAAATGTGTCACACGTCCTCAGCTGATGCAATTGACTGCTTGTATAAATTCAGAATGCAAAGACCTTGGTTTGTTCCTTCCTCACTTGTTTACCAATTGGCTGTCTTGAGCAGAGTTTGGGGAAACAATTTTATAATAAATACATGTCACAGTGAAAACTCTGATGCAAGATCTACAGTATTGCGCCTCTCTGTAGTGCTGCCAGTCTTCAATTCTTGACAACACCAAAGAAATGACTGTAAACAAATGTTTGCCTGCAAAATGGGATAAGGCATGTTTATGCTAAGTTCATGTTTATGTTTATTTTACAGACATGCACTTTTGTCCATAAGAAGCTCAGAATATCCACATTATGCTTTAAAGTTTGCTCCCCTGTTATCACTTTTCATTTGCTCTGTGTGAAATGCATTAAAATATTGGAAGTTATAACTATAGGTGGGCCTATGTTCCATTTAAGGCTATCCAAATGAGGTGTGAAAGGCGTATAGCACCTGCTCACACATCAATTATCTCTTCAGACTTGGCATTAATAAGTACATGCAGCCCTTGCATTAACTTCCATTTCTGAATTAAATACCATGCTCACGATTAATACAATGATAAGGAGTGAAGCCATTTCAGTGAATATCTGTCTGTCATCTGTCAAGGGGGGGGGGGGCAACAGGCCTGCCTGTGTGACGTACGGCTGACAACAACACCAGCACGATATCATGCAAAGAGACCGAACAAAAGAAAACTTCAAAGTTAAATGAAAAAGGGCCATGCATGCCTCACATACTAAATACATGCACTACTAACATACTGCATCCTGCTGAGCTGCATAAAATTAGATTTAAAAGTAATCAAGTTTATCATAACATTATTCTAGATTGATGATTTGTAGATTAATATGCACATGGTAAGATATAGTGCAGATGTATGATAATGAAGGTTTAACTTACTGGTGTATTTTTAGCACACAGGAAAGTCATTAATTCTGTAATTCTGCTTTGGAGGAGATTAGGTAAACGCTGAGTCTGATTGTGATACAACTGATTAATGTTTACGAAGAAATATTGGCATATATGTTTTTTTGCCATTTTTATGCTGTGATGTGAAGCGCAAACAATCTGCTGATAAGAGATATCTCCATCCCTCTCTCTCTCTCTCTCTCTCTCTCTCTCTCTCTCTCTCTCTCTCTCTCTCTCTCTCTCTCTCTCTCTCTCTCTCTCTCTCTCTCTCTCTCTCTGTCAAACTCTTTTCCAGTTCAATTTATGAAATCTAGGACTGCCCAAAAGCCCTGTGCTAGCAACAAACAGATGGGTTTCTCCTCTGGGCCAGTTCCCTGGTGGAGAGGGACTCCTGTATCCTGTCCCTGTTTCCCCGGGCTTTCTGGGCATCTGCCAGTTCACTGAGAGAGAGTGAGTCTGCTTTCTGACTCCTAAAATGGTCCATAATGAAGGCCTCTATGCTCTTTTTTTTATTTTTCAGACATCCAGTGATGCTCTAAAAAAATACATAGTCTAGCAGTTGGAATGACGACCATGTGGGAGAAGACTGCACTGTCAGCTGCCATACTCCTACCCAGGAAGGGACCATTTGTCCTTTGATAAACTCGTGTCAGACTCAATGTCTGGCGGGCCTGCACTACTAAGTTCCAACAACAGGCATGGGAAATACTCTAAATAAGATATTTAGAAAGAGAGGAGAAATTACAGATTATTGTAGTTATGAGATGACTTTTGCAGATTGTGTCATGTTTTGTGCTGCAGTTGTGAAGGTAAGACAGGTGACAAATTGGCATTATTGGCTAAACATTGTATTGCTGTAGGACTTAATTAAGTGGCTTATGCCTGCCAATGCACTATAAAACCTTACGGTGATCATGGCATCAAAACACCCTCTCTGTCACTTTAGTGTATGCAGGCTTCATCAAACCATTTTGCAAATCATAAGCGTACATGTACTTGTATTATTTTTAAAATGACCATTTACAGTAGGGGTGTCAAACATGAGGCCCGGGGGCCGGATGCGGCCCTTTACATCATTTCATGTAGCCTGCCTAAAAAGCTTGAAAAGAATTGTAGGTGTATGCCTGTTTAAAAAAACGTTCTAGCGATGCACTTTCTGCAACACAATCCTGGCATCTCCCTAAGAAGTGCATCTTACACCTGCTAGGTGAAATACTTAAAAATGTCAAAGTGTAGCAGACTGCCTCAAACTGCCTGAAAGGCCTTGGACCCCTGACTGTTAACAACAGGAAAGGGATACAAAATTAAGTGGTGGCGCATTAGGGCTGTGTTAGTGATGGTCAGAAACATGAGGAAATGTGCATTTTTTTTCACACACCGGCAGGTCGACCCTCGGAGGAAAATCCCGATGCTCATGTGGCCCTCAAAAATAAATGAGTATGACACCCCTGATTTACAGTAAGGAAAGCCAGTAAACTGGTATTTTCTCAAGTTATAGTATACTGCACAACAGACCTTTCTTGCCCACCCTGTTATTTCTACTAAAGTAGCTCACTTAAATTGGAGTAGTCGAGCCTGATGCACTAAGTTCACCTACGTCATCCTGCCCTATTTCACCCCATAGTCAAAAAAGAATCCTCCTCCAGCACCTCTAATTGGGTCTCAGCACCTCTAACTACTTCCTGCTTCCTCATCCCCCTCCATGCCAAAATACACACTGCTTTGGATTCAAGCCTAGTTGAAAGTTATTCCCATTTTTCAAAACCACAAAAGATACTTGCATATAGCTACACTACATGTAGATTCCCAAATCTTTTTTTTCTATTATTATTATTGTGAATATTTCTTTGTGAATAGTAGATTTGAAAGTGCATTTTCTAGAATGTGTTTCTATAGCCTACTGTAATTTCTAAAATGTATGTTTAACTGTGCAAAGTTCTGGAAAGATGTAGAATACATCATAGTTTACACGTCCAAATCAAACATCTGTTGTGTTCATAATGAGAAGCGGAGTGTGTTTCTACCTCTGTTCCCAGTACATAAATTATCACAGAAGTCTATCGAAATGAGGCAAATGCTGACTAAGCTGTCATGTTGTGTTGTTTATAAGAGAGAAAGTTTTTGGCATGCCATGTGAGTGATTACTGATACGACATCACTGATAGTGCCACAAAATCAATATATGAGCTAGCCGAGAAATCTAGACTTGCCCTTGCTGTAGGAAACGGTTTTGCGGTAAAGCTTTAGATTACAGCCCGTGCATGACATTAACCTACCTATATACTGTAATACCAAACCTATAGGCAGGTTCTAAGAAGCATAATGGGCTATTTTACATGTAATTTGTCCAGGGGTCAAATTATTGCCTACATTGTACATTGTAGGAAGATGATGGTGGACAGATTGAGCTTGTGGACTACGCACCCTGGTGGTGTCTAATCCAGAAGCAGTTGAAAAGACAGACACTAATAATTGAGCCCATTGGAAATGACTGTTAAAGTATTTTTCGTTGGTTTTATCGCTGGAACGGTCTATGAAATTGGGATGTCTGAAAAATAAAGTGCCTTTTCCCATGGCTTCACATGATATGCAATATCTGGTTGAATAACACTTACAGTAACACAGTGGTTCCCAAACTTTTTACTGTCGCGTACCCCCTGAGATACTCTGGTCCTACCGAGTATCCCCCGCATCAAAATCACTTTGGGATTTTTGCTATATTATTGCTGAATTAACAAAATGTGAGAACATACATACAATTTAATAGTAAAAGGGGGTATTGGGGATAGTTTTTAGATCTTTCTCTATATTATTTTTATACTGGTGAGAACTGAGAACCCATTCACAAATTAGTTTTATGTACCCCCTAGAACCCATCCAAGTACCCCCAGGGGTACTCGTACCCCAGTTTGACAACCACTGCAGTAACACATAGTGGTCCATTGCATAGGATCACTGCCATATAGTAAGACCTGTTTTGTGTTACCACAGTCGCAAGAGTCTTGTGGAAGACTATGTTTCATGCATGCTTCACATGCATCATGAAATAGCAGCACAAAACCAGGAGCACAACACTCATCAATGCACAATAGATATCAGCTAGCCGTACTTGTTAGGAGCAGCACCTCACACCGACTAGTTCCGATTGGTTGATTGGTCACGCTCTATTGCCAGTCAGACGGCCTGGCACATCAATATCCCTTCCTGGCATATTGTTTCATGGTTCAGGCCTCAGGCGTCATATCTTTTGATTAGGGATGGTGGCTCAGAAATTCATTCTACTTGTAAATGAAGGCTTCCATTTGCGTTCATGTATCTAATCCAAATTATTCTGGTGGAAAAGAAATCATGGTTCACTTTGGACTCCTCTTTGTTGCATTCACATAGCATGGGATCAAGAGTGCCTGAAAAACCCTGCAATAAGCAGATGTTTTAGTATCTGTTCTGTTATACAAGGTTACGTGTTAATGTGTGTGTGTGTGTGTGTGTGTGTGTGTGTGTGTGTGTGTGTGTGTGTGTGTGTGTGTGTGTGTGTGTGTGTGTGTGTGTGTGTGTGTGTGTGTGTGTGTGTTGTGTGCGTGCGTGCGTGCGTGTGTGTGTGTGTGATAGGAGGAGGGTACTGGAACTAAAAGAAATGAAGCTGTGAAACTGAAGGTTTGCAGACTCCAGATGTTGTGTTTCCTCCCATGGAGTGAAAGCATGTGCTTTACATCTGGAATCTTGGGGACTCTTTCCGTTTCTCTTTTAAGCTCAGTTTCTATTGAGGGAGATAGCCTACTATTGAGCCCTGTATGTTGTCAGTGATGTCAGAAAAAAAGATAATTTATTGTCCTGCTTTGTTTTCCTTGGCCAGAGAATCATTATGTACAGTAAACAGACCAACCTAACCCAGCATAAAAACATATCACACAATGCATATCTGATTTACCTAATCTGTGTGAGGTAAATATTTGAGGATAGGGGGCGCCGTGGTTTATACTGGGCTGGTGCCTCGTGCCATGGGTTCAGGGACCTGGGTTTGGGTCAGACCAGGGGTCGTTTCAAGGTCATTTCCTGTCACTCTCTGCACTGTCCTATCCATTAAAAGCAAAAAAAAAAAGCCCTAATATCTTAAAAAATTGTGGATCCAATAAGCAAATAACTTTTGCCCATTGATGTTAATTTCTATTTTTTGATTAATTCACATTTTTCTTCATTTAAAGACAACTCATGGAAAAACGTTATCCAGGAAAAAGTTGTCCGGGTGCTCGACACATTGTCCTTTGCCCGACAAAAGGGAATTTTCAAAATATTAAGGACTCCATTGGGGAATTGTGTGTCCATGCAATCCCAGTCTTTCAAGTTCATCTCATTTTGTTTTCTTTAGGAGACAATATTGCACCTTTATAACAACAACAGAAAAAGAAAAATGCTGCGGCTTTGGCACCTCGTGCAGTCTATGGTTGGCACACAGCCTTGACAGTTTAGTTTTGTGGTTGGAGTAAAATGGTTTGAGAAAAACAACAGAGAGACTGTACTGGAATATAGGAATGGAAACTGCATCCATTAAAAAAACATAAAGTATACAGGCATGACCATTTACAACACTGTTTTCAGTCGTATGACCAAAACCATCATGAGGGTTATTTTTAACAAATTGATAATACGCACATTGTAATACCTTACTAGTTTGTAATACTCTGATTGCAATGTCACAAATTTTATTTATTATGAGATTAAATCATGAAAATATGGTACTTTGCTCTTTTGGCCTAGAATGATGAAATGCAGATGCTCACAGCTATCATGAATCTGTTGATCTATCACAGGTACATTTCAGTCAGCCTGGAGCAAATATGTATAAAATGAAAAATTCTACATACACAGACTAGATATTCTGCTCGATTCACGTAAAAAAAAAAAAAAATCATTCAGTAATCTCTTTCATGACAAGCATAAAAGAGAACCTGTACTGTATGGCACTCCTGTGCTTTTAACTTCAGTCAGAGAGAGTGCCATACGGGCAGATTGCTTCACCTCAAAGCCCACGTTTTCAAGTGAACCAATCTCTACAAGTGAACTATCACTCATCCCTATTACACCCACAAAAAAAAAAATGCAGCTGGCACTCTGCCAATCTCTCCGACGACGCCAACAGCTGCAGAGTGTGCCCCCTGTGTGATATGAGTTCTTTTCTGCGTTGGCCACCCTCCCCTGCTCCACCTGTCTAGAGCGCTCCCTGGCTATACGGCAGAACTATACAGTGCATCTATACCCTAGTACATCTTATCAATCACCACCACGCTCCTTTGGCCTGTCAGTCATTCCAGATGATACAGCGGCAGCAGCGGGGTGTAGTTCACCATGGCCAAACCCACTACCATGCCCCTAACCACCAATAAAATCTATGAATCAGTGGCATGCATCTCTAGGCTGTCAATCATTTCAGTGGGGGGGCGTTAGAGCAGAAGGCAAAGCTTTCCACAGCCGAACCCATTGCCATGTCATAGCCATCAATAAAATCCCCTAATAGGCATTCAGAGAGAGCTCCGCTGCCAAAATACTGTCAGAGAGCTGGAGAGCTGAACTTCTGACCTTGATGGCCTCAGGGTTATGACCAAGCACCAACAGAGCCACCACCATAACACAAGAACACGTTAGGAGTAGCGTCCCAGCTTTTCATTTGCTAAGCTGAAAATAGCAAGGTACAGTAGCATCACTGGACCTAATCTCCATATTTATGTCTTGCGTGTGTGCGGCAACCGCCGCAGGGATATGGCGTGTCAGCATAATTATTCACCCTCTGCTCATGTAATACAGCCGAGATGTTGTTTACAGCCCAAGGTCGTGCCACTGCGCACCACAAGACAAACCCCGTGATGGATTGGTGTTTCCGAGGGTTTCGGACCGTGTGAGACAGTGACAGATTTCACGTTTCAGAAGTCAGGAAAATACAACTCCACCACCACCACCACCACCACCATCACCACCACCACCAAAACTGTTCCTCTTCCACACCCCCTCCATGTCCCAGCTGTTTGCTCTGGAATGCCACCAGACGTGTCTAATTCCCAGATGAAAAATGTGTGAAAGCGCTAAACGTTCCGGCGTGCAACTTTCAAGTATTACCCCCGCTCTTAGCGCTCAATGTGAGACACATTTCCATTGCAACACTGCTCAATGGAATAACTTTAATATCCACTTAGTATGTCCCTGTTTCTTTTTTCATGCCGCACAGAAGCAAGGTCTTGGAGAATAACTGCCACCCTTGACAACCAAAGAACCAGTAAGAACTATAGGCTCCAGTCCAAACTCATTACCTAGTCGAATTACCTACAGTAGTGGCATAATACCCAGCTGGGCAGTGGGAATATGGCCCAACCCAGGGCATATGTGCAATGACTCAAAGGCTATAGATCATCGCAGAGAGAAGTTTGACACAGGATTACAGATGGTGTTTCCGAAGGAGTCAGAGGCTATTAATACTGCCTATGGGGAAATGCTACACTGTAAGTCAGGCCCCCAGGTTAAAAACGCCAAAGCAAAAGAGACTGAAGTGTAACTTTATGGAAATGTATGCTTACACTGATGCATACAGAAGAGGGAGGTTTATGTCCGAGCCCAGGCACAATAGTGGCACATGAATCATGAGGATTGGTTTTGTTATTGCCCTAGCCTCCTCCCATTTCATATAGGCTACTGGCACTCCCTTGCAACGTTTTGTGCATGGATATAAATTACGGTTATGCAAAGCTATGTATGTCTTTACGTGTGTGTGTGTGTGTGTGTGTGTGTGTGTGTGTGTGTGTGTGTGTGTGTGTGTGTGTGTGTGTGTGTGTGTGTGTGTGTGGGTATGTATTTGTATTTACTATAATGGCTGGATTATGGATTTCTGTACACAGACACATAATTATATTAAATATGATTGTGTCTGTGTACAGAAATACACAAAAATACACAAAATCATTTTCCTTTTTTTGTCTCTCGGGACTGACATTTTCAAAAGTTATTTCTTTATTTTAGATTTAATCATGTTAAAAATGTATGGGTTATTTTTTAGTTTTAACTGAGTTTTCTTAGGGTTTAATTGTGGCTTCCATCAACCTCCAAAATCATATTTACTTTTGTTTATCTGCGGACACTCTCCACTCCATACTAATGTAAAATATTTTGAGCTCTCTCAGTGATTTAAAAATAGCTTTTTGTGTTTTTAGTCACTCTAAATATAAGATTGTTTGTTTTCAAGCACATTTATGGTCTAAAACTTCAGCAATTAACTGTCCCTTTGCTCAAAAACAAAAGTTTGTTCTCATTATCATCCACAAAAGCATCTCAGGATGTTGTCACTCCAGAATATTCCTTTAAGGGAAAACTCACCACACAATACTGCCAAACACCAAAGCAAGCAACTCACCCACATAGGCACAACTAAATCAACAACATACTCCCACTTATGATATAGTCTTTGTAGAACTGCCTTTCTGTACGGTTCTGTTCTCTTTGTAATGCAGAAATGGAGTTCACCAGTAGCCCCAGGCCGACTCGTGTGGGAATACAAAGAGTCAAGGCCAAGATGGGGGAGCTTTCATTTACACTTTGCACAGTTTAAAAAGTTGACACTGTAGAAGTAGGCTGGTGCTATTGTTATTTTTGAATAATGAAGTTCATTTTTAGAGAATAAATATTTAAGGGAACCATCTGGACTTGGGTCCATTCTGCCTTTGGCGAAACAGCTGTGCATTTCAGCTCTATACACGAGATGAGCTATTGCGCTCTCAGCTTTTCAGGGGGACGTTTTGAGGTTATTCGAAGAGTCTCATAGAGGTTTAATGCATCTGGCAAATTCCTCATTCTCATAGTAGTAGATCTCCCTCTCTTGGGATAGTGGAGAGACAGACAGACTTTTCCATGACCACTGAATCTCCTACATTATTCATACAACTGTTTCATTCTTACCAATTAAAGTCATACTCACACAAAAGCATGTGTTGTGTAGGCCTACTGATGAAAAGTGGGGACCTTCAATTGTGCAGAACTTGAATTCTGCAGTGTTGTCTCATTCAAGGCCACATCATCAGAAAGATCTGGGATTAATATCCCCCAATGAGGCAGCCCTGCATCACATGACCATCGTGATGTCACGCTGACAGTCTAATTTGCAAGTTACATGGGGTGGATGGGTGTGTGTATAGGGGAGGGGGGCACTTAAATGAACATGCAGTGTTGATGGCCCCAGGCTATGTTTATTTGAGTCAGAGTCATTGTCTCCTCTCCAAGGCCAATTAAAAATAGCTTGGCAAATTATCTAAATGTCACTGCGAGCCAGCCACATCATCCTTGTCTGCACAACATGTGATTTTTAAGTCTCTGTGAGCTATCACTTTACAATTAAGCCGCATACTTTGTCTTTTTATTTTTTTATTTTTTTTATTTTTTATTTTTTGAAGTGAATATATTTTGCCAATTACCAGAGTAAAGACTTTGGACTGGAATGAATTCTTCATCTGTAAATGGAAGTTGGGCGTACAGCAAAAGCCCAGCTGTGCTGTAATTGCCTGGGCGTTGGCACATGTGTTGGAAATAGAACTGATCATATTGTTTCAGTGGTCAGCAGCACCAGTAGGGGGAGAAACCAAAAGAAAGAGAAAATAAGCCTTAATCAACACTCCTACGTTTTCATTTTCTTTCATTTCGTTCCAGCAAAAAAACAAAGTTGCAATGAATCAATGCAGAAAAGTTGCTGGCTTGTTTTAATTATCCATTTATTAAGCTGTTATCAATAAAAATATAGTTTTTAATGGAAAGCTGTTTCCCGAGCTGTTCCCCTTGTGATACAAATATGCTGCCCTAATGAGTTCTCATACATTTTAATGACTTCATAATTATAGTGTAAATGCAAAAAAAAAAAAAAAAAAAACTTTAACTGCAGCATTTTAACAATTTAAAGCATTACTCATAAAGTGAATATGGAAATTCCACTTCCCTCTTCCAAAAGAAAAGGAAAACTTGTGTGAAGAACTAACTGCAGATACAGTAGGCTATACAAACTGCTGTCTTGCTTTGTGTTCAGCATATGTTCAAAGGTCATTAGCCTCCGCTGTGCAGACCACTGGGCATTTGCTGTGGGCTCCCGAGCGAATGCGGCCCCTTTTTCCACGCCGCTGCATCATCCCACAGGCCCTTGAGTGATCTGCCTGAATTGCCGTGTCAACAGCAGTGTCAAAATTGGACTTGGAGTCCTTGGGTTTGAACCGCCATGTCTGGTGGGCTCAAAAATTGGATTCTCATTAGACAACCCAGGGCCACCAAGTGAATGCTAATATCATAATTACTTTTCCTGTTTGGCAGACCGCCCCCCCCCTAACGCCCCCCCAACACCCCCCCTTATCAGTCTCCTCCTCTTGTTTGGCTCCATGCGTGCCAAGAGTACTCCAGTTAAAGCTAGAGAGCCCTGATGCTAATTATTTAACATATAAGGTCGGTCTCGAGTTAGAGCATGAAAGGTAATTTCATTTATCTTTGTTAAAAGCGTTGTGGAAGTAAAGTGGATTTTTAAAATGCCGCCTTGGGAAAGAATGTCATGGCATACAGCCCCGGCTGCCCATTTACAAGTGTGCCCCTTGGTGTTTGATATAATGAGCTTGTATTGTAAGCACACAGCTGCGCTAAGTAGCCTAGCCTGCTTGTGAAGTTTACAGAACAGTGAATGAAGGCATTTGATTAATTTTACTCACTCCCGATTAATTGTAAGTATATAACAAGGGTAATGTAGATAGAAATTAGTTGTAAATTGGAATCGTCTAGAGGTCATCTAGCTAAAGTGCCCTCGAACCATTTAACATTAGCTTTTTAATCTTAATAGATGGAAGTGCAGACAGAAGTCAATGACTGAAGAAGTACATTCATTTTGAAAGAATCCTTGAAGAATTTTCATGCTTCACCTTCTAGAGTTTTTGCAATAGAATTCTTGCTGAGTACATTCTGTAGCTTTTGACAAGAAAAATGAACTCTCATTCCTTAACTGAAACTGCTACTGTGTCTTGATATCATAAAGAGCATGTATCACATAACTGAGCTATTGTACCAAGACCACTCCAACACCAGAGAATTCTCCAACCTTCCCATGGGAACTCGTATCTGGCAGGAACCTCAGACACTCTCTCTGGTTGGTCACACCACAGCAATCAGGGCCAGGGATAGGGCAGCACTCTCTCTATCCTCATCTCTCACACCAGTATATCGATGTTCCAACAGGCATTTTTATCACATTAGACCAGAAATGTATTAAGCCTTTGATTTCAACAAATTGCATTACTGACTCAACGTTAAATCTCAATCTTAAATTATGATTAGACTGATATGAGCATATCTGGCAGGAATACTGAATCTGAAGTCTCTCCATGTGTTTTTTTGTTGTTGTCTATGCTGTCTGTCTCCTATGACTCATGAAGATCAGTTCAAACCTGTTGGATATGATGCCAAAAAAAAATAAGTTTCTAATTTAAAATAGCAGGATGTAGTTAGCAACAAAGCAAGGCAGACCCTCCACAGTGACGCAATTTTAAAAATATAATGGAATGACAGTGTTTTCGTTTCTTCTCTATATCTTACTACTTAGGGGGCTTTTGTGCAGCATAGTTTAGGCCTACATAGCCTGCTAGGAAATTAAAGTTCAACTATTTATCCATTCATTCATTCATTCATTCATTCATTCATTGATTTGCTGTACTGGTTATCTAAATCCACAGCTATGTTGTTTACCATGCATGAGATTTCTGGAAATTGTGACAAAGAGCCAGTTCTAAGACACACATTAGAATCTCCTTTTATGCATTCTATTAGCAGTTGAGCAGTGGAGCTATTAGTTATACCTAGTGACATTAGTCCTGTAAGCATGATGTAATCATCGTCATGGCTGCTTACCCAAAAGATATTAATGTCGCTGAGCATGGATTTGGCAAATTGGCTGAGGTCAAATAAATGATTGTACCACTTGACTGTCATATTTTTGGAGAAGCTTTTTGCTAATTGCCCAAATGTAACAGTTTTCCGATTCAACTCCTGACCTAAACAACTTTTTTTTTTAGGATTTATTAGTAGTACTGTCTGTACTTCCCTGTCTCTCAATCTTAAGAGATTCACTTTTTTGACAATGTCACAATTTCTGCTGTGGATTCATTATTTAGGGGAAGAAGAAGAAGAAGAAGAAGAAGAAGAAGAAGAAGAAGAAGAAGAAGAAGAAGAGCATTGTGCCACATTGCCCATATGACTAAGAAAATTAATTAAATCTATTCAGCCTGTGTTTTTGTGACTTTAAATATGAAATTACATCAGCTGTTATGTTGCTTTGTCAATATGCTGAAGGTTAGTGACCTTACCGAGCTGTAAATATCGGCACCAAACAACAAACCAATGGGACAAGGCTTTGTAATATTTGACTTGAAGTTTGGTTTCCTGTGACAGAAAAGGACACATCTGTGTTATTCCTGATGATTTTTGACATCCAAACTTTATAATCCATGCATCTAGAGTATCTTATCTTTGAGAAATTAGTTGTGCACACCACAATTAATTGTGGCCATAATAAAAATGAATACAGTCATTCTAGCTTGTCAATATCTCCATTAAACATGCTTTGTCATTTTCATGAAGGATTTCTGTCATAGATAGGCCTATTATGTATTCAGGGAGAGTGCAGGTGGCATGTTCATGATGGGTTCTTAAAGCGGTTTCTTGCTGACAGCATAGATTACCTCACTTTCTGATCTCAGAGGAATTAGCATATACTGGCAAACATGATGAAAGGATTTTCAATGAAAACCCCCTCATATGCAAAACAGGTATTTCAAAACATACTGTAGATCGTGTAAACTGTCAAGTTATCTATGAATAGGGATGTTATCAGGATGAAATAGCTGATTTGACACATTCACCTACGCTTAATTATGACTTGGTACAGAATATGAATTCGTGGAAAATTTGGCAGGACTTGACGGCATGTATTTTACAGCTGATAAAGGGAGATCCAGTAATGTCGCCCACAGACACACATAACAAATGAAGGTATCCCACCTACTCTACTCTACATTGCCATGTGGCTTTCGTGCATATTTCTTCATACTGGTTTTTGTACAATATCATATTTGTACACATTTTAATACATAGGAAAATGTTATGCATGGACTTCTTCGCATTTGCATTTGGTATATTACCAACATTTTCAGGGTAGAATGCCCCCAAAATAATATATACTAAATAAATGTGTGTGTGTGTGTGTGTGTGTGTGTGTGTCTGTGTGTGTGTGTGTGTGTGTGTGTGTGTGTGTGTGTGTGTGTGTGTGTGTGTGTGTGTGTGTGTGTGTGTGCGTGCGCGTGCACTGTACATGGCTTGGAACAGTGCAGACCTTTTTATGCTGTCACTGAACATACAGTAATTGCTCTATTACAAATGACGTGGAACATTAGCATTAATGCAAAACTTTTTGTGTCAACCAAACAGGAAGAGTGGTGGTGACTTAGTGCTGCCCATGCAGGCATCCGCAAGCACTTATCCAATTCCATGCTGCTTTCATTCCCAGCTCCTTCCATACAAGCACCGCTAATGCATTTGTGAAGTGTACTTGCTTCTGGGTTCTGTGACACGCTGTTGTACGATGATGGTGGTGGTGGTGGTGGTGGTGGAGGCTCAGCTGCAAGTCATGTGTTGCTTGTCACCAGTGTGCCCAAGCCTACACCTCCGCACTCCCCTCTGTGTCAAACGCCAGCTTTCAGTAATGCATGGAAATGCATGCTAATGCATCCTAATGAATAAAAATATCTGCAGCTCTGTTCATCAGCGATGGGATTGTGTAACCAACAAGTGTCTGCCCTCATTTGAATCGGCAAACAACAAACCAGGGGGAAAAAACTGTTACCTTTTCTCCTGTCTTCATTATCCCCTAGCTTCAATTCTCTCTCTCTCTCTCTCTCTCTCTCTCTCTCTCTCTCTCTCTCTCTCTCTCTCTCTCTCTCTCTCTCTCTCCCTAACATCTTTCAGTCACTTTCAGCTACTGTATCTATACAAGAAAATACATTTAGTTTAAACTCATTCAGAGCCCATTCAAGAAAAATAAAAACAGTCATTGTTTTTATGTTAAAACTGTGAGTAAATAATTTAATCGTATTCATTTTATGTCCAGCATAGACGTATTCACTGTTTTCAGATGAGAGAATTTGAATTGCAAATCCCCTCTGGCTTAATGAAATATTCAGCATTGTGAGTTGTTTTCATATTTTGAACCTCAAGTTTTCATATCTATAATATATCGTTTCAGCACTGGCCTGGTTATATTTATATTTATAATTCCAACTATCGCCCAACAGAATGAGTAGGTCACATGTTTGTGTTGTTGAACTGTTGCACATTCCTATATGAGAGGGGGGTATTGGTTGGAATCCTTTTAATAACCAAACATGACATTCTATTGTGACATTGAGGTCATATTGATTTTTTTTATATACCAGAATATCACCAGTCCTAGTGATTCTTCGGGTGTCAAATAATCCCCTCAAAATGAACAATATCTCATTTTTTTTCTGTTAAGATACAAATCAAGATGTCCTGCCCTGTACAACAGGTGATTTACCTGCAGAGAGGTTTTTGTGTTAATTTCCAAGGATCTTTCAAGTAGGAAGGGGACTGCTTTAAATTACTCCAATGATAAATTCTGCTAGCCTTATCCGGCTTTAATTCAGTTTGAGGGGAGCTGTTAACACAATAGGACCAGGCTGATGAGAGGCATAAAATATCGCTGACGTCCTTGAGTTGAAAAGATTTATTGATAGGTTGATTGCGCTGATATCATCAGTCTTTAGCTGCATATAATGGACCTCCCGAAGATTAAGCTGGGGAAATGTGAAATTAAATTTTCAAAAACAGAGGCGCCCCTAACTCAGAGTAATCTGCATAATGATGAACTTAAGACTGTGCCACACTTGGATGCACAGCAGCTGAGGTCCCCTATTGGAGGCATTCATCTTTGGCACAGCTCCGGGCATTGTGTGTGTGTGTGTGTGTGTGTGTGTGTGTGTGTGTGTGTGTGTGTGTGTGTGTGTGTGTGTGTGTGTGTGTGTGTGTGTGTGTGTGAGTGTGCTTGTGTGGGATGAAAAGGGGAAAAAATGAATCATTCGTCACTGCAATAGAAATCACACCCAGAAATCCTGCGCTCTGATCAGCGTTTACTCATCCTAATGCGTATTCTGTTTTTACAGTGTTGCGATACGAGAGTGACGATCATGTTTCATTTTGGAGCTTCTCTGCACGTTCTTCCGTTTTTATCGCTGGCAATTCATCCCGATCATTTTTATTGCTCTCTCAATATGCTGGAGACAAGGGGCCAAATAGGGAGGACATAGTGACATTATCAGAACAGCTTGTAGTTCTCTTGAGGAGCACCACAGTGCATCTGTTACACAAACTGTCTGAAGAGAAGAGGCAAAGGCTGTGGGGTGGTTAATAAAATGACTGGCAAATGTGAGGCAGTAAGTAAAGTGTCTTGTGTTCATGAATTTCATGTGCATATTCCTGTTTGCACTTTCTCAAGGTATAATCGTGATGTTAAGTTATTAAAGTTGAAACAAATTAATTTCGCCATGACATTACAGTTTGTCTGGCAATTACCTTGTACATCAGGTGCCTTGCTGTTGAAGTGATTCTGTAATAAAAATGCCCTCTCACTATTAACCTTCAAACATTGAAAAAGTAAAGTAATGTCCCGACTGTAGGTGTAGGGGTTTTTAATAGATAATACCCCTTCATTATCAGTGTAATGCTCAATAACCATAACCAGCTTAGCGCTGCTACAGAAGGCTTATAGGCTCACTTTGAGCATCATTTGGCTGGCCAATCAGGGAACAGAGGGCTCTAGGCTCTAGGCCCTAGGCCCTAGGCTCTAGGTCCAAAAACTGGCCACAACTGCTTACGAGGAATGAAACGTGTGTCAGTTGAGGGATTACAGACGCTTGCACAAAGTTAAATGATGTGAAAGTGGTTTGTGCACCAAGTAAAATTAACATGTCACTTACTAACATGTCAAACAACTTTGGTCGATGCCATGATGAACACCTACTGCTATAGTATTACAGTTTTTTTGTTTTTTTTTGCTAGTTTGAAAAACAACTCAACATTTCAATGTGTCTATCACTGTGTATAGGTTTAACTTTTACATACAAGGTCATAATTACATACAAGGTCATAGGTTTAGCATACCTGGTTACATACCAGTTATTACATTGTAATAACCATGGCATAGACAAGCTACTGTACTATACAAGTACTGTGCTCCATCTACAGTTTAGGCATAGGATCACTTTTCAATGTCTTTAGCCTATTTTAACATTATCTACTCAAAGGACTCTTGTCCAGTATGATGACCCCTGCTTCTGCTCAGCTCTTCTGCTATGGCAGAGATCATCTGTGTTTGGCTGACCCTTTCCCCAGACCCCTTATTGTCTCCACCCCTTATTCATTTGTCACCTGTAAGCCTGCTGCTTTTGCAAGCTTGTGCTCTGCCCCCTGCCATCTTGGGATTTTGCCTCAGGTTCTCAGCTGTTGTTTTGTGGGTTTGGCTCATGTGGTTATTGCCTCTGCCAAGGAGGTTATGTTTTTGCCTGCGATGGTTTGCCTATCTGTTTGTCTGTCTGTCTGTTTGTTTGGTTGGTTTTGTGTGTGCAAGATAACTCTTAATAGATTTGGATGAAATTTTCAGACAATGTGTGGGTTTTGGGACAAGGAACAAATGATTACATTTTGGTGGTGATCAGAGATCCGGAAAAACTATCTGGAATGCATATTACGTCAGTGACCATATTGCCTTGGTGGAGGTCATCACTTTCCAAGTTCTTCTAGTTTTGAGTAAGTTTTTTGGCATGCTTTTTATCTTGTTCTTCCACCCTTCAACATTCACTTGCCGTGTAAAATACACACTTTTACAGACTTCTACAGTATGTGTTTCTTTCTTCTTATTTTTTTCTGAATTATATTTATCTAACAATTTAATAGCCTACATGTGTTTGTTAAACTTCTTAAGTGATGCGTGTCCCGTCTTTAGTCATGGGTAGTTGAGCCAGGCCATGATAACATAGCCAGGGGTGCCACTAGAAATTGTGGGCCCTAAGACATAAAATAATTTTGGGCCCCCCATTAAAACATTGATTTTAATTTTCAGTAACAGGCCGTTAGAATCATCCTAACTCCTAATGGGCTATCAGGCGCACAACATTAAGGACTGTTTTGTTACATTTCCCTTGTCTGAACCATTACTGGTTATAAGATTGTGTTTGCATTGAATACAGCCTTGATCCTCATTCATTGAATGAGAAAGGGAAGGGCAAAGCAAGTCAGGCTAAATTGTTTGGGAAAGCCTGGTGGCCAGAATTGTTCTCCCGCTAAATATTTACTATATTTTGTGCATTTGATTCATGTATTATCATTTTATTTTCCTCCAAAAACAATGATTTTGAACCTACTAGGTTTAATATGTCAACATCTCCAGCCTGGCAACACTGTGTAGGTGTGAGAACAATCGCCTCACTCATTTATCCAGACCTCTCTATGCGTAAGCATATGGATGAAGTGACCTTTCATCTCCACTGCAGTAAAAGCTATTTTCTTCAATCCTCCTTCAATAGGTTCCATTCTGTTCAAGCTTGTGCGGTATGAGACTGCCTATTGTCTGTTTTATGTGCTTTGTTGATGCTGTTGTTGTTGTTGTTGTTGTTGTTGTTTTCAAGGAAGATTGTTTTCTCTCAGTTTTGCCGTCTTCCTTACTCTCCTGCGTGTCCTCCTAGGTCCCTAGTTGGCCAAATGAATGTATCAGAATGTGAGATTCTTCCCCTGTGTTCCAACACATTCCATTCAGTCAGGAAGTGTGTCCCCTATAGTTTGGTTTTGAAGCTCCAGATGCCATGAAGCGGAGGCCTTGCTTTTCCCCCTGAAGCCTTGCTCTAGCAGACAGATCGTCAGGCTTCAGCGGGCACTGACTGTGTGACGGCTGCTGGTGCTGGTGCTGCCGTCCCTCGAGTGACGGGTGACCCCGGCGGCTCGGCGCAGGGGAAAGGCAGTCGACGCGGGATAAGCAGAGCCTGATGGAACGCATTCAAGGTGAAATGATGGAGTTTCTTTATTTTCTACTCTCTCTCTCTCTCTCTCTCTCTCTCTGTCTTACTCTCCCTCGTTCCCTGCGGGGTTGCTTGGGGATTTTGAGCAGCCATTTGTGCACGGAGCGTCTCTCTCATGTCGCCATCAGCCGCCCTCATGATTCAACATGGGGAAGGGTAAGCACACACAGCCACAGCCTAGCAGACAGACCTGGTGATGTGATGTGTTGTGTGTGGACTATCGATGTGAATGTAATTCCATTCAAGCCCTCGTCCACCCCACCCCATCCCACCCAACCCCTCCTCCTCTTGCTCACTTTGATTGTTGGATGGTCGAATCTATCTTTCATTTCTCCCTGGGTGCTGCTGTGTGCTGCACAATCACCCAACTACACCCCTCCCCCCTCCACCCACCCATCCAACCTGTAATCTCCAAAAACATTAGTTTGCTCTGACAGCATTGTGACTAGTATAGAATATCTGCTTTTCCAAGCCAGCTAAAAGCTTTCTCATGTCCTCACCGGATTAGGCTGGTGGAAATAGAATGTTCTCTTTAAGGGGGACAGACCGCAGAAATCCCCCCCTCAGGTGTAGTGTCATACCTGTCCATCAAGGGGCTGACAGCAATCACTAAAAAATAGTCTTGAAATGGCCCGACGATGAACTCCTTATCACTGCAGAAGAGCCCACTGACAGACAGATATCATTTCTCATTTTCTGCAGTTTCCTCTCCCAGCATCCAGCCCAGCTTATCTGCAGAGCTGCTTTGGACCGGTCAACCACTCAGACATGTAAACATCTGTATGCTGTCTGTTTATAACACACACACACACACAATGAACAAAAATGTAAAAAGAATGCAGCATGGAGTTGATAAAGGCATCAGAGGCAAGCTTTAGCTAAAGTCGAACAGATTTCTAGCAGACGTATACATTCACACATCTACACATGAATCATTTTTCAACAATAGGAGTTTCATGCATGACTAAAGTCGCTGCTATTCGGCTCAACAAAGCTTGGGCTTGAGACACCGACTTCATTATCATGATTTAGCTGTATTTGTGTCGCCAGCTCAGGTACAGAAAAGCATGAGGGGAGCAATGAAACGCTTCTTTATTATGCCCCTGCCTTATGCGTTATGGGTGGCCTCGCTTCTCCAAGCTTTATGAAGCTGTTGACTTAATTTCTGAATCTGTTTAACCCTGTTTGGGGAATTCAGGTTTATCATTTCAATTAAGTCTAAGTTACTTACCTTACAGTACTTCCTTTACAAGATCACTTCATTGTTTTGTCCTTTTCGTTACAGTTGCAAGGGTCCCTTTCACCACAGTTGTCTAAGTACATTCATTTTCTTCTGTGTATAAAGCTGAACGCAAACAAGCACTTTACACTGAGTCAATGGAACATACAACATTCAAAAAGTACGATTAGAAGTTCCATTGACTTAATGTAAACTGCTTATTTGCTTTTTTTTCAGTCTATATTGTTCCAAATTCTTTTGTTCCACTTGCTATCTATTGCAGTCAGCAGGCCTGTGCAATAGGAGTATGGAGTTTTAAGGCAGAATTGAGCACTGCATTGTTTAAACAATGATTCTTGTTTTTCTGAATTCAGAGACTAGTTAACTAGACTATGCCAAACCAAAGATCATGGAATAGTGAGCTCCGCTTGAATCCTCTCTGGCCAAACCGTTGGCCAAAGCAGGAAGGAAATGACAAAACAAGGAGAGCTAAGAGACCTAAGACTCAATGTTTTCCCTTGATGTCACGAATCTTGCATTAGAAATAAATTATCATATCTACAGGATATAGGTTTCATAGGTTTGCATAAGAGGAATGCTTTTTTTTTTTTTCAAAGTCTGCCCTTGCAGAATCCATTTGCTCTTGGCAATCTAATTGGATTTGCTTACGGAGGGAGTGAGAACGAGGAGGAGAAGCTGGTCAAAAAGCTGTTGGGCCAAATCGGAGTTCAGCCCTTCAAGCTTCACCAGTCCAGTGGTTTCCGCTCATTACGTCTGTGCAGGGAGAGGCTTCCCCCAATGCAGCGAGAAATTGGTGGATGTTTACAGTGATATGGCCTCAGGTTAGGAGTAGGTGATAACCTCAAAAGCTGCAATACCATTTTCTGATCATAAACCACTTCTAGCTAACCTTATAGAGCTGTGAGGTATATAGAATTACACATTTTTCCTAATTTAGTTTCACTGACTTCTAGTGTGTTTGTGTGTCTCTGTATTTGAGAGAGGTTGAAGGAGAGAAGAAATGGAAGACAGATGGAGAGAAAGTCATTAAAAACTGGTAACTTTTTTTTTCTAGTCGTGAGGCTGTTGCCTTGGTTTTGGTGGAGCACAACTTGTGATTTACAGAGCAATTTCTGCAGTGCTCATGGTAAGTACAGAGACCTCTGGAGCCCATGGAATGTTTTTTGGTTTGTTTTCAAAGGTTTTGTTTTGATATGTTTGTGGGATTTTCAGGGAAATCTAA
The DNA here is from genome assembly GCA_027497455.2 of Sardinella longiceps. NCBI lineage: Eukaryota > Metazoa > Chordata > Actinopteri > Clupeiformes > Clupeidae > Sardinella > Sardinella longiceps. Next base: position 20,554,280 of record JAODXP020000031.1, read on the forward strand.
TCAATAAAGTATATATCCATAAAGCATTAGAAACACATTCATGATGTGTTGAAAAGTATACATTTATTTTTGTAATGGTTACCATAAGTCTATCCACAAGTCTTATTCATATTTCACTGTATTTGCTTTGTTATCCTAATTTGTATCTCTTTAACCCATGGAGAGGCGCATTTTGATACAGGATTTAAAACAGTATGATCATGTTTGGATCAACCCTTATTTTGCGATCTAAAAATTGTTATTTTTAAATTATGTTGTGACTAAGAATTACGATTGAAGTCTATTTTGTCCATTGACATGCATTGTTCATTCCACGGGCTACTGTACTAGGTTTGTTGCAAAATAGTTGAAGTGTTCCGCAATACTGTCGGAACTGGTTTGCGGAGGCCTTAAGTACACTTTGCAACTACAGAGGGGTCAAGTTTTAAACCATATCAAAACGTTAGCCAGATGCTAATAGGCATGATGCTAGTCCTAATGGTCTATTCCATTTCAATTACCTTTGCTAGCAGGAGCTGAAAAGTGCTAGCCTAATGTGAGACTCAGAGAGCAGTAGGATGAACTGGAGAAAGGTCATTTGTTTATCTCAAGGGGAGGTGGAAAATTCCCCTAAATGCTGGCATGTCTCTTTAAAGCTGCAGCATAATGTTTCCAGGGAGAAAAAATAAAATAAAATAAACAGAAAAACAAAGATTTCGAAATGTTTCACCTCTTGTACAAACAGCAAGTTTGGAGTAGTGTTTGCGCATAATGAGCTTCATGTTGGATGAGGATTTTCTGATCAAAGCTGTAATCAATGGGCCTATATGACTCTCAAGGAAATGTAAACCCTTCCTGCAAATTGCAAGAGCGAGATGGTTCACATTGGGGAAAGGGATTTAGATAAGCCAGCTGCTTTACAGTATTGACTTATTGTTTGTTGCCGCTGGGACAGGGAAAATTGGATGGCAGAAGGCCAGCACATAATGATGTATTTTAATATAAGGAATAAAAATCCCCAATGGCATTTTCCCAGTAGCCAAAGCAGTGAGAGGGGCCTAGCGGGAGACAGTCTGCCGCAGAAAGCCACTGATCCATCTGTTTATCAGTAGACAGTGATTACAGCACCACGTCATTTTGCAAAGCCTCGTCAACAAGTTGGAGACACATTAACTTATCAGTTATTTTCTAAATGCACAATTTGCCATTACAGTAGACTGCCTATTGATTCCCGCTCTGAGGAGGGAAAGTAGATAAAAACTTCTCAGAGGCTAATTGGGTTTCGGGCTGTCAACAGACATTATAAAGAAGTTTGTCTCTAATTTGGTTAGTCAAAAGGCATCTATCATAGAGGTACTTCACAACACAGAACTGTTATTTTTCTACAATAATGTGCCGGTCCTCAATTTGCTGCATACAGCAGCTCTGTGAAAAATGACTAAAGCATCATTCATCTATTTGCTATATTGTGCCTATGCAATCTTTATAGTTGCCATGTTTCCATTGTCATTTAATCAGACTGAACCATGACAAATATCTTTCTGTTAAATAACATTCTCCAGTTCTGTTTGGAAATACGCAATATTGACTGACTGTGCTTACACAATGAAATGCTATATCATACATCTGGTTCATTGAGTAAGTCAAATTGACCAAAAAGGTCTTATTTAGTTTTGGTGGAGTCAGTAATACGTATAATACTCTACACTCTCGTCAGGTAATTCTGCAGATGAAAACTTTACTTGCATAACTTCGTGTTATACATGTCATAACTTTCCTTTTAACAAATAATTCTCTTTTGCCTTGTCATATCTCTTCAACAGAATCTTTTAAGCTGATGTGCCATCTCCACGGGGACTTTCTCCAGACTTCAACTGTAGCTGTAAACAAGCTGCATGATTTCATTTATTTATTCATTACAGTTTCACTCTGATCTTAGTTTTGCGATCGCTGCCCCTCCCCACATGCCCCCCAACCCTCGTTTCCATCGACAACAAGACCCTGCTGATGCTGTGGCAACACCGAAACATGACACCTGCGTTGTCTCGGCAGCCAACCTCTTGTAGGCGAGCTGGCGCTGACACGCGGTGAGCGCTGTGATGGATGAGCTGGGATAGGCCAGGGTCACCCAGGTGTGGAGTGGAGAGGAGAAACAGCCCTGCGGGGGTTGACAGACAGGGCCAGGGGTGCTGGAGCTCCTTCTCGCACCGCGTGCACGCACACACACACACACACACACACACACACATACTGCGTATACACTCACAGATACACACACACACCCATGCACTTTCTCGCGCACACGCACACACTCACACAAACACACACATATGCACCCTCTCGCGCACGCACACGTACACACACTCGCACGCTTACACTCACACACACACAGCCCCTGGGCTCTGTCTCATCTTCCACTGTGTGTCTGTCAAACATCCCACCTCCGACAGCTCCCAACTCAAAATGCCCTCGTGATCTCCATGGCCACCGCCATACCGGCAGGAAATGAAAGAATAATAATAGGAGGAAATGAAACACCTCCCCGGCTAAAGTTATTGGCTTTATAGGGGCTTTAACGAAAGGGATGAGTCTGCCATGGTATTGATGAGCGTGTCAGAGAAATTTGAGATTCCTCCCTCTCTCCCCATGGCACCGGCCAACTCTGGAATATGAGGAATAAGAAGCCTGTAGCTCTCAAACATCAAGAGGCATCAAGAACCACCACTAGTGTGGAACCGTCTGGGGACCAACACTGTCAATGAGGCTGCTTAAATTTCGTCAAAGTACAAAATGCTCTGAAACGACATACTTAATGGGTTCTTATTCTGCTGTGCTTGTTTTTGAGCATGAGCGTTTAGCACATCCCCAACAACAACAACAACAACAACAAGTAGGCCTATATTCAACAAGGGGGTGTATAAAAGCATGAACACAATTTGCAGTGTAAATGGACGCGGAAAAACATTTTGAATATTCATATATACCCAAGCTCAGCTGCCAGGCTGCGAGAGAGAGAGGGGAGAGAGAGAGGAGAGAGAGGAGAGAAGGTCTGGTACAAAGAAGTAACTCAGCTTGTGAGCCGAACCAGAGGAGCTGAGACGGACGCTTTCTTCGCCGCGTGCGAGCCAAAACGCCGTCTCTTGAGGGCATCGCGAGGCGTTAAATGCTCCGTTTGATCTGGCTCAGTTGGGGAGCCAGCTTTGATTACACTTTATTCCATTGTTTTTAGATCAAACTGTGTCCAAGGGTTCGGTTCACAGTGTGTAAGACATGATCAATAATAATCCAATTAAAATTCGGTCGTTTTGTTCCATGATGAAACAGAGAAAACCATTGTTCCTTTGATCAGTACTTGGTAGCTGTTTCGGTATTTCTTTATTCATTTTTTTGGCTTGTCTTTCTTGTCTTGTATTGGCAAAATACAGTTTCAAGTCACTGGGCATGTGAGGCACATATTGTATTCAGTTGTAGTCTTTATTGATTACTGTTTCATATGCCATGATGAGAAGCTTTCACTTGGAAGAAATATACCAACTTCAAAACAGATTTAGTTGAAAGGATACATCATTAGGTAAGGGATATTTAAAGACATGAAAATGGATGGAAGTAGATTAGTCCTCACCGATATGATTGCCAAGTCTCTAGCTGTGACAGTTCCACCTGGAAAACTTGAAGTGTAGTTGTTAAAGGAGAAATCCGGTGTCATTCAATCCTTGCCCCTGTTGTTTGAGATGACCATAAGATGCTGTCTGTTGGGAAAAGAACAAGACAATTAGATACAACTAGAAATGCCCTCAGAGAATGCAGACCTCCACCAAGGCAATATGGTCACTGACGACCCCAAGAGTTCCAGTGTTTACAGATGGACATGATAACTGTCAGTAGTGAGGAATCTTGTATCCCGATCATCACCAAAATCGAATGGGTTCTTCCTTATAGGCAAAAACATGCCTGCCTCTGGTAAAAATTTCTTAAGACCCTGTGTGGTTACACTTTATTTGAAGGTACCGTCATAAGACTGACATGACATTGTCATTAACTATAACATGATGTTGTCATGAATCTGTCATACTTTATACATCTGTCATGACCTCTGTCATTAAGTGTCACCTGGTATTTGTCACGGTTAGGGTTAGGATTAGGTTAGGGTATGTCAGAAGTCATGACAGGTTTATAAAGTTTATGACAGATTCTTGACAATGTCATGTCATAGTTAATGACAGTGTCATTACAGTCTTATGACGTTACCTTCAAATAAAGTGTTACCGAATCTGTAGATTTTGCAGTAAAGTCGCTAACAGACAGACAAACAAACGGATGAACGGACAGACAGACAAACAAAACAATTTCCGTGAAAACATAACCTCCTTGGTGGAGGTTAAAATAGACTGTAGAGCAAACAGACAACTAATGTTAACTGAATGGGACATAGGAAAATGAAACTGAAAATAATTTTCTGTGCCCCATTCAGTTAGTGTTACCAGCCGGCTCACTATTGGGTTTGTGTTGTGTCAAATGTTGTCGATGACCTTAAACAATAGGTCTATGGATCGATTCACACCAGTTTTCTCCTTGGCCATAGCTTGTGCCCAGTGACCGTAGTCTACAGTATGTCATTCATTCATACATTTGTCTCCACTTTCACCTCTTCAACCACCACTCCATTGCTGCTTCACTCAATACTCCATCTGATAAAATAGCTCCCCTCCAGCACCACTGCCACCATTTGGTCCTTATCACGATAACCAGGACTAGGCGCCTCACCAGTATCTCTTCCCTCATTGGCAGAAATTGAGATCTGCTTTCTGACAGATGGATCGGTGACAGACAGGGGGCCTGATTCTATAACTAGACTCGAAATTGAATTCGGTATCCTTGTGCTTTAAATATGTGGTCAATTCTGTCTCTGCCAACCAAGTCTTTCTGGAAGAATTGGCCCTCAGGGTGCTTCATGATAGGGTTTGGGAGTTTGAGTCAAACCTCAACTACTAGTATCCATGAGCAAGGCACTTGTTCTGAGTTTCTCAAGGGGAACTCTGTATTATGTATGTTGCTACTTAAATGTATCCTACAGTACAGAGATTGTATGCAACATTCGACCAGTAAAGGGCTCCGCACACCGCTTCCGACACAGTGCGGAGCACTCCGCTTCCAACATTCGATTCCATTGTTTTCAATGCAACCCCGCACACCAGCGCCGAACTCTTCCGCCGTCGGTTGTGAATTACGATTCAAGTCTATTTTGTCGGAGCCGCCCATTGACATACAATGTAATTTTACCGGCTACTGTGCTAGGTGCTAGGCAAAATTGTCGGATTCGAAAGTGCTCCGCAATGCTGTCGGAACCGGTGTGCGGCCGGCTTAACATTCAATGACGATCTCATTTCATTTCCTGATGCAGGAGCTTTGCATTGTCTGAAAACAAAATGGCTGTGGGTCTGGGAATTGGAAAATGACAAATTGAGGGCAGCAGGTCCACACGATGCGTGTACCATAGCAGGGAGGGGTAGCCTACACTGTGCTTTGTTAGGCATTTGGCTCAAATACAATGTATATTTCTTTGGACAAAACATGTCTGGTAAGAAAGATACTCATCTCAACCTTCTAAGAGATTAACGTCATTCCAGTTAGAGAGACGCATTCTCTGAGAGTAGTACCACTGGGAATAACATAAATCAGCATCATGGAACTTTGTAGGCAGATCGTTCCAGTCCACGTACATCAGTAGTCTATTGGTCTCCTTGGATGTATGGATGTATAAGCCTACTGCAAATGCCAGTTCGGCATTCATCTGACTCAGAAATACACACATGTTTGTATATGCGTGTTCATTTTTATTTTGCAATAGATCATGTGTACTTCATAAATTATTCTCATGGAGACAGACTTCATATCTGCACCAAAGTATTGCATTCTGCCGGGACAGAGGTGTTTGTTATTTATATTGAACCAAAAAAAATGAACTGTATTTATAGTACATGTGGAAATGAGATATATTGATCCCAAGGGAATTGGTATGACATGAGGGTAATGCAATTCTGTTCCAGGCTCCTATTTTCATTTCAGTCTGTGACAGAAATATTTTAAGCGCAAAAGACAGGCTTTGCTTTCAAAGCCTTCTATGGCAGTCTCACTGCCGCGACCAAGAAAAAACGACATTCATGTGTGTGTGTTGTGCTTGTGTTGTCTTTCAATTAGAGTAAATAAGTAAGAGCATAAATAAAACACAACAATGGAGTGTAGCAAATGAGAGCCTTACAGTAAATAAACCAGCCTGCTAGGTGGTGACTTTCTAAATTAAGTTCACCTGGCATCTTTCTTAGAGGTAAAAGCCTGTGGTAAAAAAGGGGCAAAACAGATATGTTATCTTACAACACCACCAACTTGTCATGACCTTAGTCTTAGCTGTTGTAGTTCCTTGGTTAAAAAAAATCTGTTCCACTTATAAAAATTGTTGGCAACACCCTTGTCGGTTAAGTCAAACACACTGTTCCTTCTGTCGCTCTGATGGTGAACCCTTTGTTCCCTCTTGACAGTGAGCCAAGCCAATGATGTTGGATGACTGAGTGACTCGCATCCTTGGTTTGGTGCTTGGAGCCTTTGGAAATGCCTACTGTATGTATCGGCCTTCAGAGAGGGAGTGGGAAGCCTCTCTGCTGTAATGAGGTGTGTGTGTGTGTGTGTGTGTGTGTGTGTGTGTGTGTGTGTGTGTGTGTGTGTGTCTGTGTGTGTGTGTGTGTGTGTGTGTGTGTGTGTGTGTGTGTGTGTGTGTGTGTGTGTGTGTGTGTGTGTGTGTGTGTGTGTGTGCATGCGAACATCATAAAAAAAGACGAATGTATAAAAGAAGACAACTGTTTCCTGGTTTAGCAGACGGTATGTCACAATAGAATGAGCTGTAAATCCACAGACTGGAAATAACTGGATTTCCCTGAACAATATACTGCACACACACACACACACACACACACACACACACACACACACACACACAATTAAAGTGTCTTGGGTGCTGATGCTGCACACTAATCCACAATCTGCCCCTATCTGAATGATGCCTCTGCTCTGCAAATACCACATCTCTCTCTCTCTCTCTCTCTCTCTCTCTCTCTCTCTCTCTCTCTCTCTCTCTCTCTCTCTCTCTCTCTCTCTCTCTCTCTCTCTCTCTCTCTCTCTGGATATAGATTTGTGAGATGATTTCCAGCACCACAGACTGTAATGACATCTTGGCATTCCTGACCTGGAAAGAGGAATGAGGAGGCACTGTCGCTCAGCTCAGCTCCGCTCCGCTCGGGACGGGAGCGCAGTGATGTTCCGTACTCGGGGAGTTGTGTCAGCGTGAGGTATGGCGTGCCAGCGGAGCAGCCAGTGTCGCACGCGGCAGCAGTGGAAGCAGCCGTGATGGTGATAGCAGCAGTCTGTCTGTGTGTGTGTGTGTGTGTGTGTGTGTGTGTGTGTGTGTGTGTGTGTGTGTGTGTGTGTGTGCTAGGGGGTGGAGTGCTCTAGGGGGAACAGGGTGAGTGGATGGGTGGATTGGAAAGGCACGGTGATCTGCATGGTTGATTTAATGACACTCGGTAAACTCAATCTGCAGTCCAAACAAATCAATGCGATTTTGCGCCACAGTTCATCAGTCATCACAGCCATAAAGCGGCTTTTTCACCCCACCATCCCTTAGCCACAGAGACTGCTTGTGCGAGACTGATTACACTCCGAAAAAGGAGCCTTTTCCCATTCCGGATTAAACACTACAGAATTGAGATGGAATTCTGACAGCAAAACTAAGCACTGGGAAAGGCTTGTTCCTATTGTTTCATCAGATAACAGTATCATCCGTGAATAAAGAATTCATCGGAATGTATTTATACTCACACTCTACTGATTAACTTTTTTGTTTCGTTCAGTTTCTATACACGTAAGTCTTCCTGACACTTTGATGTCCATTGAACATCAAAGGTAACCTCTCCCACCAGCAGATCTAACCTCTTTTTTTCTTTTTTCCCCTTTGATATGGCAGTGCAGAATTTATGAGAGGAAGGAAAGCAGACATAGGTGCATGACATTCTGATCATTTGACTCCGTATAAATAGACAAACACGCTAACAAATGAATTGTATATTCTGGCTGCAGAGATTTTCACACGAAAAGAAAATTGATGCCGTGAGTGTCATGCCGTGGCATTTTTATGTCCAACCCAATTTGACTACAAGAAAAGCATTCCAATAAAGTAAAGCTGTTCATATCCTTCGGATTTAAACTCCTTTTGCCAAAGAAACAAGATAAGCATGCAAGAAGAGTGCACCACTGAACGCATTGTCACATTGCGTAAAATTTCAAGATGGCAGCGAGAGGAAGGTGTTGAAGGAAGGAAATGTGCAGTCTTCATAAACAAAAGTTTTCATTAACTCTGTGTGCACAAAGAACGCTCTCTGTGCTCCAGATCATATGTAGAGAACACAATTTAGTTTGAGCAAAGTGCCATGCGATACTGAAGTGTTTAAAAAATGCCGCTTTGAAAGTATTTGCCACCTAGCCTGATCTGACCATCCAATTAAACGTTGTTTCACTTTGTGCAAAGCGCCTGGATCTCCATTGCCAATTGGTTTTCTCTCTAGAGGATGCCAGGAGACTAGCCTGATATGATCATCCACTTTCACATCATTTCACTTTGTGCAAAGCGTCTGAAACATGTCCATTGGCAATTGTTTCCTATCTAGAGGGCGCCATGCGCTATGCAATATTTTGAAACATTTTGCTACAGTTAGCTTAAAACGCATATAAAAATGTGTTGATGTTAACTCGAGGTTAGTGATGTCCGGGCACAATCGTGGCTTCAGTTTCTCACTCTGTTCGCTGAATTTGGCCCGCACGGATCTGTGTCGGTGAAAACGAAAGTCAATCGTACTCTCCCTGACTGACTGGAGGAACAAAATGAAATGAGCGGAGCCAGCAGGCGTCGTTCACCTTGGCTACCAGGAGACCGCTATGCAGTCGCAATGTTTTAAAACATTTCGCTACAGTTCCTATAAAATGTATAAACATTTTTTGTTATCTTGAACTCGAGATTGCCATTGTCCGGGTATAATATTGTGGCTTCCATTTCATAGTCTGTTCGCTGAATTTGGCCCGCACAGCTCTGTGTCGGTGAAAAACAAACTGCATTATGCTCTTCCTGACCAGTAGGCGGTGTTCACATGGCGATCTGCCACCCTGCCCACCAATAGAAAAGCAATAGTAGAAAGTGAGTAGAATGCTATTACTGGAAGACGGGCCTAATCGGCTCTAAGTAAGTTGATCAACAAATCTTACTCTCATAGGGCCTTCACATCCCTTACTGTTTCCTCCTTTTCTTTTTTTGTATTTTTTCCTTCTGTCATTTCTCTGTCTCTCCATCTCACATGTATATACACGTATCTCTTCTCAATTATTTGCTCCCGCTTTTCTTTTCCATCCTTTTCTCTCTGAGGCTGCACAGTGATCCGCCTTGTCTTTCTGTCCATACTGTTCTTTTCATCTTCTCCTTTCTTCTTCCTCTCTTTCCTTCAATCTTTCTTTCTTTATTCCTTCCCTCCTTCCTTCCTTCCTTCCTTCCTTCTTTCCTTCCTTTCTTTCTTCCTTTCACATTCAGGCTGCATGATGCTCAGCATTGGTAAGCTGCTCCTCAACATCTCATGGGTCATTGGGATGCAGCAAATTCACCACATCAGCTCCAAATCTGACCCTTGGGTTCACTCCTTCCTTCCCAGTACTCACATTTGTTTAGCAATCTGTCTGTTCAACAGGCCTTGATGTCAGCAAAGCAAAACTACTGTTGTAGTTATTGGAGCATGGCATTGAACTTTTGCAGCAATTTCTATACAGAAGGTCCAGAGTATACAGAGTTTACATTTGAAACTCAAATTTCAGTAGAAATGTTGAGTGGCAAAGGTGTTCTCTTTTGTTAGTTCACCCCTGGATGAATGGGAATTTTGTCATTCACCACAGTCTTTTCCACTGTATTTTTCACTGTATTGTATAGGCTACCGAAGGGAAAACAACATTATTTTCTTTCTTTTCTTTTAACCTAAACCTTCCACTGTACTCTATGCAAAGTCCATACTCCTCCAAGTGATACATGGGCTGAGAATCCTGCTAAAACATGGAGCCATTTTTCTCATGGCTGTGAAGCAGAAGAGTGCACCCAATTTTACAACACATGTGTCGCCCTACCATGTGTTGCATATGCATTAGTTTGTACAAGGGCTCTCTTCGCGAAAAGGAGGTCTGCAGTTTCTTTCCAACACCACCTGAGTACACAAAGTCTGGAAATGAGAGAGGGTACAATAATCACTTAGATCTGGTCTATGGATGTACCATGTTGGTTCATTAGCTTTCATAATAATCAAATGGTTGATAGCAGCCCTTGGATCTAAGTATGAATGTAACTTTCCTTCCATTCCTTCAAGCACTTTAAAGGAGTACATGTACTTTGATTCTCTTGTCAATCAAGCTCATTAATTCCGCACTCCAAACCGTGCATACTCAACAACTGAAGCTAATTACCGTGATTTACTGTGACTCTTAAAGAGGATCTTAGTCTCTCTGCTGTCTGTATTTAACTTCTCCCCTCAAACTGATGGTGTACAGAGGGGAAAAAAATATGTAGTTCTGTTTTACATCTCATTTAGAAATATAACTTGATTAAGTGCCATGACAAAGTCATGTTTACTCCGGTGTGCAAATATGAGTAGTGCCTCAATGAGTCAATTTATAAATTCAAGAAATTGATTTCTGAGCTGCACATTACCCCTTGTGTGCAGCAGGAGGCATGGCGATCAGCAAGGAATTACTGGTGAAATAAAGATGGGGATCGTAATCATAGAAGTGGCGGTGGAGAGAAAATAGTGTTTATTCTGCCCACTTAAGTGGTGTTCAATTTGGGTCTCTGAGTACGGTTATACAGCCAATCTGCCACCTTTCCCCGAAGGATTATCCTTCACTCGCTAAGCATGTACGTCATTTGTGGCGTTTTTTGTTTGCATATAGACAAAGAGCCGTGTTAATCCATCCATCTTGGCTCGCAGGATCCATCTGCAGGAGAAATATTCCCTCCTCAGGGACTGACCTAATTTAATATGAGTGCTAGTGTGACCACCTCCCAAACTTAGACGTAAAATGAATTATTGATATCCCTGGAAACTAACTTCCCAAAGCTCATTATTAAAGGGCAGCCTCGGATTAAACAGGTTATTTCCCATTTCTTTCCTCATGCACACTCTCCCAATCTATCACAGGGAAGGGGGCGTGGGGGGGGGGGGGTGTGTGGGGGGGTTGGGGACATTAGTTGGGTGGGAGGGTGGGTGTTGGGGAAGAGGGTGGCAAGTCACACTTTAATAAGCTTTTGTAACGTACAGTACTGGCAATAACAGGAGATGCCAAGGGCTATAATACACATGCATATAACCCAAAGGCCATCCACACCATGTTGACCAAGGTCACAGTGTTGACTTATAAGTGAATTACAAGCCTCACGACTCCGGGTCAACAATATCATAATTCCCCTGAGCCAGCGCGCTACAGAGCGTGTGTAAGCATAGAATACTCATGATTCCCTTCCTCGAGGGAAGCAGCTCATCAGACCCATGGGGTTTAGCATGTTCCTTGTTGTTGTGCGTATAGACATGCAGAAATGTGTCGCAGAGTCCGGCGGTTTGACAGAGCCCCAGGGGAGCCATAATCATCATATCCCTGGACTAACAGACCCACAGCAACGGCAGACAATCATGTTGCTTCAGCTCGGCCTGGTTTAACACTCTGTTGTTGGGTACACACACACACACTGTCAGTATACTGATGATTCTCTTGGGGTCATCATATGGGCTTGTTCTCAACGCCTCTCTGTCAACAATATTGCAATTTCACTGCAGGAAGAGACCATGTGGTCAACATCGTTATGATGCCCTTGGGTTATCATACGAGGGACAGCATACGCATAATACAACAGAACAACCTCTATGTTGATATGGTTATAAAATATTTGCATAGTGGGAAGAGATTATGAATACATTTTTAACTGTGTGGATAATTTAATGCAATGCTGTTATTTCTGCTGCTATTTGCATATTTGCTAAGCTATGATGGTTAATGTATTTGTCTTTGTTATTTATTTGATCCCAGACTGGATAAATTATGCTTTTCTACAGAAGTATTGAATAGTTCATATTTATAAATCTTTTGTGGTGTTCTTACCCTTTATATTGAATAATTTGCTCACCTGGTTGCCATGATGCAAGTGAATTTCCTTCCAAACCAGTAAATGAATCGATCGGTCAGGTGAAGTGAACCAGTACTATTCATGTGGTGTTGTCAAGTCACAACTCTACTCAGGCAAAGCCTGACTTCATCTGACCGAGCTCTGGCCTTCATGCAGTCCACTGAGGAAGGAATGGGACATATCCCCTGGTACTAGTTAAAATATGTTAGGTTCCACGCAATCGTACATGAACATACACACAAACACTCACACACACACACACGCACACACACACACACACACACACACACACACACACACACACACACAAACACTCACACACACACACACACACACACACACAAACACTCACACACACACACACACACACACACAATTATCCATTCCCTCCCACAATAATTGTATATACGATGGACTAATTCTCACAGATGTGATAGCTTAAATCCAACTCCTCTTTGTTAACCTACTTTATTGAGATAAATCAAATGTTTCTTTTCACCATATTTAAAAAAAAAAAAAAAAAAAAAAAACTCTAATATGGCCATTCTGCTGTAAGCCTGTTCTAATGCAAAACACCATAACACTTCAGTGTCCAAAAATATCTGCCCGGACACTAACATAAGGCATATAAGAATAAGAGTTTAAGCATTATTTAAGAGGTGAATTATTTGGCTGAGATAATACTAGTGTGCTATTGCAACAGAGATGGCATGGTGTGCAATAACAGCTGACAGTGGCTGATTCTGACTGTGAATGAGATTTCACCAGCAAATAGATACCACCACGTTCAGCTCAACCGAGGTTTGAACAAGAAAAAAAAATGGATGGATTTGAGGCCCAAACTCTGGATGATTGCCATGGCTTGAGCAGCAACAGACACTGGCTTCCAATGTGATTTACCACCCAGGCAGACAGCCGCTTCCCAAACATAGCCAAAGGCCATAAGACCCCTGATGCAAATTCCCTGAATGAACCAATTGAAAAAAAGCTATGCAACAGCATTTCTGCTTTCCGCCACACACCACCTATGGTGTTAGACACACTTTGCAATGTATCTTTACACTCGAGATGTCTACATTTTTATCATTTAGCATTCTGGAAAGTATTTTTCTTGTAATAGTGAGAAAATGTGGTTTCATAATATCCATCCAGATGCCAACCATGTCGGATATCTTGCTTTATGTATAATCCTTATCATCTGATTGATTCTTTATCAATAGACAGGTTTACCCATCTGGCTTTTGCACATGCCCTCTAAAATGCACAATCTGTCTTTATTCTACAAAATTACCATGAATCATGCAAGCTTAATACAATCAGTGTGATTGCAATCAGCAATACCATAAAGATCACATCAGTTTTGATAGCCAGTAACATTACAATGAAAATTTATTCCTGGTTGCACCAAACATGAATACAATGCAGCCACTTGACCAACACTTAATATTCCTCATCAACTGTAAAGCATGTCTCTCTCTCTCTCCCTCTCCCTCTCTCTCTCTCTCTCTCTCTCTCTCTCTCTCTCTCTCTTTATTATTCCATTCAGAGCTGCACCAAAGTTCTCACTGTGCAAATAACTGTGGAATTGGGTCATATTTCCAAGACATTGGACATTGATTGATCTTGATCTGAAGTGGACAAAAGAGAGGATGTTTCCTACTTTCCACAAGTAAAGTAAAGTGAAAAAGAAACATTGAAAACAATTTTAAAAACTGCAAATATGACAAACTTTTATCAGTTCTGGCGTGTGATCAGTTTTTGAATTTTGGTTGCACTTTTTGGTTGGAGTTCCTGTGGTTTAGCAATTCTTGGTTGGCAGTGAATTGAAGTCATGCATCTGATGGCCCATGAATTTAACCAGTAATGGTTGACCAGATGGTACTGGATGCCCGACTGGGATGACTGAGACATGTTGGACTTCATCAGCAGGGCAGTTTGTATTTGCTGCAGGAGAGAGATTGGCAGAATGGAAGGACCTGGTTTCAAAGGTACTGTGTCCATCTGGACCTCACAGAGCCCAAACGATATGTTGCTTTTGAAGACAAAAGGTCTTTGTTGTCCAACTCGCCTGTCTCTCTTCCAGAGATAAGATGCATAAGTCAATCCAAGCTTCTTACTTTTTTCTACCATGCCAAATTCAGTCAAGTTCAACTGATCTCTGTGAGCAGATTTCAATTTGCCAACAGGCCGTAAAAGCCAATTAAATGTCATTGCCCATTTTCATGTTGCTGATAGCCTAATGACTTCTGCTACTTTGTTGAGTTTCCAAAACAAATGAAATTAATTTGACATTGTCAAAAGTGTTGAAGATGCTATCATATGAAAATGCACACAAAAAATTTAAATGATCATTATTAGACTTACAAAGCTCTGAATCTTTTGTGTGTGTGTGTGTGTGTGTGTGTGTGTGTGTGTGTGTGTGTGTGTGTGTGTGTGTGTGTGTGTGTGTGTGTGGACATAGTATAAACATGAACAATTACTAAGAATGTTGTGAGGATAAAGGATGTCTCGGTCATTTGGCACAGAATGGCCAAGAAATTGAGTGCATTTGGCAGAAACTATTTTTACAGCAGCTGCTTAGAATGCAGCTCAATACACAAAATCAGGAGGGGCTTTGTTACTCGATGAGCTCTTTTGCAAATTTGGATAGGCTGGAGATGGCACTGCTTCCTCTGCAGACGTCCAGTCCACCCAAACATTAATCCAGCTGTTCTGGGATGTGCCAGCATCAGCATAGAAACAGCAATAGACCTGAATAAACACACACAATACAACTCCTGGAAGATATCCATACCAGAGGTTTTAACACGCCTATTGTGTGGTTATAATCTGCAGTCCAGCAACACTTGAAAAAAAAAAAAAAAAAAAAAAAAACCCTCTCCCAGATGATTCTCTCTGGCCCTGCTTGAGTGTGAGGACACCAGATGGTGCAAGTTGAGGTGTTTGACTCATAACAGATGAGCCTCTGGTCCCTGGTCTCATATCTGAGCCTAAGAGAGAAATGGGAGGGGGCTGTCTTTACACGCCTCAGTCACCCGCTAAATGAATCATGAATTATGAGCCCTACCTGAAGCAGGGTTTAAGTGGGTCTGTACCACCTGGAACAGATTCAAACACAATTAATTGATTGCTTGAGTTGGGTCTTGCCTGAAGATGCAAGATGGAGACCTTATGGCCTAAATGGCTGTGTAGGTGTAAAATATTATGATTTTTCAGCAGCACTACTCGTTCCTCCTGCAGAGTGTTGGTCCAACATCTTATTCAGAAATAGTTCCCATTTTGGTAGTCATTCACTTGAATATTTTTCATGATTATTCATTAATGCACCTATATTTTGTGACCCTGTCAGATTTCACAGAACAGGCCAATGAAATATTCACAAATATCTTGTAAAGCTGAGCATTTCCCTGAAAATGTAGATGACTTTGGTGGAGAAATTTACAAATGATAGATACAGTGAAAGATTCAATTGTATATAAGGAATGATATTTCTTAGTGGTCATACCCTCCGCTCCGCTAACCCTCTCCCCCACCGGCCTTACTTACCACACTGCTAGGAGTGTGAAGAGGTGGGTGAATCAGCACAAGATTGATTTTCCCTTTCTTCCTTTTCTTCCCTCCGCCAACCCCCACCCCTCACCCTCACCCCCCCCCACCCCCCCACCCCTCCTTCTCAGTGACCACTTGAGTGATTCAGAGTGGCAAGAAAGTCTTGTGAGCCTCGCCTCGCCGATGTCAGGACCGCCATTGCAGACACCACTTCACCCGGCGAGTGAGTAAGGACTGAGCGCACACACAATCGTTGTCTGACTCTGGTACTTGAAGTGAAATGCCGAAGGCATCCAAAGGTCGATTGTGGGAGTCATTGGGATTGTTCCTGCCCTATTCAGAAGCTTGAGCAGACAGACACGAATCATAATGTTGTTGGTGGTGAATTGCTGCAGCCAGAATTGCTCAGGCCTCCTACTTCAGAGCTGCCGCAAAGTGAAGCAAAGTGAGCATTTAACTCTACAAACACACATGACAAAGGCTTACAATGTGCATTGAGAGCCGGGCCATTACCAAGGTCACAGTTCACCTTTTTTCCAATCAGGTGTCCATGCTCACCAGTTTAGCTAAGCTCTATCATTTTATTTTGTCAATCTATGGTTTTAATATACCAGATCAATTGATATACTGTACATGCATCCAGCAGATGGCTGCTCACAGGTATGCGTGGAAAATAGCAGGCCTTTATAGTGCTGACTGATATTTAGCAGATGGTATCAAACTGAGATCGACCAGTTGTCAGTTAGTGGTCAGCTGCATGCCTGCAAGGTAACTGGAACACAACTGCCTATCTGTGTGGAAACAGTGTGCTTTGATATCGGCACTGTTAGTTAAGCATACTGGACACGGACATGGACATGAGTGTGATACATTCCAAGTGGAACTTTCACCTGGTTCCAGAATCCTCAGTACATGTCGCATTCGTGATACCCCCGTTTTGTTGTTGGTACAGTATGTGGGGCCGAGAAAACCTTCCTTCACCACATAATGAGCCATTTGATCATCAACGCCATGAAGCTGGTAAATAAACCTAAAAAGGTAGGCTGGTATGCCTTTAAAACTTCAGCTGCTCTGCTGACTACCAGCATGCAGCCGTTGTGCATAAACAGGGATGGATTGAGCCAGGATTGATCCGAATGTCATTAATGGTGTGCGGTGGATACTCTGTGAGTGTTTTTCTCCCCCACAGGTTAATGGGTGAGCTTAGTCGTGTTCCCACGTCGCATAGGTCAGACAGGGGGCAAGAAGTTGTCATGATGACTGGCCACACACAAACGTGTCCTGTGGGTCTTTGGTATGAGGCGAAAATTATGATTAATGATGAGACGGGGTAGGAACAGACGTTTACACAGACACGCAATTACCCTTAATTATCATCAGTGGTTGTGTGTTGGTGGTGTTGGAAGCCTGTGGTAATGCAGGGCTGAAATGGATTTCCAATCACAGCAGATTTCTGCTTTCCCTTCTATCTCAGCCAGTGGTCTTAATACCCAACATCTGTCCTATCAGCAGTTTACTGACTGAGTTTTGTTTATCCCTTGCACTGACAAAAAAAAAAAAAAAAAAAAAAATCCCAGTCAGAAAACGAAAAAAAAAAGAGGGGAAAAAAGTTTTTTTTTTTTTTTCCAACACAATGCTTGTGTGTGTTTGTACACAGAGCCTTTGCCATGCTTGATTTGCATAGAAAAAGGCAGCCACTTATGCTCTAGCGTTTAAAAACAGATTTATCGCTGGTTTCTGCAATGGACTGTTCAACAAAGCTATGCTGGTTCTATGCTGTTTTCTTAAATATCTTTTCTTTTTTTTTTTTTTGCTGTGAGGAAAAACAGCTTGTCTAGTGCAGAAAAGTGATAAGCCTCTCCTACAGCATTTAATTATGGTGATACTCAAATGCCAGTGGTGAGATTTCATATTCTCTGACCTTTTGTGGATCCATTTAGTACAAATGCACTCCTATGAGCTTATCTCACTGTGAAAAAAAAAACACCTGGTAAATTCTATCGCCCCATGATCTGAACATGATAAATACTCTTTCAAAGCTACATTAAACCGCATAATTTCATGGGTGTCTGGCTAAAAGTTGAATATATAAAACTAATGGAGTTATAAGAATCCATGCATAATTCATGCCATTCTTTGCCATTTTTAGGGAATATATTGTTGAGATGTGAAGCTGAAAAATGGTTAGAAACACGCCTTGTACTGAAAAGACCGGTCTGCCACCGCGCTTATCGCTTCATTTGTGAACTGAGCTGATTTGAGATGATTTGTGTCGCTAAGCGTTAAATTTCAGCCCAAGTCCTTGTGCCTTTGGAGAGTCTTAGGGGTGGGGATGTAGGATGTGAAGGAGCTGGGCGCATTAGCATAATGATCCACCCAAAGGAGCTGCCTGCAGCAGGCTTGCTTGCTCTTTCATCTGTGCTGTGACCAAATGTGAGCTATACTGTATACTGAGTACACATACAGTAGACTCAGACACAGCCTAAAAGTCCAGTTGTTTTGATACTTGAATGTTTGCACTGCAGGTCCTGCACTGTATGTGTGCATCCTACCTTTTTAAAGGCTTTGGAAATTCAGAGGAGTGAAAGCCTACCCACCCAGAAACACACACACACACACACACACACACACACGCACACACACACACACACACACGCACGCACGCACACACACACACACAAATCGTAAGTTTCAAATCAGGAATCGCCATCATTTTAATCAAACATCTACTTTCAAAACCACACATCCCTGATGATTATGTCTCGTTAGTTATTATCTTTTCTGCATATAGCACATTGAAAGTGTATGTAATTGGGACTACCTGTTACCTCTGAATTGATTGTTTTTGTAATTATATGTAATAGGTAATCAGACAGTACGATATACTCCTCTAATTAGCTTTCTCCCATAGGAGAGTAATCAGGGTTTGGATCCAGACGATTCTTCCAGAATGGAAGTTTATATTTATCCCAGAGGACAAAGGGAAAATAAACGGCAAATGCAATTAAAAGTATAATTAAATGTTCTACTTCTATAACAACAGTATATTTATCTCTCTTCTGTGCATTTTTAAATCTTAAAAGCATGTGTTGTGTGGGAACACTAACACTGATATTTATACTTCTCTTGCATTACTTAATAGCAGTCTGTATCCCATAGGAATGAACTGTTGAGCAAATATTTGAAACTGGAAAAATGGATTTCTTGATTATATTTGCAAAGCAGATATTTAGACTTCACAGACTTTCATCTGAGACTCCAAACTCTGAGTCATTTTTGGTCACTATAACAAGCAAGACTTGACAAAGAGAAAGAAAGAAAGAAAAAGTACACTATAATATGCATTATTAAAGCAATAGCCCTCCCTGTTGTCGGAGGTGCTGTAAACTGGGAAAAGGATAAGAACATTTAGCAGACACAAACATTTACTAGACGGAATACCAAACAGAGGATAATGCTAATTGAATGGAGACTCGGACAATGAAATTCAAAGTGTCTGCCTCTCTTCAGTTAGTAATTGTAGCTGCCAGCACAATACGTTGATCTAAATTCTCTCGTTATTTATTTTTTTTCTAGTGACAACACTTAGTGACCTCAAAGAACAGGGAAGTACTTTAAAGGAGTACTTGGAAGCACTTTAAAGGAACACTCTATGGGTATTCTTTCAAGGGCATGGTCAATCGGGGCGTCATCTTCTCATGTGTTTGTAAATACCTGACCAGGGGTCACATTGCATCACTAGACAGGTTGGTAGAGAGATTCATTCCATTAGCGTGACATCTTAGGCACCTCAGACAAAGTATTCATGTCCGAGGTAGGAAGGAAGGGTGAACCGCCCGCTTATTCAAGGTTATCTGTCCGCTTTATATTCCTCTCTCTGACTTCCACAATCCTTGCAAAAAGTGAAAAGACATTGTGAAGGAGTGCTCAAAAATTGTAAAGAAAAGACATTTGGTGATCCCAGCAAATGTGTGGCCTCGAGCAGAGAAGAGACTGATTTGAATTTCAGAAAAATAACAAGAAATGTTCATGGACTGTTTCTGCAGTTTACATCTCACTTGTCTTTTGCTAGATCCACTTGACACTCACTCTCTTTCTCTCTCTCTCTCTCTCTCTCTCTCTCTCTCTCTCTCTCTCTCTCTCTCTCTCTCTCTCGCTCTCTTTTTCTCTCTCTATCTATCTGTCTGGCACAGATGATTGAAAACATGACAGAAGAAAGGTTGAAAGTTTGAGATTCATTTCTGAACAGATGGTACAGCAAACACTCAAAAAACTATTTTAAAAAAACACACACACACACACACACACACACACACACACACACACACACACACACACACACACACACACACACACAAAAGATGAGGGACAGATTAAATCATTCATATCCTCTCACGTGCAAGACGAAAATCAGGAACTGTAGCTGGTATCATTCAAGAGTAGACCAAAGCACCTGGTTCCTCCTGGGAGTTGAAACCCTCTGTGGCACCACATGAGTTGTGACAGTCAGCCGTCTCTGCCTGATGACCTCAAAACTGTCCTGGGGGAGACATATAAATGTGCGACGATGCGTAAAGTTGGAAAGATAAAACACTTAAACACCTCTTGACAGACTCTCACCAATGCATGTATCACATGTTACTTATCCACTTTAAGTGACTTTTTGAAGTAATCAAAGGAGAGTAAATTTATCATTATTACTACCTTCTGTTCTAGTATTATGATGCCGCTTGTCAAATGAACTTCACATAGGCCTTATTGCTACACCCAGTTTTGATCTCACTCCCTGACTTTTACATTATGTTTGGCAGCTACCATGATGTCCAACACACAGAACTTTAGATGAGCACCTACGGCCATGTGATATTGTTATTGAGACAATATTTTTGTAATTCATGCTGTAATTCATGCTTGGCCAAAACCATGACAAAACTGCTGTCTATTCTTTATGGTAAACTACTGACTGTACTTGTAACTCATTTGGCCCCTGGCAGTAGGGTTGAGCCCTTAAGCCGCAGATCTGCTCAAGGATTCTTCCGAGCATAAATAACTGAAGAGAGTTTTTCCTTGCTCCTGTTGTCTTGAGTGCTCCTTGTTGTTAAGCACCGCAAGACCATTGTGTTGTATTCAACACTGTACAAATAATTCAATTGAATGGAATTAATATTTCATTGTTTGTCAGCATTTGCAAAGAACACTGTTCACTGTGATTGATCAGTAATTGTGCTTAAAAAAAAACCTTTCCCCTTGTTCCAAAACCTGTAAGCAACAGAGAAGAAAAACATGTAAGCATGTTTAGCAGGGACATTTCAAGGTACTTAGGGGGCCCCAAGCAAACAGGACATGGGGGCCCTTCAACCCCCATAAATACCTACATGAACCACATTGTTATAATCTTCAAGCATCCTCAATATAATTATTTGTATTGTACAGTTGTCTAACTCCAGTTTAAAGTCATTTTTGTTGAAAAACATCACCAACTAAACTACTCAAATGATTAAACAGTCAAACTTGGGGGCCCCTTTCAGCCTGGGGCCCCAGGCAATTGCCTGGTTTGCCTGTCCTGTTGCGACGGCCCTGATGTTTAGTACACATACAGATCCCCTCACACCACATCTCCCCAGTGCTTTGAATTATGGAACTGTCGACGAGGGTCCAGTCGTCCTCAGTGTGCCCTTGTGATTCAGTGCAGAGTCCTACAAGATAAGAAATGACCCCCCCAAAAAAACACTGATAAACTGTAGAGAGTGTGTACAATAAGATTAATCACACACCTCCCCAATGAGGTTCGGGTATGCAGAGGATGCCTTCTCTCAGCATGATTTGTCAGAGGACAGACACAAAAATTGGCTCAATCTTTAACCACCTTGCAATTTTGTTCCTTACTGCATGGTGCCATATTTCAAATCCCAGCACTATTTGACCGGGGGATTTTAGATTGTTCTGGCAAGTATTGCGCTGTTCTCCCTACATGCATTAGCATATTAATATTTCTCCAAGCGAATTAATGCATTCCCTTAAAGCAAGCATTTTGCTCTCTATAGCGCAGCTAACAAGAGTTTAGCTCTTGTTTAAAAGAATCTGGAGCCACAGTTTTAAATGCCCCCTAAGCTAAAAACATGTTGTTTGTATCATGGGAGATAGTACAAAGAAAAAAAATAAAATAAATATATAATATAAAATGAAATAAAAAAACTTCAACCCAACATAACTGGCACAGTGAGAGCCTGTTGGGTATTTGCAGCAGAGGGAGTTGGGTGGCATATAGTGGCAAGAAGAAGATGCAGTAGCCTTTAATGAAGTCTCCAGAAGACACCGAACCCCTGACTTTCTGGGACGCCATCCAAAGGTACACTCACCATCAGAATGACAATGACACTAGACAGCCATGATGGAGAGAAACAGAGCCAGCATTATGGGGACTCAGTGGTCTTGCAGCAGAGTAAATATGGGACAGTACAATAGATGCCACTTCAAATGCATTTGTTTGCTTGTCAGAATCTCTTTGAAGGGACAATGGCTCTAAAAATATCACAAAATCAGAGTCTGGATGTGAATCTGAGCATGTTTGTATCTGAGCAAGGGGAGGGGCCCTTGAAGTACTGTAATCATGCAACATCAGACACTGATTGAGGATCGAGCGAGAGACAGATGTTCGTGACAGATGAGTTGTAAAAGCATCAAACGCTACTAATAGTTACGTGTGGGGAGAGGTGGGTCAAAGAAGTTCTAAGACAAAACTGCAGCAATAAACCAGTAGATCTGTTAGATTTCGCCATCCGGTCTTTGAGGAGAGTGATAACCCCCAAATTATATTTGAGCACAAAATAACTTACAGCACACACACACAAATAATAATAATAAAAAAGTACCAAATGAAGTTTTCAGTCATTTTGATAGAGGGGGTGAAGAAGAAGAAGAAAAAAAAAAAAAAAACAAAGAAAAACATTCCTCAGTCTCCTGTTATTTCTTTACCTGTGACAGCCTCAGTGGGAGACTAGCTCCTCCAGACCGGCTTAGACCGGCTCTTGCTGGCTGTATCCACAATTAGCATCACCAGTTTTCTATCCGGGGGGTGCCATCATGCAAAGGCAGTCCCTGGACACTAATTACTGCCATGGAAGAAGCTGTTTGCTGCCTCACCTGAGAGAGCAATTAAGGCTGTTCACTTCCCTGTTCATACCCTGACTCTTTTAGCTGCATGGCTCCTCGTAGCATTGGGCTACATCACACACACACACACACACACACACACACACACACACACACACACACACACACACACACACACACACACACACACACACACACACAGGCCCATACACACACACATCCCTGTCAGCCACCCTTCCCTTTCCCCTCAGGCCGTGTGACTCAGCAAAAGCGTTACCTCGAGCGCAAACAAGTGCCGACTCCCCGTCCGGCGCAGACGGTAAATGACAAAAAGGGGAGAAAAGCCTTTCACTTAATAAAGGGAGGGTTTAGAGCTCAACGGCAGTGTGTGTGTTTGTGTGTGTGTGGGAATGTGCGTGCATGTGTGTGTGTGTGAGAGAGAGAGGGAGAGAGCTCGGCAAGAGAGTAATGCCGCAGGGAGATGTAAGAAGCTCTACTGCTGCAAAGGGGAAGAGACACGTATGCTCACAAATACACTTCTCACTCACAAATAAATGCATTCTCTCACTTACACACCAACGCACACTGACATGCTCTCTCTCTCTCTCTCTCTCTCTCTCTCTCTCTCTCTCTCTCTCTCTCTCTCTCTCTCTCACTCACACACACACACACACACATACATTCACTTACTCTTGCACACACTTACAATACACACTACAAGACTCAACACAATACACATGCACACACACACACACACACACACACACACACACACACACACACACACACACACACACACACACACACACACACACACACACACACACACACTTCCCTCCTTGTCTTTCTTTCCCACCGTTGAGACGCAGACACAGTGCTGACAGGGCTATATTCAGCCCTGAAAAGGTCACTTCTTACCCAACAAACCAAGCTCATTTTCCACCGGGATATCAAAGGTCGGCCTTAAAATCACCCTTCCACTCGAAAGACAGGCGGCTCGACGGAAAGAATAGAAGTCTTGAGCAAACAATCATTTTTTTATTTTATTTTTTTTTTCTCACACAGTCCTTGATGAGTAATGTATCTATCTTACAAGCCTTTATAAAACAGAGTATGTGTTACAGTAAGCACCTGCAGGACCAATCTCTGAGGAATTACCCAGCAGAAAGGGCCAGCTTGATATTTAGCCTTCTTTGATGTATGCATTTATTTATCTGGCTTACGCTTTTATCCAAGGCAACATACAGTTGATACGTATTAAAAGAGCTAATCTCCCTGGTCCAGCTTAAGGTAATGTATCTTGCTAAGGGACCCAGTAATGACAGTGAGGAATCAAGCCAGCAATATTTCACGCTACTGTTTCATGCTAGCCTGGCTTCAGCCAGTGTAACACCATAGCCTTTTTCCTTGTGTGCTGGCATCTAAATCAGGATTACACCGATAAAGAACCAAAACTCTCAGAGAGATTAACTTGATCCCTTTGTGGCATCAACTCTACTTGGTGAAAGGGACTTCATAAAAAAAATCAACACTGTAACAGTAGCTAAACACAAACATTCAACACAGATGAAAATGGACATTGTTGACACATTCATTAAATGCTTTTGCTGTATTCGTAAAACAATGGCTACAGTCTCCAAAAGCCTCTTTCTGTATCTAAATCAGGTTACGTTAGGACAATAAGAATGCAATCTCGGTTTGTCTGGTCTCAAATGCCAGAGTATGGAATGAATGCTTAGGAGACAAAGATGCGACATTTACAAATAAGTTCTGATCTCAAACAAAGGAACAGAAATGAGTTTAGTCCTACAGGTTTAGGCCAAAAATGAGCTTGAATGTTTCCACCCATAGGCTACTTTTTTATTTCTTCAAAGGCATTTTCATGCTTAGGCCTACCCAGTGGTTAAAGTGGGATTTGTGTCAGCACAAACAAAGAAAAATCTTAAAGAATGGAATGATACCCCCCCCGCCCCACTTTAACCCCTAGGCCTACCACAATCAATCTTAATGACTTAAGAAAAGTTCAAGTAAACATAGAATCTTAAAGAGGCTGTTGGGTGTCATTCAAGCATAGTTCTATTGCAGGAGCCTGCTGATATAGAGGAACAAAAACAGTTTTGAACAACATAGACCGAACACCAACGCAATTGCGCACTAGTTGTTGTCATTCAGTCAACAGCACCAAAATCCTTCAAAATCGAAAATAAGATTAGTGGTGCCGTCGTCGACTCATTGTAAACTGCTCGTTTGCGTTTGCATTTGTATCCGCATTCGGTCTGTGTTGTTCCAAATTCTTTCGTTCCACGTGCTATCTGGTGCAGTCAGCAGGCTCCTGCAGCAGATGTTTGAAAGGCGCCAAAATATCATTTAAAGAACAAATTTTCCTCGAAAATGACGCTCCATCTGTCTGTACTGTATCTCCAGGATTAATTGATTTGTGCACACATATGAGAATTATGTCTGGAGTTTCATCTATGTTCAGCTGATGCCTGGAACAGAAGGTGTGAATGAAGTTATCAAACTTGTGAGAATAGATGGCTTAAGGCTTAACTATTTAAACAAAGTTAAAAGTCAATAAGTCTCTTGGGAATAGTCAAAGAACGCCAATCTGTCAGCCCCAATTTGGCACATGTCTATGCTGCAGTCCCACTTTGATGTCATTTTTTTTTCCCCGCAAAAAAAGAAATGTCAACATTTGGTAATCTGCTTGAAGTAGACATCTATCAGATAGTGATTTCATGCAAACACCTGTAAAGTATTACTGCATCAGACTTCACAAATAAGGCCTAATACTGGATAGCACCAAAGTTAATCAACGCCATCTTTGTGCAACTGCAAACATGCTAAAATGAAGTCCCTCTTCGTTCACAGGGGATTTTGTGTGGGTTGGCTAAAAGCATGTGGTGACACCAGGGTCTCTCTCTCTCTCTCTCTCTCTCTCTCTCTCTCTCTCTCTCTCTCTCTCTCTCTCTCTCTCTCTCTCTCTCTCCTCAGACTTCAACATTATCCTGCTGCTTTTGTGAGAAATGGCAAAAATGGAAATGGGCTTCCAATCCATATCTGTCATAGCATCAATTAGTTGACCATTAGCTGTCAAAACATGGAAGTGGAAGTCAGAGGAAAGTGCCCGATTTCCCAGTGAGGCACGTGTTCTCATTAGTTAGTGAAATGTGCCACACAAATGTAGACCTCTGCCTTCAAATGGACATCGCTCTATGCCATTAGGTCTTTCAAAACATACCAGATAGGGGGGGATGGGGAGGGGGAATCAATTCTCAAAGTGGATATGTGAGCTGGATGTCAAATATTGAAATTAGCACTCCACTTTTCACATTCTCTCACTGGCATACCAATAGCCTTGCAACCATATTTCATCGAATCCCTCAAAATGAATCCAAAAAAAGTATAAGAGTTAAAGTGGCAAGTACCATCCCAGCCCAAAGCAAGAAAACTTTATCTGCCCTCTTTCCTGACATTCCAACAGCTGTACATGGTGCCTGGTGTGATGTCATCTTGGCTTCAAAGGCTACCCCCACTACCCCTCACAATCTCCAGCTAAGTACCTCAAATGTCATCACTGATGGTGTGTGGGGCACCCAGCAGCAATGAACTAAAGCCTGTTTGGCCTCTTTCACGTCACGCTGTAGGCCAGTAACAACAGGAAACAACTGACAGAACTCAACCTGAAGTACAAGAATAACCGTAGCTCTTTAAAGTTGAGCAGAATTAGCTTACGTTTAAATGCTGGCAATCAAATCTCTTTGACATACATGATTAGATTTCCTCACAGCCTTAGTGCAACAAGTTGAGTACAACGCCCCGCCACAAATGGAAATCTGTCAGGTCACAGACTTCAGGTTCTTGCTGGGCGCACTACGCTGTAGTTTCACAGGCGCCAGTCGTCACGGCGCACAGCATTAATCCAAACAGGCATAGTAGGGTGCCTCCACTGCCAGGGGCTCATCAAGCCGAGTGGAAATCTCACTCACAAGGGGAGGTTGCTTTTATTTCTTTCTTTTTTTTTCCCCCACATCGTCAGCGTGCCATTTTCGGGGACACCATGCAGGTGCAATGGCACTCGCCTAATTGCATCATCAAAGCGAGAAGCGCCGGATCGGCATGGCGTACGGACATCCGAGTCGACTCAGAGCGCCCAGGCGGAAGCCAGACCCCGCGTGGCAGTTACCGCGCTAACAAATTGATCTGACCTCCAGAATGGAGACACCCGCCAGACACTTTGATGCATAAAAATCTATTCATGCCCCATGCTTTAATCCATTCACCCTTCTCCCAAGAGACAGTCCCTTGCCGAGCTATGCAAAACCCCACCTCATTAATATTTATGAGGTGAAGGTAACAAAGGCAAAAAAAATAAAAAATGTACACAACTTTGATGGAGAGCAAAATTCCTGCTCCTTGTAAAGTCACACAGTGTCAAAACAAGTCAGATCTTCCGTAGATAAGAATAACCATAGATAAATTGGAAACACTCTTAGAGGTATCCTATGAATTACAATAAGAATCTAAGCTTGAGAGTGCCATTCTGGAAGTGGGTAGCATTATTAAAGGTAGCATTGCCATTATTTCAATAGGGAGCAGTGTTGTTTATACTATACAAATAGGTATTTGATCAGCATTTCTTAAATAGCTTTCTCACATGGGGAAATAGTTGTTAGTGGGAACTCTCTTACTCCTGAGGGTACACACTTCTAACAAAGAGTGACTCAAAGCAAGGAACCTAAAGCCATTACTCTAATCAAACAACTAATTAGACCAAACAGGCACCAAAAAACTAATTGAGCATACAAAGAGGTGGGGGTGGGGTGCTGGGAAATCAATAAAATAAGTGATGTGGGCTGTCGCTGAGCCTTAAGAAATATATACTGTAGTCTAGGTTTGTTTTTTGTATTTTTTTTTTTTTTTTTTTTCCTCACAGGTGAAATGATTTGTTGCACTGCAAAATGCCAGAGCTCCCAAATCATTTAGTCCAGGCGTTTAGCTGTGGGTGAGAAGGAACGAATTCTCTGGGGCTCACTGCTTAGGTTTGCCTGCTCTGCCTCAGTAGACAGGAGCACCAGCAGGAGCAACCGTACAGGAGGCATCTGCCTGCAAGGGCGGAGAGGTACTGATGCTGAGGCCAGAGTCCCAACACTGCCACCTAGAGGTGATGGAGAAAATTGTCAATATCCCCAAGACTCCCTCAGCCAAGGAGAGAGAGATAGAGAGAAGGGGGAAAGGGGGAGAGATGGAGAAACAACACAAATGTAAACATGGTAAATTGATGCAGTTTGGAGTTATGTTGGTACTAACCCCTCCAAAAAAGAGGGCCAACATTCTTTTTGCTTGCCAGGATGAGACCAGTTAAGTTTAAAGTCTGAAGTCTGAGGGATGAACAATTTATGAGCTGGGTTGTAAGATCCTCCATCCTTAGAGAAAACCGGATAATGACTACAGATGTCTGACTCTCACATATCCTTCCCATGTTTCACTCGGTCTGGCAAACTCTGTGCTGATGATGGTATCCATAGCCTTAGTTCTCCCCACTCTTTTCTCCAGTTTTTACTCCCCCTCCTGCATTTTCATTTGATTCCTTTCAGACTTTAGTATATGTTGTATTAAGCAGCTGCAAGTTTCTTTTGGAACATCTGCCTGCCATCCACACACACATCCATTTCACTGACAAAAGGAGACACACTCAGAACAGACGCTTGCACCATGCAATGATAAAGGGCTGACCAAAAGGCATCCAGCCTCTGAAGAAACTGTTTTCTATTCTAGACCCTCCATTTCCTCACTTCATTGCACTGCAGTAATTCTCTTTTCGTGATTTTCTTTTTCTCTCCCTTTCTCTCTCTCTCTCTGCTTCTCTTTCGATATTCTTCTCTTCACATTCTAAAGCTTCAGCTGTCAAGAGTTGACAAGACACACCCTAGTCAACATTGGATATCAGATCCATCAGCCCCCCTACTGCAGGGGAAGCATAGATGGCTGCTCAGATTTGTTGATTGGCTTGTTGTTTTCTCAGCATCTCTGTTAAATGACCTAATAATCTTACTAATAGCTCAGGTTAGGACACTTGCGGGTGATGTGACAGCAAGCCTTGAGGGGTAAAGCTTACCCAACCTTGCAATCTTCTTCCTTAGAAAAAAACAAAACAAAACAAAAAAAAACGTCCCTTCCTAAATTAAAAGGATGTGGGAGGAAGAAACAGAACCACATCTCCACACAGTGGCCAAACAGAGGTACTGCGCCTTGTGTAATAACCAAATTAGACAATTCTCATTCTCTTGGCTGCTCTTTTTATTAGTAATTTCAGCTCAAGATTGACAGACAGGACATTTTTTTTTTATTATAAATACATAGCCCGTGTACATTTTAAATGTGGTGTCACAGTGGAGCAACGAGGGCTGCCCCATGAACCAGGTGTTGCCTTTTTTTCCCTTTCCTCTGCTGTTTGGTGGCAAAACGAGAGACAGTCATACTTTAGGCACATCTGTTATGACCTAAAAATATTAAGGTGCAAAAACAAAACACCACAACTTCCACAGACGCTGAGCACACTTGGTAAACACATTTCAAAAGGTGACAATTACTCTCATGAATTCATGGGCTGTACAATAACATAGACAAATAAACACCCAAGACTGCATCTGCCTTCCTTTCACACAAAGGATAAAAACACGTGTGACACTACTTGGACAAAAACACGCACAGGTGTCATCTCCTCAAAAAAATATATCACTTTCAGGAAATACTAGTCCTTTGTCATAGACATAGATCTTCAATACAGTGCAGTCTACATGAGCCTTGCCATTATTTACACTGTCGGTATTATACAGTACATCCTGCATCACAGTTACAAGTTGTGAAGACTATACACATATAGACTCTTTCTCTCTCTCTCTCTCTCTGTCCCTCTCCTCAGCATATGCGCACACACACACACACACACACACACACACACACACACACACACACATACGCATTCAAAAACTGCCATCACAAACTGCCTTGGTGATATCAGTGTATTGAATCTCTCGTGGACACATTATCAAGCTCTGTCCAAAGCATGTGTGTGTGTGTGAGTGTGTGTTGTTTGTAGTGTGCCAATGTACACTCAAATTGGTCTTTACTGCTTTTCTATGTGTGAAACGTGACAAACACACACACACACACACACACACACACACACACACACACACACACACATCAACATGCACTCATCCACATATTTGTATCAATCAGGAAACCCTCCATATATAAGACATTAGAACGACCAGAAGAGACGTGAGATTTCTGAGACACACACACACACACACACACACACACACACAACACCAACAGTGAATTCATCCATACCCCTAACTGGTAGGGCCAAATACACGGCATTTATCTACAGACTATATAAACATCAGGCAATCTTCTGCAGGACAGCTCTAAGGGAAATAAATACTCTATATATACACAAAGTACCAGTAGGTCTGTCTCACCAAGCTGTCCTGTCAGTTAGCCTTCCCTTTTCTTGTCAAGAGAGAGAGAGAGAGAGAGAGAGAGAGAGAGAGAGAGAGAGAGAGAGAGAGAGAGAGATGGACCATGTCTATGCAAGCAAACTGTAGTCTCACTCAGATAATGCCCTCCAAACCTGAGGTAGCTGGTGAAGCAGTCTCTCACAAACACTTAAGATGTGAAGATGCTTTTTGGTTAAAAGACCCCAACCTCTGCCATAAGTACCAGAAACTCCAAAAATGCTTTCAATAAAAGGATATAAAAACCAAGTCCTTTTTTTTTCCTCAAAAGGACACAAAAAGAGTAAAAATATTAATAGAATTATCAATAGAATGTAAAGTAAAAGATTAGAGTGCTAATGTTGTCGAGAACATAACATGAACTTGAAATACATGCAAGAGAAATATAAATATTATGTACAATATTCAACTCTGAAGATGAACTAAACTTTTAAGGAAAGTAAGATCCTAAGAAACAGTACTGCATAGAACTTAAAACATGTAAATGGTCTGTACATGTCCAATTCACCAGCTCCTGTTAGCCCACTGTGTGGACACGGGAAGCCTCTTCTGTCCAAGACTGACCTCTTCTGCGCTATAGCAGCACGAAGAGACCCAATCACATTTATTTATCAACCTCTAAGTAACCAAACACAAGGTAGAAGACACGGTCCTGAATCTCTCGGTCTGTGGTCAAATTAAGCATCTACATCAGCCACTAGGATTTTAAAACCTACAGCTTAAGACATAAACACACAAATGAACACATTAGCAGTAACGTCTGGGTCCAAATGATCTCATCATACTTGTGCAAAATGCCTACTTTTGACCTTTGACATTAAAAACACGTACAACTATTGACATCTTACTGGATATGTTATGGAAATTCAAGATGTGTTCATTTGTACCATTCTTAATTATATTCGTTACTTGTGCCTTGATAGCCCCCGGACATTCCAATTCACTGGTCCCTTCTGTTATGGCTAATTAAAAGTACACAGTCCCATGGTAATGTTTTTTTCCGAATGGCAGGAATGCCATCGGTCTGGAGTAAAACGTTTGCATTTGGAATGAGCCTCAAGGCAACTCCCTGGACGTCTCAAAGACTAAACTCTTGAAACCGAAGGAACTGACCTTGAGAATCGCGTTTTCTCAAACATCCTCCCTAACACCAAGAAAACAGAAGTTAACATCATGTGAAAACCACACAGAAAATAATTTCTCTCTCTCTGTATACTGTAAATGCAAATATGTGTATGTGTGTGGGGGAAGTGTGATTTATGAATACTGCTAGTTCACTGGTAGTGTGGCAAAAATTGGTCCAGTCCCCTTTTCCTTCTAAAAGGGTTTAAGGAAAGAGTTCCACGACAAAAAAAATGTGGCCCTCCTCACACAACACACCCCGTCACCCCCCAGGCACGGGGCGGTGTTGGGATCACGAGGTCACGAAGAAAAGCGGGAAGCCATGGAGGCTCTAGAGATGTCCTGTCACACGGTACTGTCCTGCAGCAACGGCTCAAAATCAAGGTCGTCCTCGCTGCCCGGCAGCGGCGCGTTGATGTGGACCTCGGGGAGCTCGGCGCAGACGCTGCCGCCGCTGGCGCTGGAGATGGAGCTGGTGCTGGTCTTGCGCGTGTGGCACAACGCCACGTCGGCCTCGGCGCTGCGCTCAGGGATGAAGAGCGCCACGATGAAGGCCACCACCACCGTGACCGCACCCAGCAGAAAGGGGGGCCCAGGGATCATGGTCCTCTACAGGGGGGGGAGAGGGACAAATGCCAAACAAACATGTCAGTACAGACAGACAGACCAACTGAAGAGTTAAAGAGAAGTAGAAGTTAGGGATAACAGCCGACGGGGTGGAAGCGAATGATAGCCCGGAACGTATTATCAGATAAACATCTCAGGTGTCCTGTTATCAAGACCCTGTCAACCAATCAGAAAACAGAATTTCATTCCACTGGGTGATAAGTCAAATTAACGTTTGACATCATTTTTTGATTATTGAGAATAAGTGAATAATTTGAAATATGAATCAGGTGGGTGAATAATAAACAGATTCAACAGATCAGAATAAATCTCTGATGGTGCTACTTTTTGCTGTTGCAAATGCCGCACTATACAGTACAACACTATTAAACAACCCAGAAAGAATTAGAGGAGATATGGTGCCTGCAGTAAGTAGCTAATAAATCAAGGGTTAGATCTAATAGCTAATAGTAGCTAATAAATATAGGGTTAGATAGGGTTTAGGGTTAAATCTCAATGAAGCCAATTAAAACTTTTCAAAAAGAAGCAATTTGTGTTTTTACTGCAGCAGTTCATTGGGTTGAGGTTCCATTACCTCAGGGGGATTGAGTGGAGGGAGAGGGTAGTCAGGTTCGATGGGCCCCATTTCGTTCAGCTCCACGTTAAACATGAAGAAGATGAGACCATAGAGGGCAGGACCCAGACCGTTGCACAGCCCTCTGATGCCAGTGATCATGCCCTGTGCCAGACCTGATGGAGAGAGAGGGGGAGAGAGAGAGAGAGAGAGAGAGAGAGAGAGAGAGAGAGAGAGAGAGAGAGAGAGAGAGAGAGAGAGAAATGATTGAAGGGAATAATCAGATATAAGAGTGTGTGTGTGTGTGTGTGTGTGTGTGAGAATGAGTATGTGGATGAGTGAGAGAGAGAAAGAGAGAGAAAGAGTGTGAATGAGTAGGTGGGTGGATGAGAGAGAGAGAGAGAGAGAGAGAGAGACAAATTAATGAAGGGAATAATCAGAAATAAATGAGAAAGAGAGAAGGAAAGGAGAGGATGGACAGAGAGGTGAGAGAGTTTGGAAAGAGAGCTAAGAGACGGAGGAGGGTAAGGACGAGGTGACGCACCTTGCTTGTCGGGGTCGGCGCTGCGGGATAGCAGAGCGCTCACTGCAGGGAAGGTGATACTAGACATGGCTGCCACAGCCCCCGCTGCCCACATCATCCTGATCAGCAGAGGAGAGAAAAGTTACTCACACACAAACACACAGCATTGCACACCGGACAGACACAAACACAAACACACACACACACACACACACACACACACACACACACACCACAAAAACGTACTACACACAGAACACACAACACAAAAACACACATACACACACACACAATAAAACACAAACTCTGGAAAAAGAAAAGGGCATATACACACACCTGGTGTCTCAGCCAACAAACAGACACACATACTTATGCACTCACACACAAGCACAAAAACACGCAGACACACAGACACACACACACACACACAGCATTGCATACAGAACACACGAACACCACATCACAAAAACACAAACTTTGGAAAAAGAAAAGGGCATATACACACACTTCTCTCACAGCCAACAGGCAGACACACACACACACGCACGCACATAAACACACACACACACACACCTGAGACCCGCTAAAGTTGAAAGGAACACACACTAACAAACACACACACACACACACACACTCACCAAGGCTCTGAGCCAAAGCCGTACCACGCCAGCTGTAGAATTTGGAAGCCGAGGCCCAGCAGCACCGTGTTCTTATTCCCAATGGTCCTCATCAGCAGCGTCAGCACCAGAGTCTAGCACAGGCACAAATCACCTCCAGTCAACAACCACATCCACACAGCCACACACCACACCACACTACACTACACTACACTACACTACCATCATTGCCATCCACATTAATGATACGTTTAGGAATGGAGCCAAACATTTTCGGTGTTAGAACGACCACTTGCCTCTGCTTGTTATATTACCACTTTTTTTTTTGGCCTGGGAATTGTGCATTACAAGCCAAGAAATCTAAACGTACCCTAGCAATAGCAAATGGTCTTACTTTGCAGGAGCATCTTCTAGAGACAAACCATAGGGGCCTCAGTAACCAAACTTTGGTCTGACCAATCAAATTGCTCTATCCGTGTAGAAGGGTCACCTACACATTTCCTAATGGTAGCTTAGCAGGCTACTCACTGCCCTGCAGAGCCAACTTGAAAGACAGCCGGTGATTCCACCCTTTTAACTGAGCCTAGGCTATAGGTCATCGCCAGTCTATACATTTTGATACTATATTCTAGCTTGTCAGGTAAGTGCATAGCAGTATACAGATACAATTCAACTCAACTTTTGCCCGTTTATAGTGACATTTTCATGTTCGACCAGTAGCATACCAAGCTTGCTATAACACTATATCAGCTTTATTATATTTCTAATTTAATGTTGTTATCTTTCTCCCCTCTGGCATAGCGTTCACTGTTCACTGAACTAACTCCACTTCTCATTACTAGGCCCAACATTAGTATGGGTGATCTGTTACCGCAGCTCACAAAATGGCAGAGGTTTAATACTGTGCCCACTTTGCAAGTTTTAGTGGTCTGTGTCAGTATGTGGGCAGATAAAACGCCTCTAAAAATCCATCATTTGAAGAACGAATTCTTCATTTTCTTGCCATCATCCTTGTGACTAAAAAGTATTTTAAAGACTCGTAATAAAAATGTGAAGGATGAGCATACATCCGAGAGGCATTATTTAAGTAGGTTTAGTCATTTGCTTTCAAATCACAACTTTAAAATTCAGCTCCATGTAGGGTGAAGACAGAAGGGCGAGTGCTGCCAGTGTAAAATACCTGCGCCACGATCGAGAGGATGCCCACCACTCCGATGAACACGGCTATCGTCGTGGGGGTGAAGTTTATGACCTGCGGTGGGAGAGGTAGGCAGAGGCAAAAAAAAAGAGAGAGAAAGAGTGATGGTGTGAGCAGGAACGGAGACAGAAACACTGCATTACCCTCTCCCTGCCCCATCAAACCCCAAATCACCTCTGCAGTGACATAAGAGAGTGGAGTGAATATCATCAGGCGCAGTCAAGTGAGAAAGAGAAAGGGAGAGAGAGAGAGGGGGGGGGGGGGGTTGTGAGAGGACGAGCATGAGAGACAGTGAGAAGGGGGAAGAGGAGAAAAAAATGAGAGAGAGAGAGAGAGAGAGAGAGAGAGAGAGAGAGAGAGAGAGACAGATGGAGAGGGAAAGAGAGAGAATAAATGAGACAGGGCGAGAAAGACAGAGAGAGAGAGAGAGAGAGAGAGAGAGAGAGAGAGAGAGAGAGAGAGAGAGAGAGAGAGAGAGAGAGAGAGAGAGAGTGATGGGGAGGAAAAGGTGAAGAGAGAAAGAAGAGAACGAGAACGAAAGAGTGTGTAAGTGAGAGGTGGAGAGGGACTGAGGCAGAGAGAAAGCAGAAAGGGGAGGGCAGAAAGAAACAACAAAACTCCATGAGAGGAGGGGAAAAAAGAAATCCCTCTTAACGGCAGAATAAAAATATCTCCTGCACACACAGACACATAATATGAAATATTCAGACCCTTTTTTCCACGCCATAACATGACATCATCTCAATGAATAATTTCCGTTGGCATCATGTGGGATTAATTCACCTAGAGGGCATTCACACACCACAGACCTCTACACACACACACACACACACACACACACACACACACACACACACACACACACACACACACACACACACACACACTTCTCAATTGCTTCCAGCTACTATATCTCTGTGGACAGACAGCAGCCCTGCGGCAAGCTCTTCAGTCTAACAGGCAGAGGGAGGTATTCACACAGCCGTCCGTCGACTCAACCACCCCCAATGAACTTTAAAAACAGCCGCAGCCCTCGTAACGCACCAACTGTTCTGGCGTAATCTCACGCCCCATTACAAACGCCAAGGAGGACAGAGAAATCAGAATGACTGACTTCTCTTTTCTTACTTAAGACTTATCTTCTGCACTATCCAATGTATACGTGTGAATTACAAGTGGAAAAACAAATATTGACAGATACAGTGTAATCCTGCTTTTAACCAGTGGCAAAGATTACGTGTTTATTTAAAGAACCTGAGATATAACTAACTGTTGAAATACACACAGCACACATACATACATACATACATACATACATACATACATACATACACAGTATTAGGCCTATCTGTATCATGATTACTTAAGGCTTACCTGTCTCAGGTAGAGAAAGAAGCTGGAGTACTGTCCCGCCTCTGGCAGATAGGACAGGAACACAGTGATGCAGATCATAAGGACAGTGGGGTCCTTCCCCACCTTCCGCAGAGACTGCAGGGTCAACAATATGGAAAAAAGCTTAGTGCAGCAAAATGGCTGTGAAGACATTAAAACACAAAGGGTCTGATTTCATGCATCGAACACAGACAGACGATAGAGCATGATGGTGCTTTTTGTTTTCACACATTACAAAGCAGGAGATATTTTTCTGGAAAAAAAAAAAAACCCTGTAACCCTGATACTTTTTTTTAAAACCAGGGTTAATAAATTCCCAAGAACAAGAGTGACAATTCCATGGTCTGAAATACATCATCTTCAATAGCTGGTGCAGCACAAGGTCTGCACTCAGCAAACAGGTAGCATGCAGCTATGCTAGCCTTAATAAATCCTCATATTCAACTTTGATCACAACATAGTTGCGTTTAAGTCAAAGCTATTTTGCACAGACACCATCAGCAATGTGAGATGAATACAGCTTCTTATCTGAAAGTCTCATTAAAAGGAGCATTAAAGAGAGAGAGGGATAGATGGATTCAAACATACAGAAAAGGGGTCGGCCTGCTCCCAGGAGATGGGTGCTCCCCAGGTGGTGAGGCGCATCTTCTCAGGGAGTGACTCGGGCACGGCGATCATGATGAAGCAGATATCGGCCAGAGCAATAAGCGTGGCCACAAGCACCACCAGGTTGTCGCCATAGCGGGCCGACAGGTACGCCCCAATGGCCGGGCTCGTCACCAGACTGGCAGCGAAGGTGGCGGACACCTGGTGAGAAAGAGCAACAGCAGTTTGTGAGTTTCAGATGACGCAGATTACTAAGCTAATGACCTTGAATGGAGATTATGAGTAGTCTGAACAAGGAAAGTCACAATATACGCATTGATGATAACAGCGATGCTTAAAAATTAAATGGCATTGTTTTGTATAACATTGCCGATTGGTCTCAAACTTAAATTTGCAGTTATCAATTCATCCGATTGCATTTATAAGTTATTACTTTGATATAACTATATAAGAAAATACACACCTTTTCATACTTTTATTTTGAAAATAGAGAAATAGCCTACATCATCACATTTCAAGTTGGATCTGACTAACCGCTTTAACAGAATCTTTTCTGAATTATGTTGCAAAATTGCAATTTCTTCCTTATAATAGAGAGAGAAATTCTGTAAAGAAATTCTGTGTGTTCATACCTTACAGCTTCACTTAACTGACATGATATACCATGTCTTAGCAAGCCAGCTTAGCGCACAGTAGCACGTTCCTTGCTGTAATTAACTTTAGGAACTAGACAGGCCCATGGATCGGTTACTTTTTCCAAAATCTGATCCATATTTTTTCCATATCAGGCTAGATATCCAAATAATGCATTGGTGCCTCCTGAGTCGTAATACTTTATGTGAACTCTTCTGCCCACTTCAATCATTCCATCATAAACATTATTGATCAGTGATTATTCATAGTATAATACTACCGTATTAATTAATCAACTACATAAATTAATTAGGCAAAATGTGACAACCATTATAGCTATCCATGCAGACAAATGGTGTAAGTGTGGTAACTTCCTTACCAGTCCATATGCTGTGCTTCTGTCCCGCTCTTCTGTGACATCAGCCACGTATGCAAAGATGACCGAGAAGGTGACAGCAAAAGCCCCCGACATCGAGATCATAGCAAAGTACCACCTGGAGAGGTAATGCATGCACATCCCCATCAAATAAAGCACAGTCACCATGTATCAGCCCAAGGCTAACAATAGCCGCTAGGCCTAAGAAAAGGGCACTTTTTAATAATAATTGCAGACTTCAAGCCATAACTCAGCTTAACTATAATTCTACGTCTGTTTAGTCTCAAGAAACTAAATTTACGACTGCTATTAGTTATGTGGTGAATCTGAAGGAGTGACATAGAAAGTGCTCCAATAACTCAGCAGCTGGGAGCCCTGGTCAAAGTAGCCTAAGGTTATACATTCTTTAGCCTCAGGAAAATCTCTCATATTTGCATACTAGTAGTAAGGTTAGCTGAGGATAGGTGTTATGTGAACAAACCCACTCACTACCTTGTGTGCCTCATGGCAACAAAATCACCTGTGACTGGCTGACCAAGAGCGAAGGGGAGCATGCTTACCATGGGCTGAGCCTCATGAGAGGAATAGGGGCGCAGGTGAAGAACACCGTCACCAGCAGGAAGGACCTCCGGCCCCACACGTCTGATAGGGCACCGATCAGAGGTGCACACATGAAGGACAGAAGACCCTGGCAGAAAGACAGAAAGATAGAAAGAAAGAGAGAAAGAAAGAAAGAGAAAGAAAGAGAGAGAGAGAAAGAAAGAGAGAGAGAGAGAGAGAGAGAGAGAGAGAGAGAGAGAGAGAGAGAGAGAGAGAGAGAGAGAGAGAGAGAGAGAGAGAGAGAGAGAGAGAGAGAGAGAGAGAGAGAGAGAGGTTCAATTCAAGGCAACCAGATCCATGGCTTGGCTTGGACTACGTCTGTGAGAGATGCATGCGGTTTTGTATTCCAGAGGACATGGCCCTCATCTAACAACTAATACAGGATTCCATACAAGTTTGAACACAGGTGTCTGCGAAATGAATAAATGAACACGTGCCCATACAGAAAAGAATATTTTACACACGGCTTCAAAAGGAATTTTTAAAGACTCTCTATGCCCTGATGGAGCAGCAGGATGAAAGATTGTGCTCTTTGTACAGCACAGTTCCACCTGACCTCCAGACACACGGCTGGGCGCTCACTTACTCTCCTATGATGAACCCACAGTTTTAACAGAACAATACATTATTCACTAACAGGGTCACAAAGACAAACACATACCCAACTACAAATAAAAAGAACTCAATTAATGTCCAACATATATCTGAAATTAGGAGTATACGTCACATCACTCAAACAGTACTAATCCATTTCCAAATATCTCTAGGGCAGAAATGCGTCACTACAGCAATGGCTCAAACAGAGCTGAGAAAACCTGCAAAGGCATCATTTAAACTCAAATCCGCCGATGGAAGCATTTACATCAGAAGCTAGAGTCTCAAAGGAGACCATTACCCATCGACCAGGGTTCTATGCGTCACTCAGATGTGGAGTCAAATGTCAGACAAGCCGGGATGAATGTCAATCAAACCCCCCAATCTCACCTTTACTCCCTGAATGAGGCCATTCATCAGGAACGTGTGGTGTGGAAACGTCTCCCGCAAAACCTGCACCAAAAAACAAGATTCAAACTCAGAGCTGCAAAGCTTTGTAACAAGCAATGGATACTTTTCCGAGGGTCAATCTGCTGTATATAAAAACACTGGGAAGTGTGTGTGTGTGTGTGTGTGTGTGTGTGTGTGTGTGTGTGTGTGTGTGTGTGTGTTTTTGTGTGTGTAAAATCACAACATGTTTTTACACACAATGTCTATGTTTTGGCAGCCTCTACACAGGAAATGTCACAGTACTGGCTAGCTCAAAAATAACTCAGACAGAAGCAATCTCATCCAATTCAGTCTCCAAGGGATCAGAACAGGACAGAGGCAAAATAAAGCCTTTTATCAAATCATTATTATTTCATTGAATCACCTACAGTATTACCTATGAGTAAAATAACATTACTGAGAATGGCTCTGATGACTCTAATTGGCAATAATATGAAAAGTCAACAGGTTAGGCCTACCTAAATTATCATATTTTCTTGTATCTGTCTATAAATTGCCAAATTATCATATTAAATGACAGGATTGCACATTTCAGTTGAGTTGAAATGGGTTTGAGACTGAAGAGGGGAAAAGAAAAGATATTAATTTTGTAACTAGATTTGCAATTCCAAGGAATTACATAGTGCATGCAAACGTTTAAAAAAGTGCACTTAGAAAGTGACAAAAGAAAAAAAGTAAAGAGAAAAAAGTGTGTGTGTAAAGAGAAAACTTGTTTAGGCAATCAAAGTTACTAGTCAAGTAGCAAAGAAGATGTTGCTACCTTGATCATGTTGTAGTTGAATAGTTAGAAAAAAAGAAAAAGGTGCTAGTTTCTGTGTCAGTTGCTAGGGCGGATATGGTGGTTGCTATGCTGGTTGCTATATTGATCATGTTTGTTGCTATGTCTAGTGCATGGTCCTCAGTGTGGAAGTGGTTCCTCGGGCATTGCAGAGCTGCTTGAGGTTGTTGCTAGGCTGTTGCTAGGGCAGATATGGTGGTTGCTATGCTGGTTGCTATGTTGGTCATGTTGGTTGCTATGTTCATTGCTATATCATCATTTTTGAAGTGGTTCTCCAGACATTGCAAGGGTGCTGGAACCTGTTGATAGGCCGTTGCTAGGTGGGTATGTTGGTTGCTATGCTGGTTGCTACATTGATCATGTTGGTTGCTATGTTCATTGCTAGGTCATCATTGTGGAAGTGGTTCCCAGAAGGTGGCATGGGTGTTTAAAGTTATTCCTAGGCCGTTACTAGGGCAGATCTGGTGGTTGCTATGCTGGTTGCTACCTTGATCATGTTGGTTGCTATGTTCGTTGCTAGATCATCATTGTTGGAGTGGTTCTTAAGACATTGCAAGTCTGCTGGATGCTGTTGCTAGGCCGTTGCTAGGGCAGATATGGTGGTTGCTATGTCGATTGCTATGTCATCATTGTGTAAGGGATTCCCAGGACGTTGTAGGGGTGCCTGAGGTTATTGCTAGGCCTTATATGTATATTGCTAGGTCATCATTGTGGGAGTGGTTAGCAGTGGCTATTGTTAATGTTGAATAGTTGAAAAAAAGAGAAAAAGTTGCAAAAAGTTGATTTGAATGATACTTGAATGAACATGGCCCGTAACAGTAGTTAAGTTAGTGGTAAAAGGTTGTAATTAGGCTAATCGGCAGCCCATCTTGATAGCATCCTTGTGATGTCACACATTAATTCCTCTGATGATGGCATCTTTGTGGCTTTTTGTAAATTCTCTACTTCAACTAGTGAACATCACTGGTGCATGGATACCAGAGTTGGACAGAGATTAAAAAATGGCCCGAGCATTTTTGACCATGGCGGCCCACCTTGACTGTTTTCAATAATAACATAAAACTCTGTAAGTTGGACACATGAGAGATTAATTGGACTAGCCCAAGATCCTTCAAAAAAATTTGTAAATTATGACAACCCCAACATGACAGCCCAAAAATGTCCCTCAGCCCACCGAGCATTGCCCTATGTGCCCTATGGCAAGTTCATGCCTGATGGATACAGGGAGAAAGGCGCACACACTGCTCTTACCGTCAACATGGGGGTTGTGAGCAGCCCCCAGGCGAAAAACTCCAGGAAGATGACCACCACAGCATGGCCAACACTGGCTTTCCCGATGCCTGGCTGTGCCTAGAATGAACACAACACAATG
Source organism: Sardinella longiceps (assembly GCA_027497455.2). Taxonomy (NCBI): domain Eukaryota; kingdom Metazoa; phylum Chordata; class Actinopteri; order Clupeiformes; family Clupeidae; genus Sardinella; species Sardinella longiceps. Next base: position 20,596,138 of record JAODXP020000031.1, read on the forward strand.
TCAATATGTATGAATCTACTTATCTATCTATCTATCTATCTATCTATCTATCAATCACCATTTATTTATTTATTTATTTATTTAGCTATTTTAATTCTGAAAACTTATTCAATGTCTACATAATAGCACAGAGTTTTGCCTGACAGTGCTCTGACCGCAATTTATGAACTGCAAAGCAAGCTCAGTGAGATTAAAGGAATGATAAACAACAAAGATGTCATAGTGATAAATAAACAACAGCAACACCTTATTCCCTCCAGCCACAGTCTGGGTTGCATTTTGAAAGAGATTACTCTCTGCCCTTTTTGAATGGTCACTTTAATTTTAAACTTATTTCCCTCATCTATTCTTTCAATATACAGTATATCTTAAGGACACACCGTTTTAAAATTACGAAATAACGCTAGAGACCGTGCGCAATGAATAAGTGATGTTGATGGAGTCTCCATGCGAACAGATTGTGCTCAGCGGACTGGAAGCTGCCAGCTTGCTTTACTCAAGAAGTTATGTAATAACCTAGCCACGAAGAGTGCTGCAGGATCATCACTGTACACAAGCCAGCGATGAGATAATCTTAAATATTGTCACAATACCGTCGAGTCTAACAAAAAATAAAGGCTGGTCGGGTTTTATGGATGATGTAATATCTTTATAAAGGCCTGCCCGGCAGCTCACCTAGTTAGCTAACGTTACTTCACCTGTCAAATCCATGGTCAAACCTATCAGTGACGTTTACATTAGCCGCTAGCTAATGCTGCTCTCTGAAATAATAACAAGGATTGCATCCTTGTTGACACGCATCGACAACATTTATACAAACGTCCCTGAAATAAAGTGATATTGGCCCAATTGTAAACCTATCGTTATTATTAACGTTATCGGCGTCTGTATGAGATAACGATAGGAGGAGGAAGAGGCCAATGTGTGATAAGATTATGAAAGAAGCTAACGTTAGCTAGCTGTAGCGCTAGACGACACGAACAATAATGTCGCTGTGTCAGTAACGCGCATCCGTACTTACCACATTCCCATCCCGCATTATTATTTTTTTGACCAATATAACGCGACTGGTCCCTTTCTGTTCTTTCTCTGGAGCCATAATCACTTCTTCACATCCTGTTGGAATTACATAGAATCCATGACTGGTGCATATCTTCGGAACTCCCGCTTCCTCCAGGTTGCCTTCGAATTTAGCCCAATTGGCTAAAGGTATGTGAAATGTTTATGAAGCCAACGGTTCAATTTGTGGTTGACAATAAAAAACAAACCCTTGCAAATGAAAATCGTCTACGTCTACACTTGTTCCTAATGCATTCACCTCTAGCTCCTGTGTATTCAGAGGCCACATAGACTGCTGGCATCGTCTGATCCTATATCAGTTCAGCGTCATACGGTAAAATGAAACGCGTCAAAGAGAAAACATGTAACTGTTCTTGAGTCAGTGTATCCGCAGAGCTTCCCAGCGACCGGAAATCACGTGTCTAGTGTCATTAAATAGCTTTATTCTAAGGTTGACTCAGGTGAATCAATTTTATGGCTGAATTCCTCACATACATGTCCATTTTGGATTTGACTAACAATTAATGGAATAGTCTCTGTTAGCTAGTGTAGTCTATTTCTTTTTCTAACCCTAGGTTGCAGTTTTCCAAAATTTTCTTATAAATCGAAATGTATTTTTTTTCTCAGATAGTCCAGCATGCATGGATGAAAAAGAGCCATACTATGAGGACTAACTAAACTGAGTGGTCAAACCACTGTTTTTTTTTTTTTTTTTTTTGTTTTTTGACTGCACATCAAACTGAAATGGTTTGTTGCAATGAACAAAGCTCTAAAAAGGTATATTCTGTGTATACTTTGATCCCCCCTGGATTAACTCTGAACAAGAAGTGGCCCAGGACCTGCTGAAGCCCAAATTCATATACACAGACAACTCCATGTAGAAACTGGGGGAGCGTGTCTATGTTCCCACAGCTCTAGTTCCCACAACTCTACATTCCCGCAACTCTATGTTCCCACAGCCCTATATTCTCACATTTCTAAGAGTTTTCTTTTTTTCTTTCTTTCTTCAAAAGTCATAGTCCCACATTTCTACCCCTGCCTGGTAGACCCCCTACATAAATTCAAGCAAGATTCGATCTTTGGTATTATTTGCCCTCAATGGTGCCTTTCAGGTAGTGGGGTTTAGGTTATTTTATGCTGTGCTGTCTAGATGTTAGATGTTAGATTAGCCTTTATTGTCTCAGAAGAGAAATTCGTCTTGGGCAGTCGAGAGGTAGGGGTTACACACCCAGTAACATATATACATATAACACTTATGGGCCAATGCCCACACACAGTCACACAGTTGCCGTCAACCAGGCCACCAAGTTGGCCAGTACAGAAATGCATTGCATATCTTCAACATACACTTATATTGCACGCTGACCCATGATATTGCACCAACATAGTATTGCACACAGTCCCTTAAAAGATTGCACATACTCTCTCATTCATTGCACACAGCCCTTAAAATTGCACTTATTCTCATATATTGCACACAACCCTTAATATTGCACATAACCCTCCTAATCATCCATACACATTCACGTCACATTTCACAAGACCATCCTCCTCGCCACACATACACACACACACCCACACACACAAACACATCTAATATTGCACATCCCTCCATCCACACACACACCCACTCACTCACACACACATCCTCACTCCTACCCAGCCTGATTGTTCCTCAAAAGAATCTACCCAACTCACCCTTACCTACTGTTAAGCAGTTTAATAGATAAGGGAACAGTAGAACATTTATATCTGTTTGTTTTGCAGTTTAAGACCCTGTATCTTCTACCTGAGGGCATCAATGCATACTCCTCATGCAGGATGTGATTCACATCACCAACTATTTTGAGGCCTTGCTTTCTCACTGTGTCCTCAAATATGTCTTGGAGTGAGACAGGCGGTGTTGTCCCCATAATTTTCCCAGCCCTTTTTACAAGGGCCTGCAATTGTGCCTTCAGTTTAACAGTCAAATTCCCAAACCAGACCATAATACCATAGCGGATGATGGATTCAATGGATGCCCTATAGAAAGATAGCATTATGTGCTTATCCACCCCAAAGATCCTCAATCTCCGCAGAAAATGTAGACGTTGACTAATCCTAGCACACAGAAATTCCATATGCTGAGCCCACTTCAGCTGAGTGTCAAGGAAGATTCCTAGATATTTGTAAGATGTTACTTGCTCCACCATCTCTCCATTAATCAGAATAGGGCTATGATTGCCAATGGCTCTAGGGTCCACAACCATCTCCTTAGTCTTACCTACATTCAGAACAAGGTTGTTTGCCTCACACCACTGTACCACCCCATCTATCTCAGACTGATAGAGCCTTATGTCTGAGTCTGGGGTGAGTAAACTCAAAATAACTGTGTCATCTGAGAATTTAATAAAGTAATTGTTTAAATTATGGTTCCTGCAGTCATTTGTGTATAATGTAAAGAGTAGAGGAGAGCTTACACAGCCTTGGGGTACACCTGTATTAATGGTCAGGGTGTCAGAGAGTGTGGAATTAACTCTGACCTGTTGTGTTCTGTCCTTTAAGAACGCCTGATACCATCTGATCACATATGAGTTAACCTCCAAATGTTGCATTTTACTTAAAAGAGATAAGGGCAGAATAGTATTAAAAGCTGAACTAAAATCCATGAATAGCAGACGCGCGTATGCCTTAGAGTTATCTAGGTGCTTTAGAAGAAGGTGTGACAAAGTACATAGGGCATCACCGGTACTCCTACCGTCACTATAAGCAAATTGGTAGGGGTCCCGGAGATGCTGAATTTGCCGGTTTAACAGACCTATCATGATCCGCTCCAATGACTTCATCACTACTGAAGTCAATGCAACGGGTCTGTAATCATTGTTCTCCTTTGGGCAAGGCTTTTTTGGGATTGGGATTATAATGGCCCTTTTCCACTGAGCTGGGATCGTGTGTGTATCTACCGTTAACTGAAATAGCGGACACCAAGCTGGTGTAAGCTCAGATGCAAATTCACGCAAGATGAATGGGGAAAGCCCATCTGGACCACTAGCCTTCTTCTGATTTAGTGCTCTGAAAGCCCTTCTAACTAAGCTAGGGTCAATTATTATTTTGTCCTGCTCACAGATAGTGACTAAGTCACTCCCATCGTCAACGTCATCATTGCCAGTCTCAAAACGTGTGTAAAATAAATTAAGGTCATTAGCCCTCTCCACTTCATTGCAAACATACAATTCCCTTTTCCCATTCTTCAAGTTAGTAATCTTGATTTACTAGTCTAGATTTATATTCACAATGAAAACAATCTTTATCCACTCTCGTTTTCAGAACGTTTTGCATCAACATTCCACAATGATTTTATATTCATCCACCTCAGATATCATTTTCGAAATCGACCTCAGCAATCATTTTTAGAATCGTTTTCAGTTTCAGAATCCTCCATTCTAATGTGAACAGAAGGGCTAACTGGATAAACATTACCTGTGTTGGTGTGAACATGCCCTTACCGGAACATATTGCTGTGGGAAAATAGGGTCTAATTTTTTTCTTTTTTTTTTAAAAAAAAATTTGTAATGTGAGAGCATGTGGCTGTGGGAACATAGGGCCCAATTTCCCAAATTTCCTAAGAAATGTGGAAACATAATGTAGGGTTGTGGGAACATAGGGCTGTGGGAACATAGGGCCTAATTTCCAAAAATTCTGTGAAAAATAAAAATTCCTAACAAATGTGGGAACATAGGAATGTGGGAACATAGAGCTGTGGGAACATAGAGCTGACCCCGAAACGGCAATGGTCTACTTCTTGCAGGTTTTGTTTATCATTGCTAGGCAACAAGTGTGCACTTTATCAGGTTCCCACAAGGGGAAGTGCTTCTCTTTTAGGACCAAGAATAGCAAATACCTTGTTTTTCTGTGTATTTCCTCACCCCCTTCAGACCCCATAGCGGTAAAAGAAGCCTGGTGAGATTTGAGACAATCAAATGGCTTTGGCAAGCGGCCACTGGTTAGACAAAGAGATAAGAGGGGAACCGCCAAGCCCCAGGTAAGAGATCCTCTTACAGACTGTGTGCTGGAATGTCATGATATCAAAGTGTTATGTTAAACTGGTATCTTGTGTATGGAGTGTTTTTAATTCTACTGGAATTATTTATTTGTTTGGATGGCTTTTGCAATTGTATCTGCATTGTTTTCCTATACCTTAGACATGGCCATGCACTTGCTTTGGCTGGAAACATAGCATTTTTGTTCGGTGGGGCCACCGCAGTCAGTGAGGTAAGAAACAACAATTGTTTCTGAAGTTTTTCAAACAATTACTGTTAGCATAAAGCTGTATTCTTTTTATCCCAGGCCATAAATGCCCAATATGCATATTAGAAACATTTCCCACTTGGTAAATAGAGTTACGCAGTTAACACTTTAATTGGGTTTACAGTAAGCTATTGACAGTATTTCAGAAAAATAATTCCTCCACAAAATATTGAACAGAGAATGTTAGTCTTGTAAGCAATATTTCAGTAACACCTATTAGTTCAATTTATTGACAGGACACATACCCAGCTTACCTGAGAGATTTTCACATGCTAACAGGTACTACTTTCAACAACATTTTTATGTGGATAAAATTACATTTCAACTCAAGATTCATATCTAAGACATTTTTATTCTGTTGTAGTGTCACCTGAATATGTAACATGGGAAGCTTTGCCACAAAGCGGTGCAGTGCCCTCAGCCAGGGAAGGACATAACCTTTGGTCAGTGATATGGTTGCCATACGCTTACAAATTGTTGAATAAATCATTTTGCCATAACCTCCACTGTATGGCCCATTTTAAAATCCCTTACTACATGCTGCTTACTGCATACTACTACTGTGATCTTAATGTGAAACTGACTACTTTTCAGTGAAGACATACAAGCAGTATGCAGTATTATGGGAGGTGTTTTGGCATTTCAGAAACCCATCCATATCCAAGTGCTCCCTAAGCTCTGAACCTTCATTAGCATGATTACTTCAAGTCTCTGATAGTGCAGGGATACGGGTCTCATTTAGCCTGTATTTAGAATACAGTATACTGCAGTGTCTGTGCCGCTCAAGGTGTTTTTTGCCTCCAACAGCACCTTCCAGGCAGCACAGCCTGAAAGGCACTACCTTTACACTGTTCCTAACCCTAACCCCCTCAACCCTCATCCTAACCCTAAACTGAGTGGAGTAGTGCCTTGAAGGCAGTGCTGCCTGGAAGGCACCATTGAGGGCAAAAAATACCAAAGACCGTCTGTGCCGCTCGTGTGAGGATGAGTTACACGTAGTGTATGTTCCTCTCTAGTGTGATAAAAGGAAAGGTTTACCTGTTTGGAGGCTCGTCCGGCCCTGAGGCTACTGAATGTCTCCCTGGTGTCTATCGCTTTGATATTGGTAAGTCTGTGAAGGTCGGCGATGCTGTGACTTGGAAGCTGTCAAATAATTGCAAGTCAGTGTTGGGACTTAAAATGCTTGTGTTATACCAGTATTCAAATACGCCCAAAGAAAATGGTCTAAAATTTGAGTATGCCTTGTATAATTGTTGTATACTTTTACTGTACAACTGAATATCACCAGAGATACTGAAGTTTCCAACCATCTCTGATATCACCATAACCATATCCAGCCCTGAGCTTTAGCCATAAATTGTAGATATACAGTAACAGAGTGTCAGAAGATAATAGTTTGTTAGAAAGCTGTATCACAAGTGGATAGTCTGAGGGCAGACTGTCCAAGAAAAGTGACCACCATAATATTAACAATTACTTTATGGATATTTCTGTCTTAAGGAAGGTTTTTTATTCTATTTATAAGAGATCATTAGATTTTGTTCTATATCCATTGCCTTTTTCTACCAAGTTTTACTAGCTTGGGAGAAGCTCTCCATTGGTGGTATGCCTCTGCGAACACTGAACCACAGTTCTGTCACCATGGGAGACAACATTTTTGTTTATGGTGGTCTTCTTGATGGGGTGCCGATAGACACCCTGATGATGTTCAATACAGGTTGGTGTGCCATTATTACAGCAAATTACATTTCCTTGAATGTTATTCAGTAATTTGCATTGCATTGTTCTATACTGTATTGGAAAAAAATAGAAAATGTTTACATAACCATTTTACCTTTAGTTTCAATGTTATGGACTCCAGTGAGGACAACAGGAACCATACCATCTCCTAGGTAATTCACCTGCACATAATGATGGCAAATCTTTAAACACACATCTGTGTCAGTTAGCCTGACATAGCCCGACCATAATACTGCTGTTCATCCGTATTCATGGTCTGGGGGTTCTTTAACCTGACGCGATTATACTGCGGAGGGGAGGGCATTCACTTCTGGTTTGAAACAATTGGACAGCTCATCTAATCAGCTTCGCTTATTGGCCGGTAGACTCTCTACCGATGTAAACACGCCCCAGAGGACCGTTCCCAGACCATGGATACGGATGAACATTCGTATTATGGGCGGGCTATGTCAGGCTATGTGTCAGTCATAGTTCTTACTGTCCTGGATTTGCTCCTGGGTCACTTTCTTTGTTTGAAGTTTTTGTTTAAAGTGTTTCCTTAATGTAACAAGTATAATTTTAGTCAATATTACAGTAAAGCCTCCACGTGCAAGTTCCGGCTGCGCCCTCCAGTGGGCTAAGAATCAAACAAAGGCAGGCCTGATATTCTTCAGGTGCCATGTCTGATTTCCAGAGATGTATAGTAACGAAGTAGAACTACTTAAGTAGCCTACTTAAGTACTAAAATGCAGTATCTGTACTTTACTGGAGTATTCTTTTTTTCTCATAAATCCACTTTTACTTCACTACATTTTTGTGATGAATTTAATACTTCTACTTCGTTACATTTTTGATGTTCTGATTAGTTACTCGTTACTTTTATACAAAGAAATCCAAATCATACCACATCCAATGATAGCCTATCAATGCCAGACCAGACCATTAGCAGGTATTCATTGTCATTATTGGGCGATTCAAGCGGTATAAGAGACCCCAGCTCCCCTTCGACCTTTCACAGTACTGAATGCTGTCAATTGGGAACGATTAGCTAGGGTCAGTCTACTTAGAGTAGAGGCCCTGCTTAGAGTCCATGGCCAAACAAACTATTTCAGCCAAATAAATGTAAAACAATATGATATTCAAACTTTTTACTGCTTTCTTTAATATACACAGTACTTCTACTTTTACTTGCAATACTTAAGTACAAAAAATTTTGAATACTTTAGTACTTCCACTTAAAGGGGAAATCCTGTCAAATTTCAACAAGAGCTCTATTGCTCAAGCTACTTGAGATTAGTCAATACTGAAGACGCAAGACATTTTGGTCCAACCATATAGGTTTCCTTGAACAGAGAATAAGCCCTGACAGTTAACCCAATGGGGCAAGTTTTCAAAACTGTGTTTACAGCATTTAAACATGCTCCAAATATCACCCCAAAAGTTATACAACATCATCAGACACATTACACCACATAACTGTATTGTGTATGGCAACAAATGGCTGGGAAAGTGGTTAAAACTGTGAGCTTATGCAAGCAGCCCAATATTGTTTGTTTACAAAACGGTTTTGTAAACACTGCATAAAAACACAATTTTAAGCACTTTGTTAGACATTTGTAGTCAAAAACACTACAGAGGTGTGTTGTAATGTGTCTGATGATGTTACAAAGCTTTTGGGGTGACATTTGGTGCATGTTTAGATGCTGAAAACAGTTTTGAAAACTTGCCCCATTGGGTGAACTGTCAGGGCTTACTCTCTGTTCAAGGAAACCTATATGGTTGGACTAAAATGTCTTGCGTCTTCAGTATTTGCTAATCTCAAGTAGCTTGAGCAATAGAGCTCTTGTTGAAATTTGACAGGATTTCCCCTTTAAGTATTGTGTTTAAAGAACACTTCTACTTCTACTCAAGTCATTTTTTTGATGTGGTACTTTTACTTCTACTCCACTCCTCTACTCCAGTACTTTATACAATTTCAGGCGTACCTGCCTGGCGGTTAAAAGTTTGCACAGTGATTTAAAAAGGTGGGATCAAAGTAGGGTTAAGCCTAAAATTTCAAAGTTTATTACTCTTTACCCTTTTAGATTGCCTTGAACTCATGCAGATAAATGACATGTTCTGAGATATGCATTCTTGCATGTATCCTAGCTGAAGATATGAGATTTGCCCATAATCAATTTAAAAGTGTGTCACAAATATAATACCCTCGACCCGTGCCCACCTCCCTCACATGGAAAAAAGTTCAGGCTTAGAAGTTTTTGCACTAATAACCCTGCAAAGGTGCAAAATTTCTGTGGACAATCTTCCATGTGGAATTTTCCCGTCAATGGAGGAAGCCGCTCGCCTAGAACTCTAGACGTAGGCTACCCTAGCGTTAGCAAATTGATTGTCTATCAGCCATAGGGAGCTTGTATTTAGACATTGGTGGTGTCTATCCAATCATGTGGACAGGGAGTCACTGCATGGACGGGCTTAATGTTGTTTGAATCGGCTTGTACGTTGCTCGGATTGGTTGTAGCTAGAGCCATGCAAAGTGCTTTCTATGGTTCTGGTCAGCGACATCCTATTGCATGCAGAGGCAGTTAGAAAGATCCCACCTCTATCCATCGTGGCCAGACTATACATTTTATATTATAGTCAAGCAAGGAAGCCACTATCAAATTTGTAATCCAACTACTATGCAGCAAAGAGCTTGTGAAGACACACATTTCACTGCAGAACATAATTTATCAGTTTTATTGAGTTCCAGGCAATATTTATAAAGGTAGGCCTATAACATGTGGAAAAAGGTAGACATTTTAGCTAAATTCTGCATAGGGGCTTTAATAGAGAACACTGGTTATTCTTAGTAAAGGCATAGGAATTAATCAACTTCACACTGTGTGTGAGAGATGGGGAGAAAAGTGATTTTTAAACAAACACAATCCTTCAAAAAGTGCCTATATGGTATCATGTACTGTAAGTGCCAGACCTCCATTCAGAAAAGTAAAGAAGCTTATTGTGTGTGAGTGGTGTGGGTGTAAGAGAGACAGAGAGAGAGAGAGAGAGAGAGAGAGAGAGAGAGAAGAGAGAGAGAGAGAGAGAGAGAGAGAGAGAGAGAAAACCTAGAACATGGAATTGGATTTGGATGCCTGTGGTACAAAAAAACAAAGACTCCCTGGAAACAGAACACTCTCAAAACTCCTCAAAACGTAGTCATATTGTGCAGAGTTTATTTTCACAGCCTTACCCAGGGCTGTGTGGTCAAATAGCTGCTATGCTTTGTTGGCAGTAACAAACAGTCGAGAGGTGACCTCATGTGGAAATGAATCTAAGGGACATCTGTTTCCCATTCAAACCCTTTCTTTATTTGGCACTGTCTCTGGCTTTACTGTTCCAGAGACCTTGGCTGCATGAGTAAAACTCTCTTCTTCTATGAAGACTTCTGAGGTTTGTCCCATGTAATCTTGTTAATGTTTTCTTCCTTTGTAGGTATAACCACTCTTTAGCTGCTGTGGGCGAGCAGATTTTCTTGTATGGTGGATGTGGGGAGGATGAATGCTATTACAAAGACATCTATGTTCTCAACACAGGTAAATACAACAGATGGATGAAGAATTTATAAGCATAAATTTCATCAGTTTCACTTTGCACCAATTTGGGCTGTGTAAATAGCTGACCAATAGCTGGACCCCAACCTGAATTGCTGTTGCTAATAACTTTTTTCTCTCTCTCTCTTTATGGGTCATTACTTTCTGAAAGACTACTGTTGATGGAATCAAAGAATCTATGCTACTGTATATGTTACTTCCTTATCCCCATCATAATAAACTTTACTTTTCACTGAAAAGATGGAAAAGTGTACGCCTCCAAAGAGTCAGTGGGTGGGATTCCTCTGCTGTGATTATTACTGTATGTTGACCCTCAGGCTCGCTGGAGTGGCAGCAGTGGGAAGTGAGAGGGGAGTCTCCATTGGCTTGCGCTGGCCAGACCCTCACTGCCCACCGAGATAAGGTAAGGAGCATTAAGATGATGATGATGATGATGATGATGATGAGGAGGAGGATAATGATGATGATGATTATCATTATTAGTGTTTTAGCATTTTAAATCTAGGGTTTTAATTTTATAATATATTTGAAATGATTTCCTGAAGCACTTTGTCGCCCAGCTCCCTTGTCTTGATCATGAAATTCCAATGAAAAGGATACTAAATGTTTCAGGGTCCCATGTCTTTAACATATAAGATTTTTTTGTCACTGGATGAATATCTAACAAATGCGAATGGCTTTTAGGGTGGGATTGTGGTGTAATGTTTCTTATCATTCCTTCCAAGGATGTCTATTTGTTTGGTGGTAAAATCGTGAATCCAGATGGAGCAGTTACGGCATCAAATGAAATCTACAAATTAAGCATAGGTAGTATTATACTCATAAGGTTTATTTTTCCAGTGTCATTAAGTGGAAAAATATGCATTTTCTGTATCTTTTGGTGTTTTTTTCTGTCACAATTTTTTTCTTTCTGAAGCAAAGATGAAGTGGAAGGTTCCTCTCTACGTGGGAATTCCCCCTGCTCGACGATTTAATCATGTGACCTTTGTTTTGCACAGTCATGTAGGTATCAGTTTGAACTATAATGGAGAAGAAGAAGAAAGCAATTCAGCCTACTCAATTTAGTCAAAATGTTTTATTCTAAACTGTATTGTTGGTTCTGTAGATGTATGTGTTTGGTGGTAAAAATGAAGAACAGGAATTCAATGACTTGAAAGTGATGAAATTGATTAACCCATCAGAAAGGCAACCAGGTATTTCATGTGTCCATTCATGCAGTAGATTGTCATTGACAGTTGTAAACATCAATTCATCACATAATCTGAACATACTGTATTAAAAAAAATGTATATTGTTTCTAATGAAAAGAATTAATCAATAGGATAAATTAGGCAGAAACAAATGTCCCTTGTCAGATAACCATGTCTACTTTGGATGAACTGGCAAAAATGGACCTTTATAGCCTACTTATCCAAATATGCTCCCATTTAATATGCTTGTGTTATTATTGCTTTTTCATCCAACGTATATTTGTGGTGTGTTGATGGCTTTGTCCACTTGACGCAAGCAATATATATTCCTGGGTGATTTATTATAATTATGATATCGACACACTGAATTTAAGGTTCTAGTACACATAGATGTGTCATGGTTGGGCATATAACTAATGATGTGTCTGTTAATCCCTGTCACAGTGATGAAGGAGATCCTCTCTGAATTTGGTCTCCAAGGAGTCAGTAATGGGTGAGAGCTATGCTGGGCCTGAGACATTATATTTCCACATGAATTCACTGCATAAATGCAGCAGTGCTTGTGCTAGAGAGATACTGACGTGTGGATTGAAAAGTCTGTATTACTTTGAACATGACTTTAAATAATTCTGGTTGATTAACCAAGTCGTGGGTTACTCATTTCCTTTCCACGCTAAATGCAAATTTCTTTCTTAGGCATTCAATTTCAGTTTCAAGGCGCTCCCTGTAGAGAATGTTATTCAAATTTCAACACTGGTTTCATTTACTGTTTTTTTTTTTTTTCCTGTCGCAGGTTTGCTGCAACAAAGGTTCCCAATGTGAAGTATGAACTCAGTAAATCATCAATAAGCCTTTCATATGAGAGAAGTGATTTTACAGAGGTATGAAACTTAGAAGAGAACCAGTAACCTTTACTGTATGTTGACCAACCTCTAAATTTAACATTCATAATCCTTTGTGTCAGTTTAAACTTACATCCAATATTAAATTCATCTGAAGCCCATGGGACATAAAGATTTCTCAGCCGTTCGTGATGAAGCACTTGATATGATCAACAAAGCATTCACCATGTTGGATGAGGAGGCCCAAAAACTTGACAGGTACTAGTCTGAATTTTAACAGGAGCATATTACAACTGGCATCTCTAACTTTAAGCACTGGTAAAGGAAATTGCAAAACCCTACAGTAGAAACAACTGAAAGACAGGGTTGTGAAAACTCCTGTCTATAAAATTTTTATTTGTGAGATGTAACCTCACCAACTGCACCAACTTAAATAACACCCAAAAAAGCATGGGCACGTTGGGCAGATAAAAATAATATACTGTAATAATAAATATACCTATCTGATCCAACTCATTATAACCCAAGAATGAAGGTTTGCATTTATCCCACAAGCTCATGCCTGTTACAAAATGGGGAAGCATCGGGCAGTATATGTACTTTCTAATTGAGCACACGCAGCTGCTTTATCTTCACAGGGTTACAGTATGGTTTTGTGACTTTCTTTTTTGACTAAAGCATGATAGATATTTTATGAAGACCCCAAGAAACTACTGCTGAAATTAGCCTACTTTCAACATCCTATAATGTGTAATAATATAAAATACTGTAGGTGCACATGATGACATGTATGTGCAATTTGGGCCCAGGATTAGTTGACTAGACAGACCGATACTGTAGACTTTTGATGTGGTGTGCAAAGAGCTCTTGCATTACTTTTCTGGTTCAACTCAACCGGACTCCTGTTTGACCTCTGAGAAAACAGCTGAAAGCCTGGTACTCATCACTGGTAGCAAATAATCCCCTTTACAAATAGCCTACTCACTGTCTGATTCAATAAGTCTGCTCTGTCGGGCCGGATTAATCCTCTCTCTCTCTTGCTCACCCCAGCTTTTATACCTAGATAATTCAATAACCTCTGGTAAAACTTGGCCCCCTGTGCATGGACTGATTTGACACCAGACTGATTTCTCAGACATGCTGATTATACCTGTCCGGCTCAGCTTATGGTCTTTGTTCACACCCATGATGAAGAGATGGAGAACCTGTTGCCTGAAACCCTGACCCTAACCCCTGAGACCTCAGTCTTGCCTCAGTTATGAATCAGTGAATCATCCAGTCAGTTCAGCCTAGAGGAGATAATGGGATTCAGTCATTTTGTCATCACTGTCCTGTAGCATGGCAGTGCTAATTAGTGACACTGAATATTTCACTGGAGTTTGAAAACAGATGAGTGATGGATCATGGATGTATGATGTTGTACTTGGCAAATATTTGAACTGACGAGTTAAATTTACATTTCTGACACATTTTTTAGAGAAAAAGCTGAACTTGCGCAAGCTACAGAGGCTCTTCATTATGAAAAGGAGGCCTATAAAATCCACCATCAAAAACAGGAACAGGTATGACAGTGTACCATGCACCTTCCATAGTTATGAGACACTTAAGATGGTTTATTGTTGAGGGATTAGTGGGGAAAACAGCAATGCTGTGCAGACCATACATTTGGTGCTGCGTTTTCTTGTCCATCTTTCTTATTGGTTATGCATGCTAGCCCTGCAACTGGCTACTAAAATGTTTTCGAATTTAATTTAGTGGTTTCAGAATATTTGGCAAGTTTCAAAGTTTTCCAGTGCGTCAATGCCACCAGTAATTGGTCAAAGCTGCGGAGGAATGTTTATGTATATAAGTTCTGAAACATTGGCCCGATTGTCAATAATGTGGTACTATTGGATCTGTAAATCATGCAATTCCTTGTAGCCTACCATTCCTTTGAAACAGCTGATGGAGTTTCCATGGCAACTTTGGCCTGTAGGGCTATTTGACCCCTTACTTGCAGCTTCCACCTGTATTATTTCACAATGAGACTCTAGTCTCTTTTCCAATTGAGCCCTGGATTTGTTAGTTCTCAGTCTGCCAGACTGGGTGAATTGGTCTGGAAATCTTTGAATAGTCTTTTTGGAACATTTCCATGTAAAATGAATGGCATAGGCTACTGTGCCAGCCATCCTTTGTCTCAGCACAAAGCCTACCCTACACCACGTAAACAGTTTCTTATATTTGGTTTGAGTGATTTGTCAGACTTGTCTAATGGACCAGTAAAGATAATCTAGATGTACAATCTTTTTTCAGGCGAACAGTTTGCAACATCATCTTAAATGCAGCAGGCCTATGTACAGTACAGTGACAACAACATGGCAAAAACTACAGCATTATAGCCTTACTTTTAGTTTAAGCATTAGATGTTGTCACAGTTGTTGCATATGTTTACAGTATGTTTCAATTTAAATTAAGTACT
>JAODXP020000031.1:20611382-20652702 GCA_027497455.2 Sardinella longiceps
TCTAGATTTATATTCACAATGAAAACAATCTTTATCCACTCTCGTTTTCAGAATGTTTTGCATCAACATTCCACAATGATTTTATATTCATCCACCTCAGATATCATTTTCGAAATCGACCTCAGCAATCATTTTTAGAATCGTTTTCAGTTTCAGAATCCTCCATTCTAATGTGAACAGAAGGGCTAACTGGATAAACATTACCTGTGTTGGTGTGAACATGCCCTTACCGGAACATATTGCTGTGGGAAAATAGGGTCTAATTTTTTTCTTTTTTTTAAAAAAAAAATTTGTAATGTGAGAGCATGCGGCTGTGGGAACATAGGGCCCAATTTCCCAAATTTCCTAAGAAATGTGGGAACATAATGTAGGGTTGTGGGAACATAGGGCTGTGGGAACATAGGGCCTAATTTCCAAAAATTCTGTGAAAAATAAAAATTCCTAACAAATGTGGGAACATAGGAATGTGGGAACATAGAGCTGTGGGAACATAGAGCTGACCCCGAAACGGCAATGGTCTACTTCTTGCAGGTTTTGTTTATCATTGCTAGGCAACAAGTGTGCACTTTATCAGGTTCCCACAAGGGGAAGTGCTTCTCTTTTAGGACCAAGAATAGCAAATACCTTGTTTTTCTGTGTATTTCCTCACCCCCTTCAGACCCCATAGCGGTAAAAGAAGCCTGGTGAGATTTGAGACAATCAAACAGCTTTGGCAAGCGGCCACTGGTTAGACAAAGAGATAAGAGGGGAACCGCCAAGCCCCAGGTAAGAGATCCTCTTACAGACTGTGTGCTGGAATGTCATGATATCAAAGTGTTATGTTAAACTGGTATCTTGTGTATGGAGTGTTTTTAATTCTACTGGAATTATTTATTTGTTTGGATGGCTTTTGCAATTGTATCTGCATTGTTTTCCTATACCTTAGACATGGCCATGCACTTGCTTTGGCTGGAAACATAGCATTTTTGTTCGGTGGGGCCACCGCAGTCAGTGAGGTAAGAAACAACAATTGTTTTTCAAACAAGTATTGTTAGCATAAAGCTGTATTCTTTGTATACCAGGCCATAAATGCCCAATATGCATATTAGAAACATTTCCCACTTGGTAAATACAGTTAGGCAGTTAACACTTTAATTGGGTTTACAGTAAGCTATTGACAGTATTTCAGAAAAATAATTCCTCCACAAAATATTGAACAGAGAATGTTAGTCTTGTAAGCAATATTTCAGTAACACCTATTAGTTCAATTTATTGACAGGACACATACCCAGCTTACCTGAGAGATTTTCACATGCTAACAGGTACTACTTTCAACAACATTTTTATGTGGATAAAATTACATTTCAACTCAAGAAATTCATATCTAAGACATTTTTATTCTGTTGTAGTGTCACCTGAATATGTAACATGGGAAGCTTTGCCACAAAGCGGTGCAGTGCCCTCAGCCAGGGAAGGACATAACCTTTGGTCAGTGATATGGTTGCCATACGCTTACAAATTGTTGAATAAATCATTTTGCCATAACCTCCACTGTATGGCCCATTTTAAAATCCCTTACTACATGCTGCTTACTGCATACTACTACTGCGATCTTAATGTGAAACTGACTACTTTTCAGTGAAGACATACAAGCAGTATGCAGTATTATGGGAGGTGTTTTGGCATTTCAGAAACCCATCCATATCCAAGTGCTCCCTAAGCTCTGAACCTTCATTAGCATGCTTACTTCAAGTCTCTGATAGTTCAGGGATAAGGGTCTCATTTAGCCTGTATTTAGAATACAGTATACTGCAGTGTCTGTGCCGCTCAAGGTGTTTTTTTGCCTCCAACAGCACCTTCCAGGCAGCACAGCCTGAAAGGCACTACCTTTACACAGTTCCTAACCCTAACCCCCTCAACCCTCATCCTAAACTAACCCTAAACTGAGTGGAGTAGTGCCTTGAAGGCAGTGCTGCCTGGAAGGCACCATTGAGGGCAAAAAATACCAAAGACCGTCTGTGCCGCTCGTGTGAGGATGAGTTACACGTAGTGTATGTTCCTCTCTAGTGTGATAAAAGGAAAGGTTTACCTGTTTGGAGGCTCGTCCGGCCCTGAGGCTACTGAATGTCTCCCTGGTGTCTATCGCTTTGATATTGGTAAGTCTGTGAAGGTCGGCGATGCTGTGACTTGGAAGCTGTCAAATAATTGCAAGTCAGTGTTGGGACTTGTGTTATACCAGTATTCAAATATGCCCAAAGAAAATGGTCTAAAATTTGAGTATGCCTTGTATAATTGTTGTACTTTTACTGTACAACTGAATATCACCAGAGATACTGAAGTTTCCAACCATCTCTGATATCACCATAACCATATCCAGCCCTGAGCTTTAGCCATAAATTGTAGATATACAGTAACAGAGTGTCAGAAGATAATAGTTTGTTAGAAAGCTGTATCACAAGTGGATAGTCTGAGGGCAGACAGTCCAAGAAAAGTGACCACCATAATATTAACAATTACTTTATGGATATTTCTGTCTTAAGGAAGGTTTTTTATTCTATTTATAAGAGATCATTAGATTTTGTTCTATATCCATTGCCTTTTTCTACCAAGTTTTACTAGCTTGGGAGAAGCTCTCCATTGGTGGTATGCCTCTGCGAACACTGAACCACAGTTCTGTCACCATGGGAGACAACATTTTTGTTTATGGTGGTCTTCTTGATGGGGTGCCGATAGACACCCTGATGATGTTCAATACAGGTTGGTGTGCCATTATTACAGCAAATTACATTTCCTTGAATGTTATTCAGTAATTTGCATTGCATTGTTCTATACTGTATTGGAAAAAAATAGAAAATGTTTACATAACCATTTTACCTTTAGTTTCAATGTTATGGACTCCAGTGAGGACAACAGGAACCATACCATCTCCTAGGTAATTCACCTGCACATAATTATGGCAAATCTTTAAACACACATCTGTGTCAGTTAGCCTGACATAGCCCGACCATAATACTGCTGTTCATCCGTATTCATGGTCTGGGGGTTCTTTAACCTGACGCGATTATACTGCGGAGGGGAGGGCATTCACTTCTGGTTTGAAACAATTGGACAGCTCATCTAATCAGCTTCGCTTATTGGCCAGTAGACTCTCTACCGATGTAAACACGCCCCAGAGGACCGTTCCCAGACCATGGATACGGATGAACATTCGTATTATGGGCGGGCTATGTCAGGCTATGTGTCAGTCATATTTCTTACTGTCCTGGATTTGCTCCTGGGTCACTTTCTTTGTTTGAAGTTTTTGTTTAAAGTGTTTCCTTAATGTAACAAGTATAATTTTAGTCAATATTACAGTAAAGCCTCCACGTGCAAGTTCCGGCTGCGCCTCCAGTGGGCTAAGAATCAAACAAAGGCAGGCCTGATATTCTTCAGGTGCCATGTCTGATTTCCAGAGATGTATAGTAACAAAGTAGAACTACTTAAGTAGCCTACTTAAGTACTAAAATGCAGTATCTGTACTTTACTGGAGTATTCTTTTTTTCTCATAAATCCACTTTTACTTCACTACATTTTTGTGATGAATTTAATACTTCTACTTCGTTACATTTTTGTTGTGCTGATTAGTTACTCGTTACTTTTATTAAAAAATGCTACAAATCATACCACATCCAATGATAGCCTATCAATGCCAGACCAGACCATTACCAGGTATTCATTGTCATTATTGGGCGATTCAAGCGGTATAAGAGACCCCAGCTCCCCTTCGACCTTTCACAGTACTGAATGCTGTCAATTGGGAACGATTAGCTAGGGTCAGTCTACTTAGAGTAGAGGCCCTGCTTAGAGTCCATGGCCAAACAAACTATTTCAGCCAAATAAATGTAAAACAATATGATATTCAAACTTTTTACTGCTTTCTTTAATATACACAGTACTTCTACTTTTACTTTCAGTACTTGAGTACCAATTTTTAAAATACTTTTACTTGCAATACTTAAGTACAAAACATTTTGAATACTTTTGTACTTCCACTTAAGTATTGTGTTTAAAGAACACTTCTACTTCTACTCAAGTCATTTTTTGATGTGGTACTTTTACTTCTACTCCACTCCTCTACTCCAGTACTTTATACAATTTCAGGCGTACCTGCCTGGCGGTTAAAAGTTTGCACAGTGATTTAAAAAGGTGGGATCAAAGTAGGGTTAAGCCTAAAATTTCAAAGTTTATTACTCTTTACCCTTTTAGATTGCCTTGAACTCATGCAGATAAATGACATGTTATGAGATATGCATTCTTGCATGTATCCTAGCTGAAGATATGAGATTTGCCCATAATCAATTTAAAAGTGTGTCACAAATATAATACCTCGACCCGTGCCCACCTCCCTCACATGGAAAAAAGTTCAGGCTTAGAATTTTTTGCACTAATAACCCTACAAAGGTGCAAAATTTCTGTGGACAATCTTCCATGTGGAATTTTCCCGTCAATGGAGGAAGCCGCTCGCCTAGAACTCTAGACGTATAGGCTACCCTAGCGTTAGCAAATTGATTGTCTAGCCTATCAGCCATAGGGAGCTTGTATTTAGACATTGGTGGTGTCTATCCAATCATGTGGACAGGGAGTCACTGCATGGACGGGCTTAATGTTGTTTGAATCGGCTTGTACGTTGCTCTGATTGGTTGTGGCTAGAGCCATGCAAAGTGCTTTCTATGGTTCTGGTCAGCGACATCCTATTGCATGCAGAGGCAGTTAGAAAGATCCCACCTCTATCCATCGTGGCCAGACTATACATTTTATATTATAGTCTGGCTTGTCAAGCAAGGAAGCCACTATCAATATTTGTAATTCAAATAGCTCCAACTACTATGCAGCAAAGAGCTTGTGAAGACACACATTTCACTGCAGAACATAATTTATCAGTTTTATTGAGTTCCAGGCAATATTTATAAAGGTAGGCCTATAACATGTGGAAAAAGGTAGACATTTTAGCTAAATTCTGCATAGGGGCTTTAATAGAGAACACTGGTTATTCTTAGTAAAGGCATAGGAATTAATCAACTTCACACTGTGTGTGAGAGATGGGGAGAAAAGTGATTTTTAAACAAACACAATCCTTCAAAAAGTGCCTATATGGTATCATGTACTGTAAGTGCCAGACCTCCATTCAGAAAAGTAAAGAAGCTTATTGTGTGTGAGTGGTGTGGGTGTAAGAGAGACAGAGAGAGAGAGAGAGAGAGAGAGAGAGAGAGAGAGAGAGAGAGAGAGAGAGAGAGAGAGAGAGAGAAAACCTAGAACATGGAATTGGATTTGGATGCCTGTGGTACAAAAAAACAAAGACTCCCTGGAAACAGAACACTCTCAAAACTCCTCAAAACGTAGTCATATTGTGCAGAGTTTATTTTCACAGCCTTACCCAGGGCTGTGTGGTCAAATAGCTGCTATGCTTTGTTGGCAGTAACAAACAGTCGAGAGGTGACCTCATGTGGAAATGAATCTAAGGGACATCTGTTTCCCATTCAAACCCTTTCTTTATTTGGCACTGTCTCTGGCTTTACTGTTCCAGAGACCTTGGCTGCATGAGTAAAACTCTCTTCTTCTATGAAGACTTCTGAGGTTTGTCCCATGTAATCTTGTTAATGTTTTCTTCCTTTGTAGGTATAACCACTCTTTAGCTGCTGTGGGTGAGCAGATTTTCTTGTATGGTGGATGTGGGGAGGATGAATGCTATTACAAAGACATCCATGTTCTCAACACAGGTAAATACAACAGATGGATGAAGAATTTATAAGCATAAATTTCATCAGTTTCACTTTGCACCAATTTGTGTAAATAGCTGACCAATAGCTGGACCCCAACCTGAATTGCTGTTGCTAATAACTTTTCTCTCTCTCTCTCTCTCTTTATTGGTCATACTTTCTGAAAGACTACTGTTGATGGAATCAAAGAATATATCCTACTGTATATGTTACTTCCTTATCCCCATCATAATAAACTTTACTTTTCACTGAAAAGATGGAAAAGTGTACGCCTCCAAAGAGTCAGTGGGTGGGATTCCTCTGCTGTGATTATTACTGTTATGTTGACCCTCAGGCTCGCTGGAGTGGCAGCAGTGGGAAGTGAGGGGAGTCTCCATTGGCTTGCGCTGGCCAGACCCTCACTGCCCACCGAGATAAGGTAAGGAGCATTAAGATGATGATGATGAGGAGGAGGAGGATGATAATGATGATGATGATTATCATTATTAGTGTTTTAGCATTTTAAATCTAGGGTTTTAATTTTATAATATATTTGAAATGATTTCCTGAAGCACTTTGTCGCCCAGCTCCCTTGTCTTGATCATGAAATTGCAATGAAAAGGATACTAAATGTTTCAGGGTCCCATGTCTTTAACATATAAGATTTTTTTGTCACTGGATGAATATCTAACAAATGCGAATGGCTTTTAGGGTGGGATTGTGGTGTAATGTTTCTTATCATTCCTTCCAAGGATATCTATTTGTTTGGTGGTAAAATCGTGAATCCAGATGGAGCAGTTACGGCATCAAATGAAATCTACAAATTAAGCATAGGTAGTATTACTACTCATAAGGTTTATTTTTCCAGTGTCATTAAGTGGAAAAATATGCATTTTCTGTATCTTTTGGTGTTTTTTTCTGTCACAATTTTTTTCTTTCTGAAGCAAAGATGAAGTGGAAGGTTCCTCTCTACGTGGGAATTCCCCTGCTCGACGATTTAATCATGTGACCTTTGTTTTGCACAGTCATGTAGGTATCAGTTTGAACTATAATGGAGAAGAAGAAGAAAGCAATTCAGCCTACTCAATTTAGTCAAAATGTTTTATTCTAAACTGTATTGTTGGTTCTGTAGATGTATGTGTTTGGTGGTAAAAATGAAGAACAGGAATTCAATGACTTGAAAGTGATGAAATTGATTAACCCATCAGAAAGGCAACCAGGTATTTCATGTGTCCATTCATGCAGGAGATTGTCATTGACAGTTGTAAACATCAATTCATCTGAACATACTGTATTAAAAAAAATGTATATTGTTTCTAATGAAAAGAATTAACCAATAGGATAAATTAGGCAGAAACAAATGTCCCTTGTCAGATAACCATGTCTACTTTGGATGAACTGGCAAAAATGGACCTTTATAGCCTACTTATCCAAATATGCTCCCATTTAATATGCTTGTGTTATTATTGCTTTTTCATCCAACGTATATTTGTGGTGTGTTGATGGCTTTGTCCACTTGACGCAAGCAATATATATTCCTGGGTGATTTATTATAATTATGATATCGACACACTGAATTTAAGGTTCTAGTACACATACATGTGTCATGGTTGGGCATATAACTAATGATGTGTCTGTTAATCCCTGTCACAGTGATGAAGGAGATCCTCTCTGAATTTGGTCTCCAAGGAGTCAGTAATGGGTGAGAGCTATGCTGGGCCTGAGACATTATATTTCCACATGAATTCACTGCATAAATGCAGCAGTGCTTGTGCTAGAGAGATACTGACGTGTGGATTGAAAAGTCTGTATTACTTTGAACATGACTTTAAATAATTCTGGTTGATTAACCAAGTCGTGGGTTACTCATTTCCTTTCCACGCTAAATGCAAATTTCTTTCTTAGGCATTCAATTTCAGTTTCAAGGCGCTCCCTGTAGAGAATGTTATTCAAATTTCAACATTGGTTTCATTTACTGTTTTTTTTTCCCCTGTCGCAGGTTTGCTGCAACAAAGGTTCCCAATGTGAAGTATGAACTCAGTAAATCATCAATAAGCCTTTCATATGAGAGAAGTGATTTTACAGAGGTATGAAACTTAGAAGAGAACCAGTAACCTTTACTGTATGTTGACCAACCTCTAAATTTAACATTCATAATCCTTTGTGTCAGTTTAAACTTGACAAATGTGTTTGTTACATCCAATATTAAATTCATCTGAAGCCCATGGGACATAAAGATTTCTCAGCCGTTCGTGATGAAGCACTTGATATGATCAACAAAGCATTCACCATGTTGGATGAGGAGGCCCAAAAACTTGACAGGTACTAGTCTGAATTTTAACAGAAGCATATTACAACTGGCATCTCTAACTTTAAGCACTGGTAAAGGAAATTGCAAAACCCTACAGTAGAAACAACTGAAAGACAGGGTTGTGAAAACTCCTGTCTATAAAATTTTTATTTGTGAGATGTAACCTCACCAACTGCACCAACTTAAATAACACCCAAAAAAGCATGGGCACGTTGGGCAGATAAAAACAATATACTGTAATAATAAATATACCTATCTGATCCAACTCATTATAACCCAAGAATGAAGGTTTGCATTTATCCGACAAGTTCATGCCTGTTACAAAATGGGGAAGCATCGGGCAGTATATGTACTTTCTAATTGAGCACACGCAGCTGCTTTATCTTCACAGGGTTACAGTGTGGTTTAGTGACTTTCTTTTTTGACTAAAGCATGATAGATATTTTATGAAGACCCCAAGAAACTACTGCTGAAATTAGCCTACTTTCAACATCCTATAATGTGTAATAATATAAAATACTGTAGGTGCACATGATGACATGTATGTGCAATTTGGGCCCAGGATTAGTTGACTAGACAGACCGATACTGTAGACTTTTGATGTGGTGTGCAAAGAGCTCTTGCATTACTTTTCTGGTTCAACTCAACCGGACTCCTGTTTGACCTCTGAGAAAACAGCTGAAAGCCTGGTACTCATCACTGGTAGCAAATAATCCCCTTTACAAATAGCCTACTCACTGTCTGATTCAATAAGTCTGCTCTGTCGGGCCGGATTAATCTCTCTCTCTCTTGCTCACCCCAGCTTTTATACCTAGATAATTCAATAACCTCTGGTAAAACTTGGCTCCCCTGTGCATGGACTGATTTGACACCAGACATGCTGATTTCTCAGACATGCTGATTATACCTGTCCGGCTCAGCTTATGGTCTTTGTTCACAGCCATGATGAAGAGATGGAGAACCTGTTGCCTGAAACCCTGACCCTAACCCCTGAGACCTCAGTCTTGCCTCAGTTATGAATCAGTGAATCATCCAGTCAGTTCAGCCTAGAGGAGATAATGGGATTCAGTCATTTTGTCGTCACTGACTGTCCTGTAGCATGGCAGTGCTAATTAGTGACACTGAATATTTCACTGGAGTTTGAAAACAGATGAGTGATGGATTATGGATGTATGATGTTGTACTTGGCAAATATTTGAACTGACGATTAAATTTACATTTCTGACACATTTTAGAGAAAAGCTGAACTTGCGCAAGCTACAGAGGCTCTTCATTATGAAAAGGAGGCCTATAAAATCCACCATCAAAAACAGGAACAGGTATGACAGTGTACCATGCACCTTCCATAGTTATGAGACACTTAAGATGGTTTATTGTTGAGGGATTAGTGGGGAAAACAGCAATGCTGTGCAGACCATACATTTGGTGCTGCGTTTTCTTGTCCATCTTTCTTATTGGTTATGCATGCTAGCCCTGCAACTGGCTACTAAAATGTTTTCGAATTTAATTTAGTGGTTTCAGAATATTTGGCAAGTTTCAAAGTTTTCCAGTGCGTCAATGCCACCAGTAATTGGTCAAAGCTGCGGAGGAATGTTTATGTATATAAGTTCTGAAACATTGGCCCGATTGTCAATAATGTGGTACTATTGGATCTGTAAATCATGCAATTCCTTGTAGCCTATAACATTCCTTTGAAACAGCTGATGGAGTTTCCATGGCAACTCTGGCCTGCAGGGCTATTTGACCCCTTACTTGCAGCTTCCACCTGTATTACTTCACAATGAGACAGTAGTCGCTTTTCCAATTGAGCCCTGGATTTGTTAGTTCTCAGGTGATGTAGTCCGCTAGACTGGGTGAATTGGTCTGGAAATCTTTGAATAGTCTTTTTGGAACATTTCCATGTAAAATGTAAAATGAATGGCATACTGTGCCAGCCATCCTTTGTCTCAGCACAAAGCCTACCCTACACCAGGTAAACAGTTTCTGTGATTATATTTGGTTTGGGTGATTTGTCAGACTTGTCTAATGGACCAGTAAAGATAATCTAGATGTACAATCTTTTTTCAGGCAAACAGTTTGCAACATCATCTTAAATGCAGCAGGCCTATGTACAGTACAGTAACAACAACATGGCAAAAACTACAGCATTATAGCCTTACTTTTAGTTTAAGCATTAGATGTTGTCACAGTTGTTGCATATGTTTACAGTATGTTTCAATTTAAATTAGGTACTTTTGTCCTAACCTTGTAACAAACTCGCTAGAGTCGTCAACAAATTTTATAACTGGTTCATGAACGCGCATACAAGAAAACTTCATTTAAATTATTTATTATGTGAATGTGCAAAGTGGGAGAGAGTGAGAGAGAGAAGGAGAGAGAATAGCCTTTACGGCAGAGTCTTTTATCTCAGTCCAAGCTGCGTAAGCAGCAAAAAATCCAAAAAAACACGCACGGCCTGTGCGATCTCCACAAATCCACCAAAAACCCGACAGTTCATATAATCCCAGCAGAATCGTATTCAACGATCCTCAGTCCATCAAACTAGTAGCAAAAGAGTCTTCTCCAAAAACAATCCCGCCAGCAAAAACCAGGAAAAAAAGGAGCGACCTCACCTTGAGTCTGCGAAAGTCTGACATTAATCCACAAAAAAAAAGGATAAATCCATAAAGGGCGTATTAGAACAAAGGCAAAAGTAATCCACAGATCAGCGATCTCTGTGTCGCAAATATCAGACATTCAAGGATATCTGGTAGCTTCCAGAAAGTGCGTAAAACGCCGGCAATCTACCACCATTCATTCCTCTTTCCGCGTCTCCCATTCAAACAGGGAGCATGTGATTTAAAGGGACAGAAGCTATAGGATAGGAAGTTAGAAGGTGTGTGCATGTGACAGTGACAGGGTGAGTGACAGTGAAGAATCCTATAGTCTGCCTAGGCTCACGCTTCCCCTACATCTCTTTAGTAAACGCCCATATCTCTTAAAGTGAAGGCAGAATAATGTAATGCGCCTGGCCAGGCTTTCTATGTACTAATTCACATAGACATTATAAGCAACAGAATTAAATATATTAGAAAATAGATAGCATTCTATTCCTACTGAAGAATAATTAGGAATATATGTGGCTGAGGCTACATAGTCCCCTCCCCCAGACCGGATGTGTCTTGAGAAGGACCAAAGTAGGGCTTAAGATTCACCACATTCACTGTATCAGTGGACTCATCAGGGAACTGGACTCTGTAATTGAGGACTCCTAATTTCCTCTTCACAGTGCACGGTCCAGTCCACTTGGGTGCAAGTTTGGCTGAGAATACTTTCGAGGCGTCGGATAAGGGATGGGCTCTGACCCACACCATGTCCCCCTCTGCAAATTCCACATTCCTCCTTTTCAGGTTGTAATATTTGGCTTGTTTGTCCTGCGCCTTTTTGACATTGACAGCCACAAGTTTTGACATTTCTTGCTGTCTTTCCAGGAGAGAATGTTGTGAGGAGGTTGGAGGTGGAGCTTTAGACAAAAGCTGTTCAAGAGGACCTTTGAGGGCACGGCCCAGATGCAGCATAGCAGGAGGAAATCCAGTGGACTCTTGCCATGAGGAGTTGATGGCGAACCTGAACTCATGCACCCACTGGTCCCATCTGTTATGTTTCCCCTGGACATAGGAGGCGATCATGGTTTTGAGCGTTCTGTTGACCCGCTCAGTCTGGTTCGTCTGCGGGTGGTAACTTGTGGTGAACTTGTTTACCACACCCCAGGTTTTACAGACAGCTTTCAAGAGGCGACTGGTGAATTGGCTCCCCCTGTCAGACAGAAGATATTTCGGCGTCCCCCACCTGGTGAAGATCTCTTCTGTGAGTATCCTCACTAGCTTCGGGGTCCGGCTTGCACGAACAGGGAACAGCTCTGTCCACTTAGAATAATAATCCACAAGGACTACAAGGTAGCAGTTACCCCTGCGGCTGCGAGGAAATGGGCCCATGATGTCAATGCCCACCATCTCACCAACCTCGGACACTTGGGTGGACTGCAGCAGACCACTGGGCTTTGAGTTGGAAGGCTTATGTTGCTGGCAGACAGAGCACTCTTTGACGTGAGTCCAGGTGTCTTTGCGGACATCTGGCCACCAAGCAACGTCCAGGATGTGCAGGAGGGTTTTCATGCGTCCTAAGTGTCCGCCAAGGGGGTTGTCATGATAATACTGCAGGAAGGCAGTCTGCAGCTCCTTTGGGACAACTAGTTGGAACTTGTGTCCATCCTGTGAAATTGGCACTCGCCTGTATAGCAGCCCCTGGTGGTCAACAAAGGTAATGCGGTTAGGAGCATCAGGGAAAGGCTTCTGCCCACGGACGTCAGTGACGTAATTGTCTCTTCCTTGGGCAGCGGAGATTTCCTGCAGAGAGTTGGGCAGATCAGCAGAGACTTTTGAGGAGGCAGCACAGACAGCAAGGCTTGGTTTTAACTCTGTGTTATCAGTAGGTACTTGACAACGGGACAAGGCATCAGGAACGACGTTCAATGTACCTTTTCGGTAACGCACAGTGAAGGTGAAAGGCTGGAGTCTCAGGGCCCAGCGGACGAGGCGTGAAGAAGTCTTGGGGGTGTTAAAGACCCATGATAAGGCAGCATGGTCTGTCACCACTTCAAACTGGACCCCTTCAAGGAAGTGTTGCCATTTCTCCACGGCCCACACGACAGCCAAACACTCTTTTTCAGAGGCAGAGTAGTTCCTCTCAGCACTGTTCAGCAGACGGGAAGCAAAGGCAATTACATGTTCACCGTCGTCATCGTCCTGTGTCAGCACAGCGCCTAGCCCAACGTCACTTGCATCAGTGGCAACTTTAAAGGGCTTCGACAGGTCTGGATGGGTGAGCACTGGAGCAGATTGTAGCGCCTTTTTCAATCCTTCCCAGCTGTCTTCACAGTCCTCAGTCCACTTCCACTCAACATCCTTCTTTTTGAGGTGGTGAAGAGGGGCGGCCAGATCTGCGAAGTTCGCAATGAATTTATGGTACCACCCGGCAAGGCCAAGAAACCTCTGGAGCTCTTTGATGTTTTGGGGCCTAGGGTAGTCATGAATGGCCTTAAGCTTCTCGGAGTCAGCTGCAACACCCTGGCTGGACACCTGGTGGCCGAGGAACGTCAAGGAGGTCTTGAAAAAGTGACACTTCTTCAGGTTGAGGGTCAGCGAGGCATGATGGAGCTTCTCAAACACCTTCCTCAGGTCAGTCAGGTGGGCAGCTTCAGACTTCGAAAAGACAATGATGTCGTCGATGTAAACGAAGCAGCACACGCCCTTTAATTCTGCTAAGACGGTCTCCATAAGTCTCTGGAAGGTGGCTCCGGAGTTCTTGAGACCGAAGGGCATGGACAGGAAGTGGAAAAGACCATATGGTGTGATGAAGGCCGTCTTCTCAACACTAGCCTTGTCCATCACGACCTGCCAGTATCCAGAGCGGAGATCCAAAGAACTGAAGACAGCAGCGCCAGAGAAGGACTCCAGGATGTCATGGATCCTTGGCATAGGATAGGCGTCGAACAGCGTCTTCTTGTTCAGGCGCCTGTAGTCGACGCAAAATCGCCATTTCCCATCAGGCTTTGGCACAAGGACAACAGGAGAGGCCCACGGGGATGATGAAGGCTCGATAATCCCATCAGCTTCCATCTCCTTCAGTTGCTGTTGGATGATCTCCCTCTTGAGTGGTGACACGCGATAGGCTGGACAGCGCAGAGGGATTTCGTCAGTCAGTCGGATGGTGTGTTCCACGACGGTGGTCCTCCCCAGCCCTCCAGAGCAGACGGATGGCCACTCAGTCATCAGTTGTTGCAGTTCAGGTCTAGGCTGCTGAGGTAAGTCAGACAAGATGTTAACGTGCACAGATGTTGTGTTAGGTGCTGGGTTTTTGCGAGGCAGAGCATAGTATATGTGAACTTTGGCTGGTTTTACTGTACGCCATTCATTTTCCCACTCATTCTGGTCAGTGAAAGGATAATAAGTCATTTTCTCTCCATTTTTCACTCCATAGGCTCCCCGCATAAAGTCCAGGTGCACGCCACTCTTCTGTAAGAAGTCTAGGCCTAGGATAAGAGGGAAAGCCAGATCTTCGTCAGAGAGGACAAACATGGAGTGAGTCCAGTTCCCTGATGAGTCCACTGATACAGTGAATGTGGTGAATCTTAAGCCCTACTTTGGTCCTTCTCAAGACACATCCGGTCTGGGGGAGGGGACTATGTAGCCTCAGCCACATATATTCCTAATTATTCTTCAGTAGGAATAGAATGCTATCTATTTTCTAATATATTTAATTCTGTTGCTTATAATGTCTATGTGAATTAGTACATAGAAAGCCTGGCCAGGCGCATTACATTATTCTGCCTTCACTTTAAGAGATATGGGCGTTTACTAAAGAGATGTAGGGGAAGCGTGAGCCTAGGCAGACTAAAGGCTATTCTCCTCCTTCTCTCTCTACTCTCTCCCACTTTGCACATTCACATAATAAATAATTTAAATGAAGTTTTTGTATGCGCGTTCATGAACGCGCATACAAGAAAACTTCATTTAAATTATTTATTATGTGAATGTGCAAAGTGGGAGAGAGTGAGAGAGAGAAGGAGAGAGAATAGCCTTTACGGCAGAGTCCTTTATCTCAGTCCAAGCTGCGTAAGCAGCAAAAAATCCAAAAACACGCACGGCCTGTGCGATCTCCACAAATCCACCAAAAACCCGACAGTTCATATAATCCCAGCAGAATCGTATTCAACGATCCTCAGTCCATCAAACTAGTAGCAAAAGAGTCTTCTCCAAAAACAATCCCGCCAGCAAAAACCAGGAAAAAAAGGAGCGACCTCACCTTTGCTTCTTGAGTCTGCGAAAGTCTGACATTAATCCACAAAAAAAGGATAAATCCATAAAAGGGCGTATTAGAACAAAGGCAAAAGTAATCCACAGATGAGCGATCTCTGTGTCGCAAATATCAGACATTCAAGGATATCTGGTAGCTTCCAGAAAGTGCGTAAAACGCCGGCAATCTACCACCATTCATTCCTCTTTCCGCGTCTCCCATTCAAACAGGGAGCATGTGATTTAAAGGGACAGAAGCTATAGGATAGGAAGTTAGAAGGTGTGTGCATGTGACAGTGACAGGGTGAGTGACAGTGAAGAATCCTATAGTCTGCCTAGGCTCACGCTTCCCCTACATCTCTTTAGTAAACGCCCATATCTCTTAAAGTGAAGGCAGAATAATGTAATGCGCCTGGCCAGGCTTTCTATGTACTAATTCACATAGACATTATAAGCAACAGAATTAAATATATTAGAAAATAGATAGCATTCTATTCCTACTGAAGAATAATTAGGAATATATGTGGCTGAGGCTACAACCTTCACATACAACCCCAAAACAACTAACCCCTCACGCAAGTTTGGGTACGCCCACAAAAGCACAGGGAGCTCGTTCACATGAGCTGAAAGTGTAGCATTAACCAATCAGCATGTCAAATGGAGTCGGATATGATGTAATTTCTGGAAAATGGCGACGAGGAAGTGCAATGCTAAGTGACGAAGCTAATCAGCCAAATCCTGACCCCCTGGTATGGCCAACTTTGTTTTATTTGCCTGATAATGATCCAACCAATAGCGGGCATTGACTCCTGACACACTTAATAATTAGTCTAATTGGTAGTACTGTAGGTCTAAATTAGCCTGACATAGCCCGCCCATAATACGAATGTTCATCCGTATCCATGGTCTGGGAACGGTCTTCTGGGACTTGTTTACATCGGTAGAGAGTCTACGGGCCAATAAGCGAAGCTGATTAGACGAGCTGTCCAATCGTTTCAAACCGGAAGTGAATCCCCCCCCCCCCCCCCCCGCAGTATAATCGCATCAGGTTAAAGAACCTCCAGACCATGAATACGGATGAACAGCAGTATTATGGTCGGGCTATGTCAGGCTAGGTCTAAATAGCGCAGAGAGGCATGTTAATCTGTGTTTCCTGATTCTGCCCCAGGGATGGGAGTAAGAGTATTCAGACTATCAAAATATCCAGACCAAAACCCAATATCAGATTGAGGCAGTTGTGGCAAGCAGGCTAGGGTTGTGTATATAAAGACTTTTTTGTCACAGTAGCCTATTCATAAAATGTAGAGATAGGCCTACTGGGCATAATCACTTAAATTTGACATGAGTGATATGGGTTTAAAAAAAAAAGATAAAATTGTAAATGAATCACGGGCAGGCATATCATGTGTGTCTAGAATATGTTTTGTTGGGGAATCTGGTTGGGCAGGAACTTCAGGAAATGCTGGAGAAACACCGGGCCCAGAATGAGGCGTGGCTACGAGCACGAGCAGAGGAAAATGACAAGGAGAGAAAAGAGCTCTGTAAACTACGAGTGCGTAAGCCTTAAGTAACAACAAGCATACAAAAACACACATTACTAACAATATAATAAATAGCCTATTATTGTTTTGTTGTTTTTCTGAATGCTGAAATGCATGAATATTCATATCTTATTTCAATGGTTGTTTTAGGAAGAAGTCTTGCAAGAACAAGAGAAACTCAAAGAAGAGCAGAGCAATATTCAGAAGCGCAGTGAACATTTGCTGTCTATTATGCAACAGTTCAAAGGCATGTGATGTACCCGTATTACTTTGTCTAATACAATTATAATACAAAAATGTGTCATATCTCTGAATTAAAATAAATGTTCATTAAACAGACTTTTTTTTGTATGTGTGTGTGTGTGCATGTTTCCTGTGCTGTGATAAGTTTGTAAGGGTTACAGTCTAATGGCCGATTTATAGTCAGGAACAAACTGTGCGATAATGCAGTGAGCCTCGCAGCTATTTTACCCCCCTCCGCAGTGACTGCGTGTGCACCCCTGAAAATGTGACTGGCCGCAGACAGCGACGCAGTAAACGGCAGCAGGAGCCGCTGTGAGCCGCCTGCTCTCTGCTCTCGTCGCTCGAGAACGAAAAGCTACTTCCTTGTTCGTCCGGTAGTATAAACCAAAACTCACTGCGCCGGCCTGTCGGCGATAGGCTGAAAAAGAGGTATAACTAGGCCTTATAGGGGGACTCACATGACTGACTGAATTAAGGCCTAAAGTCTGTCAGAGCAGTGAACTGCCCCTAAAGGTTGTGTAAGTAAGCTACTGAAGTTAAACTGATATTGTAGGCCTAGGCCAGGGGTGTCAAACATTTTTGAGCGATTGGATTTTCCTCAGAGGGCCGACCTGCCAAATTTACAAGCACGACCACACTTTGGTAAAAAAAAAAAAAATAATAAAAAAAATGCACATTTCCTTGTGTTTCTGACCATCAATAACACAACTTTTGTATCCCTTTCCTGCATGTCTAAGATGCACGTCATAGGGAGTTGCCAGGATTGTGTTGCAGAAAGTGCATCTCTAGAACTGTTAATCAGCCAACATACACCTAAAATTCTTTTCAAGCTTTTTAGGCGGGTCGCATGAAATGATGTGAAGGGCCGCATCCGGCCCCCGGGCCTTATGTTTGACACCCCTGGCCTAGGCCCATAGAAATTATGGCCTAGGCCAACATGATAGTCCACTACACTTGGTTGCTAAGCTACAGAAAATGCATTGCAATTACCTAGGTGTCAGTGATGGGGCGGGGCAAAAAACTCAATGAAAATGTTGCTCAAGGTGAGGCCTTCTGATAACTGGTTAAAAATGTAGTGGTATTTTTTTAGAGGATCCCCTTCCCCTAAGTCCTGTCGCAGTGGCTGCGCAAGCGCAAACCTGTTCATTCTAGACCAGATATGAGAAGAAAAGATGGGGGATGCACAGCGATCCACTATGTTGCAGGAAGAAGACGTGGATAGCCTTTGCTGTATATAGACGTGGAGCACTTTTTAGCAGAAAGAAGGGGAGGGGAAGGTTCGGCTGTAGAATTGGGGTTGCCTGCGCCTATCAAACGGAGGCTGCTTGGGGCTGCTGAGGAAAGCGGGAGGCGAAATTTTCTCCTTAGCCTGTTATAATTTGACAATTAAGCGGGTAAGCAACCAAAACACCAAACATTCCAGTTGCAGTCTACCTGAGGGAGCACGAGACACATGAGTTGTGAGAGAAAGTACGCGCGCGACCTGCCATAAAAGCAAGGCAAAAGGGGGCAGATTTCAGGCATTTTGTTTTCATTTGAAAATGTGTTTCTTGTCAGACG
Source organism: Sardinella longiceps (assembly GCA_027497455.2). NCBI lineage: Eukaryota > Metazoa > Chordata > Actinopteri > Clupeiformes > Clupeidae > Sardinella > Sardinella longiceps. The sequence goes on from JAODXP020000031.1 coordinate 20,629,585, forward strand.
GAGTACAGTCCCTCCTTTGTTCGGCTGCACGGTTTCACTGCCCTCTCCTCTACTGCGGGGATTGTAAATAATAGTGAAGCAACATGGCTGACATTGCCGCTGCTGCCAGCGTAGCTAATGTACCGTGCAGGTTGCTATGCTAGCTAGCAGGCTAATGCAGACGGTATTTATCTTGCATTGCATCAAATAGTGTAAGGTAGCCAGCTTGCTAGCAAGGTATTGTTTTCATCTTGGACCACTGCATATAGCACTATCCTTATGGTAATGATTCAATATGTAAACATTTAGGTCAGCTGTTTTTGCTCTGTTGACGGGATGCTTTTGTAACATTAGATTTAGCCAACCAAGTTAAATTAAGATTTGCTCATTTCTAACATTACCGTTTATAGTTAGCTCGTTTGCTTGCTAACATTACTTTAATCAAAGAACGTTATCAATACTAAACGTGTAAAATATTTATGTCGATAGAATGTCAGCTGTCTTGTAAGTTTTAGCGGTCAATAGAATTGCAAACGAAATGTCATTTTATGCAGCCTTCATTAACACACATATCATTGCAGCTATTTTACCAGTTTTGAATGCAGTTATAACAATGGCAGACCAACGCTTTCTTTCAAATTCTTGTGGATTTTCATGAAGGGCTCTAGCGAGTTGCTAGCTAGGTCAATAACGTCTTCCCGTCTGTGGGTTTCAGTCTAGGCTGAAACAAAATCCGGCCAACTGATCGTAGGTACTGCATTGTTGAATGTCCTCGCCAATTTGAAATTTAAGGTGAGCACCTCTGTCCGCTGCATGGCTAATCTCTTGCTTCTGTGACATTTCACACTAAGGTCAAATTGCATCTTTAATACATCCTCCTTTTTAAGAATGAGTTGCTGTAGACAAACGACTGGCTGACCGTTAGCATGTTTTGTTTGAGGGGGGCGGTGGTGCCTCGCCAGCTAGGCTACTTCATTTGTATTTCATGACAGTCTGTGGCACATTTTCGGGAGCCCCCACCGCAGGACTAATTGATCACCCTTCCCAGCTTGTCGGCACTACGGATAGGCGAACTGGTGGAGAAACAGAGTGACATTCTATTGTTTTGTCTATCGCAATGATGACCTCATTGCCATCCTGGTACATACCTGTCCTGTCATTTGTTGTCATTTGTTTTGACTACTAACTGAGGAACAGAAGATGATTGCGAGTACGTTTATCAGTGAAGAGCATAGTGACAATTCATGGAATGGTTGTGGATGGTTTTAATGGCAACCCAGCTTACAGAAGGAAGCAAGAGTTCAGTAATCTTCCAGAGAAGCAGTGTAATCCACGTTTTTTGTTTTTAACTTTTGTTTAACCATGTGTGAAAGCAATGCTATATTGGTGTCTTTATTTTAGGAATCTTTCGACCTTTCAGTAAGATTTTGTTTTGGATAATGCACTTTGTGGAATTTGTAGTAGATGGTAGGTTTAAAAAGAATGAGTTGTAGGCCTAGTAGACTATTATTAGCATTCCGCTCATTATCATTCTGATCTGAATTGTCTGCTTGGGTATTGTTGACTATGGGTGGATGGCTTTCATGAATGTGGTTGGTGTATGCATCTTCATTGTACCCTTTAAGACAGGCAAGACAACCACTGGTCAAGACTATCTAGCTATGAAATGTATATCATATTTGGTGACCCTGCTCCTGCAGCACAAGATTTTTGCAGGACCGTTTTTGTTCTGTTGTTTGTGGGAGTACCTCACAATGCTGACGGAAAGATACAGTAGCTTGGAACTGTGGTTTCTTGTGGACCTCTCTCTTCCTTGCCACATCATATGTTGTAGCTCAATTAACTGCAGTTTTTAGAATTGTGTGTGTTGCTAGGGATGTGGCTTGTACAATGCATTCAATATGTAGGCCAATTTCTCATTATTTTAGCCACACTGGAGCTGCTCAGAGAGCTGTTGTGTTATTTTGGACACGTTCAGACATGTGTTGGCTCCAAATGGTCATAACTACTTTTCTTTCATGTTGGGGGGCAACTATTTGTTTGTAAGTAGATGTTTAAATATGCTGGAATGTGTAGAAATAACCATTAGGCCATCACACACTAGCCCCAGCTAGGACTAAGAATACCACTAGACAAAATGTCATTGCTCACACTATGTTTTTCTTCTCTCTGAAATACCAAGGTTGAAGCAATGATAGCTGAAGCATGTGTCACATTGTGGAGAAAAGTAACACTACATGTTTTAGGCTATTATTTTTGCACAGCATCAATCCATTTTAAGAGTGCTAGAATGAATTCTCTAAATACGACCTTTGTAGCCATGTCTATCCTTTACTTAATAGAAGTATAGCTCAGTTTTATGCCCATCTGTTAACACTAATTGTTAGGCTATCAGCTTCCACCACCTTGGCCAACCTCTTTGTTTATGTCTATGAAGGGAGAGGAGAAAGGGGTGGCAAATGTATACACTGCTCCCTGTGTCCTTGAGCCAGGGACTGAAATAACTTACCACGCTAACAGATAGCGTGGTAATAGCCTGGGTTTACTGTACATAGCCTCATTAAGCTTTTCTATTAGGTGGAAAAAGGTACGACAGTTGTCAAAAAGATTGTAAGCTCAGCTGGCTAGCCTATAGCAAAATCTCTTAACACATCTTTTGACTAAACATGTTTGTGCAGAACATGTAAAATGAAACCCAGATTTATGAGAGCCTATAGAACAAGACTAAAAACACAGCCAGGCTAAAGCAACCCTTTGACTGAAAACAGCAGTTTCAACCCTTCCTCAACATTACTGGTGTGTGTAATTAGTTTCAGTTTCAACTTCCTGTGTAAAGTCCCATCATTCAAAAGAGAAGGGAGTGGGACCTGTCTCTTGAGTTGATAATGACCATAGGAGTAAGACCACAGAGGAATACAACCCCGCGATTTTTAGCATCTTCATCAGCTGAGTTTAAGCCATCCATTCTTTTGACCTCCAGTTGTTGTCAAGGGAACAGAATAGAGGAAAGGACATTGCTTTTCACAGATCTCTTGTGCTGCAAGTGGACAGAATGTGTATCAGTGGCAGTGGGTCTTATATGATTGGCAGAGATTCTCAAATTGTTTCCAGCCTAGGCACATAGCCAAATACTGCCATTTGTGTTTTTATTGCATATATTCCACCCTTTGCCTAATCCTTGGAAATATATACAGGTGCTGGTGTTCTCCAGCATTTTCCTGCTTCGTAACTTTGTTGAAAAGTAGGTTGTAAGTGATGCAGATGTCTGTCACTGAAAACCATAGCCTGCTTTTGTCTACTCACACTGTTCCTCACCACTGCTTTTAGTGGACTGTAATTTAGTACAGGTCAACTATGAACAAAACAAAAGTTGGAAGGTGAAATGTACTCATTTCTGAAATTTGGCAGCATGTAGAATGAACTGACTCCCCTTCACGTAATACTAGACATCCACTTAGCCTACTTTGTTTTTATGTTTTATTGGACTGCATTTGTATCGATTATGGATGCATCCACTCTTGTGTCATCCTGTTTATGAAATGATGGGGATATGAATCTTTGCCAGACAGTAGGGTAAATAGAGGATTACTTGGCAGCTAAAAAGACACAATGGTGAATCACTACCATCCTGTATCATGAGGTTGCATGCTATAGGCTATCTCGTAAAGATATTTGAGTTACCGTAGTCATTAAGATTCAGGCTGAGGCTTTGTGGTCACTTCAATCTGCTGTCTCTCTTTTACAAGTCTTTACTGTGCAATTGTCTGAGCCGTAAATCATTTTCACACATTCTCAGTCACCCCACCAGGGGAATCTATTTCACCTCTGCTCAGCTGCTGGTCAGAGGAGATCGTTCCTTCTCTGTGATGAATGAATGCACCTAATCAGTGGCATCATGTCCGAGAGGAATGCCTGGTTTACACACGATTGTTTGGTTGGTTGGTTGTTGGTTGGTTGGCCATTTGGACATTGGATTGTGTGTGTTGTGAATGTAGAATGTGTATTTTTGCACATTCTAGAATGTAGGCTAGAATGTAGATAGTTGCACAATGTGGCAGCTAATTCGGCTGATTAATATAGTTTCAAGGATGCAGTCTAAGAATGGAAGTTGACATTAGAAGGGATTGCTGGTCGGAGTGGATCAGGTTTCCCTGCATATTAGAGAATTATTATTGGAGTGTCACTGGGTCCAGTGGTCATCAGAGCTTCTGCCAGCAGTCTCTATGCACAAATAATTTCTAAAACACGGAAACTGTTTACTACAGTGAAGCTATCGACATGATATTACATTTATTTTTATTCTTTCACGTACAGAGATACTATTATTGCTATACAGAAATTTGGAGAAGGGGGTAGGTAAAGGAGGCAATTGCTTTGGTTCAGTATAAGAACTACAAGGCAGAAACTATAACAATAATGCTAACAATAATGCAAACAATAAAAAAAAGAAAAAGAAATTGAGAATGTAGAGTTGATATGTGTTCATTTTCTCATGTTCCATATTTGTAAATATGGCATCCACACCAAAATGCATCTATTGTCTAATAGTCTGATCATATAAACGCACACAGCATTTGTTTATATATGTTTATAATCACCAGAAGAGAATCTGTGTACTTGAAGCCTACTGATTTACCATCACATAAAATGTACACTAATACAAAATTTTATCTGAATTTGAAGACGGTTTTGTTGTTTTGCAAGCTACAAGGAGGAGGATACAAGGAGTTTTCATTTGTCACATGCACATGATCACTATTCTTAAAAAAAAATGCAGTGAAATTGTGTCTGGTGTCAGCCTATTTGTGCAAAGTACAGATGTGCTGTAGGAAAGAGGCCAGATAGGATGGTTGGCGGGACTAGCACACCAGTCAAAAACAATATCATTACTCAAGCTCATTGGTGAATCGTAAAAGTGTGTGTTTTGGATACCTTTGTTTTATGAATAGTTTAGAAGAATTAATGCAGCAGGGTGCAAACAATAGGGAACAAGTTGATTTTACTTTTTTGGGTTTGCAATAAAGTAGGCTAGAATCTCCTGTTTGCTCAAGAAATGAAAGTGACAATGTTACTTTGCTTTGTCTTGTCAAACAATCATTCCAGTTTTAGATGTGAAATTATTGTTTAATCATGGCAAGCTTATTAAGGAGGATGATGATATACAGCTTGTTTTTATCATTTCTCACATCAGTTTTCTCTGAAGGCAAAAGAGACCCAGCCTCTAAAAAATTGTATGGTGTTTTTTTTTTTTAAAAGAAGAAATAAAATGCTGCTTGTGCAGCATCTTAAAGCAGGTGCCATTCATGTTTATTGTCCCGCCAGCAGGTACCTGAATGGATGACGTCATTAGAGAGCAGTCGCTTTGATTGGCAGATCTTTTTGTGCTGTTGCCTGAAGAATATCTTGCTTCAGTCGATGTATTATGGATCAGCTTAATGAATTATGTAGTTCATGTTGAGGCCTGGGCTCAGATCTGATTTCCAAGTGAGTTTGGAGACATTGTGAGCACGTTTTTGAAAACCACAAAAATTTCAATCGCAATGTTGTGGCATCTTCATACTTCAAAATGGCAAGTGAAGCAAAACTGAAATCTAGCCTAACTGATAGCTTTTTCAACAATCTCAACTAGGCTTAGGCTTAAACACCGTTATCAGATTTTATCAGTAAGGTAAAAAAAAAAAAAGTATTGTTAACTGTGATTTCACTACCCTTATAACAGTGAATCCCTGACTGCTCTGATCTACACTTCATATCAGGCAGCCAGTTTTGCAATGAATTGATATATGTACCATTCAATCAAAAATGCCACCGGAATCAATAGCTGTACTGGGAAACCTTGTCTTTCTTTCTTTCTTTCTTTCTTTCTTTCTTTTAGCCCAGGTCATAATCAGTTTATTCATGGCATGACACAAGGGAATACATGTGTCCTTACAGTCAATGAGATTTAAACATTGCCCTGATATGTTGTTTGTGATCCATGAGAATTTGCTGCTTGTGATTAATTCAATTCAATTCAATTCAATTTTTAGTAATTTGTTCCTCTAAGTCATTCAGAGTTCAGTTTTTTCATTTACTGTTTTGTGTGTGTGTGTGTGCGTGTGTGTCTTCGTCTTCCTTTTTCCTTCTCTTTAACACAACCATACACACACAGCAAACTCGTTTGGTGGACTGTTGCCATGGAATCCATTTCCAGAAGTAGCAAGTTATTTATTTTTCAAATGCTTATATACACAAAGGCACCTTGGGGATTTTGTGTGTCTGTGCGCGCGTGTGTGTATGTGTCACTAGCAAATATATATCAAAGCTATCTGATGTTTAATTAGTGATTTACATTTGTAGAGCCAGTGAGGGAAATCATAAATATTACCAATATAATTCTCTAATATATATCTGTTATCTGCTTGTGTCAGGTTTAGGAGCCAAACCCAAAGTTCTGTTGGGCGTTCTCCACACTCCTGTGGTTGAGGGGTGGGGCGGCAGTGTTAGCCCTCCTGCCCAGAACCCCCCCAATTTCTGACGGCGAAGGCACCAGCTTCTCGGCCTCCACCAAATTGCACCCATCACCTCATCCCGCTGGCATTCCTTTTTCGGACTGCATCCTGGAAGTTGTAGGTACGCTACCATTGTATTGTAGTGCAGAACTGGGGTGTTGGAATACCAGGGTTTTCTTCCCCCCGGCTTAAGCACTGTGCCAACAACACCAAAAGGAATACTAGTGACTTTTTCACCCTAGTCTGGCAGCCTGGCTGCACCCCACACCCTGATGAATGAAGACCCCATTCGGGAAGAGCGCGGGACAGAGATCACGAGCTGATGCAGGTAATTCACCGTAACACCATACCTCGTCTTTTTCTGTCTTTCAACTTTTTTCCCTTTTTCCACCTACATCCTCAGCGACTTACAGGGAAAATAGCAATATTGCTAATTAATACCTGGTGTAGTGTATTTCTTTTTAAATATGTAAGTTTACGTTTGTAAAATAAGTTTAATATGCTTCCATATGTTTTTGGTTCTATGTTTGCATTTGTTTTTTTTTTTTATCATAACTGTTCTTATTTCAACTGTTCTTACTGTCCAACTGTGCTTTGGCAGGGCATGCAGGTGTGTCTGCAAATATGATGAAGAAAAAGAACTCTCACAAGTAAGTCTGATCTTCATTCTATAGACTTGTTTCACACCTCAACATTCCGAGGTTCTAAAAGCATTCCATGGTAGTAAACTGAACATTCTATCATTGAAATGCATTGGATTTATGCCTCTTTCTGACTTGAAAAAATGGGTAATAACATTTCAAATAAGTCTAAATTCACTTTCTTTCAAATAATACACATTTGAAGCACGCAAATTTGGAGGTCCCGAGTAGATAAAAGTGGTTTTACATTTATGTGCATGAAGCTTCAAACTATTCGGGACCTCCCAATTTGTGTGCTTCAAAAGTGTATTATTTGAAGGAAAGTGAATTTAAACATGTTTGAAATGTTATTACCCATTTTTTTCAAGTCAGAAAGAGGCATAAATCCAATGCATTTCAATGATAGAATGTTCAGTTTACTACCATGGAATGTCGGAATGTTCAGGTGTGAAACAAGTCTATTGCTAACTCTCAGTGATTCTACAGGGTCAAGAATTTTTAAGTTGGTGAAATTGAAAAAAATAATGGAGTCATGGAAAACGATTTTCATAATTGCCATGAAGTCCTAGAAGGAACATGGCCTCTACCTCATGGTAGCATGCCATACCAGTTCAACAGTTGTGTATCAGTGAATGTCATTTTGTAAATCACTGAAAATGTTTGGAACCAATCTGATTGTGTTTCATGTATAATGGATGAGTTCTTTGGCATTTTCATGTACTGAATACTTTTAGTTTTGAGTCATCATGAATACAGGTGTTGCAGTCAAATGCATTGTATTTATACAGTATAGTAGGCATTGTAGAGAACTATCCTGCTATTAGTTGGTTTGTATGCTAACTTCAGCAGATATCTGGAGAGAGTTTGGGTTTTGACGCTACATCAGTATGGTGTCTTCACATGTGGTTATTTTTTTGTAGGTCGCATTGACATGTTCTAAGTTAGTAAAAATGGTGCATGGCTTTGAAAAGCGTGAAAATCTTCTATAGTTTAGTACACACAGTTTGCTAAATGATATGGTGGTTAGTGGCTAGTGGTCAGTGGTTTAACGGTACAACCGTAACATAAATATCTCAGAATCAAATCAGCCACAAAGCCTGCAAGGGTGATAATTTTTCTTTGAAATCTAGATACGCATATTAGCCTTTAGGTGAGGGAGGGAAAACAACTAAAGCAAGACTTGAAGCAAAGTTGATTTTTAAGAGTTCTGCGAAGTTCAACCCAAGAGCTGTTATTGCTCTGCTGGTTTCGATAAGCACAGGAGCACTGCCTGCCGCTTTAGCTGACACAACACAACCTGCTGATACTGCAGAAGAGCAGCAGTCTTTGAAAACGAGACAGTAAGAAATACAGGGTCAGTCTGACCTTGGGGTGGGCAGTGTCCTTGATTTTTTATCAAAACCAACACAAGTCCAGAGTCCACTCAGACAAGATGTTTTTCCTCCGTTCACAGAAAACACAAGGCCAACCTTGGGCCCAACAAGCCCGTGTCCCAGCCGCGACGAAACATTGTCGGCTGCCGCATACAGCACATCTGGAAGGAGGGAGTGGCGCAGCCTCGCAGTGGAAGGGTACAGTGCTGGACCAGGTGCCCGTTAACCCTTCGCTTTACCTAATCAAGTATGACGGCTTTGACTGCGTCTATGGCCTGGAGCTGCACAAGGATGAACGAGTCCAGGGTCTGGAGGTGCTGCCTGACCGACAACGTGAGTTAACTTGAATTAGCTGAAAGCATGGTCTTTTTATTATTATTTTATTATTATTATTTGCATCGTTTTCTAAAGTTCATTAGTATTCATTCTTGCTGCATGTAGCGTATTGAACTGAAGTTAAGTCTCTTGCCCCAGGCTAGCCACAGGCCATGCAATTAGGGAAAAAATCGAATGATGTGGTGCATCAACATCCAAGTAGAGGCATGACTAATGGCCATGATTGGTCAAAATATGTGTTTGTGTCAGAATATATCAGTGTGTCTGAATATATCAGTATGTAGCATGGATTTGATGTGAAGTGTGTACCGTACCTGCGATGAAAGCCTACTGTATCTGAGGTATGTTAGAAGTGTACTGTAGGCCTCATACGTGGATTGAGCAAATCTTTTGACAATATTGGACACTTCTGATTAAAGGAGAGTACCGGAGTGAATTCAAACATAGCCCTGTTGAAAGAGCTTGCTAAATGCGCTAGTTAGCGAGTGGAACAGAATAATTTGGTACAGCACAGACCGAACGCGAACGCAGAAGCGAACAGGCACTTTACACTGAATCAATGGGACCTGGCTGTTGGACACCGAAAGTAAGATCTGAGGTTACATTGACTCAATGTAAAGTGTTCCGCGTTCGCGTTAGCTCTGTGCTGTTCGAAAATCTTTCATTTCATGTGAAATATATTGCTGTTAGAAGGCTCATGCAGTAGGGTTATGCTTAAACTTACTCCGGTATATTGCTTTAAAATAAATTGTGTAAATTTCATATTTCTAATTATCTTTCCCTCATTTCACATTTTATTTTTTGTTTTTGCCATCAAATAGCTTCCTCGCGCATTAGTGATGCCCACCTGGCAGACACCATGATTGGGAAGGCAGTGGAACACATGTTTGAGACAGAAGACGGTTCTAAGGATGAGTGGCGGGGCATGGTTCTAGCCAGAGCACCTATTATGAACACTTGGTTCTACATTACCTACGAAAAGGACCCAGTTCTCTACATGTATCAGCTCTTGGATGACTACAAGGATGGAGACCTACGTATTATGCCTGACTCAAGTAAGTGGTTGTGGATTCCCCAAATACTGTATGATGTACTGGAGCGTTTTAAAATGGGTGATTCAAGGATGTGGTGATTTTTATTAAAGAAGTGGAATAGCACAAGGATCATTTTTACATTGGCAAAGCACGTGAAATACATCATCATCTGTATAGTCATCATCTGTCTTGCAGTGAAAGGCAAACTATAATATAATGGTTAGTGTATTGCTGAGTTACATTACTTTATTGTGTAGTGTGTTCTCAGTAAGTATTCACAGGCTTAATGTGGCATCGCATTCACAATTGAAAAGTATTTAACTTTCCATTGAACAGAATCAGGCTTGCCTATCTGTGTAAGGAGCAGTGAATCAGATGCTTGGCAACTAACTGTGAATACCGTACCCTGATACAGTTGTCAAGTGTGGGTGTATCTACAGCATACCTCTTTGTCTAGAATTTCATGTGAGGCACCTAGATACAAGATACTTTCAGCAAAGATCATGGAATACTGAGCTTACTGCTTTCAGTGTTCAAGGCCATTTCCACCTGGAACGGTAACCATAAAGATCACTGTAGCTATAAAAATCTTTCTGTCCACAATGACCAACGAAAATGTAAGTCTGTCCTCATGTGAAGGAAGTACCGTAATGCCTTAAATTAAATACAAACCGAATTCCAAAATAGGCACTTTACAAATTATGAATAAAAATGGAATCCAATAATTTACAAATCTCATGAACCTATATTTTATTCACAATAGAATATAGACAACATGGCAAATGTTGAAAGTGAGGCATTTTCGAAATATTATGCCAAATATTGGCTCATTTTGGATTTCATGAGAGCTATGGATTCCAAAATAGTTGGGACAGGTAGCAATAAGAGTCCAGAAAAGTAAAATGTACATATAAGGGACAGCTGGATGCCCTATTTGCAACTTATTTGGTCAATTGGCAACATGATTGGGTATGAAAAGAGCCTCCCAGAGTGGCAGTGACTCAGAAGTCTAGATGGGCAGAGGATCACCAGTTTCCCAAATACTGTGGCAATCCCATTTGAATCACTGTGTGTAGGGGTCAAGTAGTTTTGATCTTTGTCTTTTTCCCTCAGATGACTCGCCTCCAGCGGAGCGAGAGCCTGGCGAGGTGGTAGACAGCCTGGTGGGCAAACAAGTGGAGTACGCCAAAGAGGACGGCTCCAAACGGACTGGCATGGTCATCCACCAGGTTGAAGCCAAGCCCTCTGTCTATTTCATCAAGTTTGATGATGATTTTCACATCTACGTTTACGACCTGGTAAAAACCTCCTAGGCCAGTGGATTAAGCAGGGGCAGGCTGAGGAAGGAGGTTGGTTGTAGTTAGTGTGGAGTTGAAGGAGCGGATTTGGCAGAGGAATGAAAAAAAAGAAGAAAAGAAACATAATCCATTGACTTTTGCCAAACTTTTTTCTCAAGCGTTTCATTGTGACATCTGTACCTGAGACAAGATGGGACATTTCACTGGAGCCTTTAGATTGCCACTAGTTGAGCGTCTGATTGTTTTGGGAGCGAAAAAGCACGAGGGGGAAGCACTGTGTAGCACGACGCTCAGCTGTCACACAGGAAGAATTAGCTGAAGGAACCAAGTTCTCTTGAGGCCGCCTGACCTTAACAAACCTTAAGAAGATCTCACTAGATATACCATCATCCTCACTTAAAATGGTGACGAGAGAGGGGGGGGCGATATGATGGCTGATGGGACTTTGCACTCTGCGTATTTTGAGTCAGCTCTTGTCTTTGTTCCTAACTGGGTTAAATCTGGCTAGTGACTGACTGCAGAAATCCTAGCAACTGTTGTTAGGATAGTGGCCTCACGCACCTGTTTGGTTTCTATGGTGTACTGATCTGCATCGCCCAGACACACTTTATCAGAGATTTGAAAAGCAGTTATTTATCATGTTTGTTTGTTTGTTTGTTTGTTTGTTTGTGTGTTTATTTCTCCGGAAGTTATTGTATGCAGTGTGCAAATCCCAGCACTGGCCTGTCTTGTTTTGATTCAGTGTTTTTGTTCATGTTGAAAACAGCATACTTTAAAGTTGCAAACCTACAATTCTCTGATGATGCAACTTAAATTACATTTCTGTCTTAAGCACTAATTTTCAGATTATCTCTGTAAGAGAGAGAATTGGAGCACTTGAAATGTTATGTTTTTGTTCCTTTTTGAGATTTAATCAGATTCGGTCACTTTGAATTATTTTTGAAATGGTAGGGAAAATATTTTTAGTTGACATTTTACCTGTCTTTAAGTTCCTAAACCATTTCATTCATGGTTATGAAATATTTAATGACTGTAACAATCATAAGTAGCACAATGATTATTTGTGTTGTTTTGTTCACAATGCGATTATTTCCACACATTGTTTGCCTTTTTCAAAGATCCTTTACATCTAAGTAATTTTTTATTTGCTAAATTTTTGTTTTAGAACGGAAAAGTTTTTGTCTGTCATCTTAAACTGTTACTCATACACTCAAGAAGTATTCAGACCACAACAGATGTTTGTGCAGTTTCATTCTTTTCTTTTCTTTCTTTCTTTTTTTTTTTTTTTTTGACCACAACAAATCAGCTTAACATTGTTAATCAGGCAAGTATTCAGATGATGTTGCTCTTCCAATTTGTTAATGTTTGACAAACTCCTTCGCCTTCTTAACTCTCCAGTTTTGCCTCAATTTGAGCCTAAACATGTGTGCCTCACCATTAACCATTGAATGGTTAGTCATTATTTAACGCTACATTTTTAAAGTATTGTTTAGTTTATTTTGTAAGATTTAGTTGTCAATTCAATTTTTCTCCCAGAAGTTAGTAAACCGGATGACCAGGGGCCCCATAAGGAATGTTACAGTCTTTCTTAGAGTTGCCCTGCAAAGTTTCTGGAAAAAAAAGAAAAAAAAATAGTCCCAGATGTTGTTCATTACTTCACAGAGTAGTGTTATAGTGTGTTCAGCTTCTCTGACAGGCAAATGTCTCGCTGCCTGTATTTTCAGACAATGTCTACTACGTGAACAACAACCAAGTCTCTGAAGTGGCTTGATTGGTGACCTATGTTTTCTCAACTAGAAAAAACACCAACCACGTCCTTGCCTTGTAGGTTTTTCCTTTTTTGTTTTTTTGTTTTTTTGTATGCACGCTCATAACTCATTCATGATGTCCTCACCTGCAAATTTGTTACTGTTTGAGTTCCCACAACCCAAAATAGTCTGATGTAGCTCTCTGATGTACTGTAGGTGAGTCGCATTCATTGACAGTGGCAGCTTGTCTAACCAAAATACTAATTTCAAACACAATTTTAGAAACAAAACCTGATAATCACCAAACGCTGAAAAGGATAACGGACGTGGTCATAGCTGGTCCTTGCTACGTTGCTTATCCAACCGGTCACAAGTCTCAAGCTCAGAGCCCTCAGTGTGGCAAAAGCGGAGGTGCTTAGTCTTCACCAGTCATGGCTTTTATTGCGTACATGCAGTGTCTTCAGTCAGTAGGGATCTGTCTATCCCAGTGATGCCATCTGTCCTTATTCAAAGCGAGGACCATCCGTTAAAAGAAAAAGAAAAAAGAACAAGAAAACAACTAAAAGACTCCTTCTATGGACTGGCCTTTTACATTTACCTACTGTAGTATCGTACTGTGTTTTGATGTGGGTTCAACGTGGAAAGTTTTCAGAAAAAAAAGGAAGAAAAAAAAAGGAACTCTAGACCCTTCATTTTGCATGAGTAGAAACCTGTAAGTGTAAGTTAGTGTGATGCATGTGTTTTTGTCTCCATTTCAGTTACCTGTTCCCTAAAACCAGAGATTTTATGTTGTATTGCTAATTGTGGAAGTTCCCTTTATATTTGTTTGCATTTGTTCAGAAAAAAAGAATAATAACAAAGTATTTTTTATTTTATTTTGTACTATGCTCTATAGAATCAAATGCACTGGTGTTGTATGTGGAGTGCCAACAGAAGAATGAGATACCAGTGTTGCACAGCATTTGAGGGATCATATCTTTTACACAGAGCTCCTGTTCTACACAAAGACTTAATTATTTATATGTATGTATCTTTTACCAGTGCCATAATTAAAACGTCTCTAGAAGAAAAGAAAGAAAACAGCCTTACGTGATTGGGAGAGTGAGGAAAATGAAGCTGTATACAGATCTATATATGAAGGGTTGAATGCATGTGTGTGCGGATGTAATTGAGTCCTCCTTCAGACATATCGGATTAAACAGTGTACATTTTCACAAACAAACAAAAAAAAAGTAAAGAAATACTTGGTTCATTAACCTTTAAGTTACAGTGCTGATTGTGTGAAGCAAATGACAGTATAATGAATATGGTCCCTTTGAGATGCTGTTCTTTGAATACTTTGTAAAAATACAGTGCAATTTGATGGTCACACAGATACATGTATAGTTGCTTCTCTCTTTGGACTAGCTATATGGCGTCTATTGGACCACATTTTTTTGTCTTTGTTTTCAAACATGTAGATACTCCATTTTATTTGCATTTAGAGGTATAAACACATTTTAAAAACTGTTACTTAATTCTGTAAGTAATTTTTATAATTATTATGTAAGTCTATCCTTATAACATCAAAAATAAAAACGTTATGTGACATTGTGTACTCATGTTTTTGCAAATAAATTGTCGCTTTATATTGTGTGTACAAGTGTGATGCACTTTTGGTTGTGTCATTTACCTTGTGGCTAGAGATATTTGTTTTATAACTGGTTAAAGTTTAAGTAAAAAAATAATGCAAACAATGTGATCTTTGCATGGGACCACCTCATGTTGACATGTTTACAGAATACCGCACCTAGGACAGTCCAAGGGGTGTGTTTCCCAAAACACCAACTATATTGGTTGCAATGCAATTTTCCATTGACAACCAAGTTGGTAACTTGTTAGCATCTTTGCTTTTGGGAAACAGACGCCTGGTCTCTGCCATTTGTTTTTGTTGTCACTATTTTTCTGCATGGATGCAATTGTGATTTGCATTCAGCATCATGTCTCATGCATTAGGAGAAGTCTTTTTGCTTATAAATCATACGATATTGGTCTTTTGCAGATGTCAAAGAGCTGGAGTTCAATGGATCATGAGGTGAGTTCTCTGTTGTGGCTAGGACAGAACTGATGAGTAGCTTAAGCTCAGAAGTCTATGCCCTTCTTATTCCCATCCATTAGGCTACCTCTTTTTCCCATTTCCTCTCCCTGATTCTGAACAGAACATAGAAATGTGAACAGGATAGAGAGTGGGACAGTAAAAAAACACAAATTTACCAATTTTGTGTTGAAAGGTTGGCCAGTCTGTCTGCACTGTTAAAGCTGTCTGGCGTCTATGTAATTGTTACTTTTAATTTTGAGTTTTGATTACACCATCACAGGGTGAGAGGTTGTTTTGGGACTTTACTGGTTGCACACCTACAAGGCCAATCAAAATACATTTCGTCACACCACTGGGGAATTACCGAGTAGACTCATTGGCGGTTTCAGATGTCAACTATGGCCAAGTGGGGCGGATTCATTTTTCGTCTGACGAATTGCAGTTCCTCGAGAAACTCACTTGAGAGTGGGAATCGTGGGACACAATGTTTTGACAACCAGGGAGGATACTCGTGTCGTTTTCCCAGACAAATATTCGGGTTTTGCTTACTTTTTTTTTTTTTTTTTTAAGATCGATTGACATTCCTCTGACAGGTAATCTAGATAGATAATTTTGCTGATGTTGCTGGTCTAGCAACGAGGCTAGCGTTTTACCTTACGCCTACTTTTAACGTTAATTATAACTGATAGCTACACAGAATCACTAGTTAATAGCTTGCAGATAGCATTTTCACACGTTTGAAGTCTTGCCAGCAATGGTGGATGTGTTCATTGGTCGAAGTCTCATAAACAAAGATGGGGATGTCATTGATCCAGAAGCTGCCCTTCGAAATAAAGTTGTAGGTATATACTTCTCTGCCGGATGGTGTCCACCTTGTCGGGACTTCACTCCCATCCTCTGTGATTTTTACACTGAGCTGGTTGAAGAGTCTGAACCTCCCGCTCAGTTTGAGATTGTTTTCGTATCATCTGACAAGTCTGCAGAGGACATGGTTGACTACTACCATGACATGCATGGAGACTGGCTTGCTCTGCCTTGGACAGATCAATATAAACAGTAAGTCTGTTTGTTTGCACCAAATTATAACTGTGAGCTGTTTTCATTCTTCACTGTAATGTCACGAAGTGTTGTTTTCAACAGGTCAGTGTTTCCTGTTTCATTCTTTCCTCTGCCTGTCTAATTAAATGAATAGCCCACGAATGTTTAAAGCGCTTTCTCCGTAAGAGGTTTAGACAGGTCCTCTCACCAACAAGGATTAGGTTTATAAATAGACACGAAGTTCTTCACCTATAGTGTCAGACAGACGTCCCAAAATTATTTTGGGAAACTGTTTTTGCTTCTGTGAAAGGATGGTAGCCTACGGTCATCTGACTAAATTTGGTATGCCCCATATACTGGTAAAAATGGATAGTAGTGTACAAGCAAGATGGTACACGAGAAATGATGGTATAAGCCCACAGATAAATTAGAACAAAACTATTAGCCTAATAATTAACAACAGTGAAAACCACTGTATTTCTCTTTTTCATATTTTAAACTGTTTACTAGCCCTATAGATATGGCTAATACTGTACTCTCAGGTAATACTGTGTGACATGTTATGTTAAAATAGTCTTGTTTCTTTCCCTTTTTTTGTCTTACAGTGACCTCAAGAAGAGGTACAACATTACTGCAGTGCCCAAGCTGGTGATTGTAAAGGAGAATGGTCAGGTGAATCCCAAGCCCCGCCCACTTTCACTATGTCACAATAAGGCCCGCAGCGAACCTCGGACAAACTCGGACAACTTCTCCCTTTCCTGCATAATTTACAGTCAATGATACTATGAGGCTTGCAGCTTTGTCTTGAAAATAAGGTGTAATCTCATATCACAACGGTGGAATATGTGTTTGGGGACCTCTAAGACCAATAGCTTATTTATGGATGTGTGGGAAGTTTTTTTTTTTTTTTTTACCCTTGCCAATTCGCTCAGGCCATGCCTTCCTTTTCATTCATACAAGAAGTAGCCTCAGTCAGCCTCGGCTCTCTTCAACCTGCTAAACAAGTTCAAACTTTGCACGGATATGGCTAATCTAATTGTAATACAATAAACAAATAATTAATGAATACGGTGAATAGGCTTACGCAAAGTTGCAGCCACGTAGGTAACATGAGGAAATGGAGACGACGGACGCAATTACCTGCTTTAATGTTACAGCATCAGTGATAGTGTTATTTTTTATTTTTTTTACACTCAACACAAATGCATGTTCTCTCCCAAAGCCTGTGCTTATATTGACACCGTGTTTTAACCTCAATCATGACAATTATTAGCTTATCAACCAGCCTCCCCCAAGGAGAGCCTACAGTAACGTTAACGTTAGCTGTGTGCAGTGCGTTTGGTAACATTAGGTTACGTCTGATCAGACCATTTAAAGGAAGGACTTTGCCGCTAACTAACGTTAGGTCTAACATCACAAGAAGAATCGAGAGTTAAGGGAAGGCTTTTAGCACCTTTTACACTCACAGATCAACAGTTTTGTAAGTTTACACGAAGCTAAGTAGGAGTATTCCTTACGTTAGCTTACTTTAGCCTACATTCAAAGATGGGCTACATGGGGTGGGCTACGCAGCAGATTCAGTGTAAAACATTAACGTCTTTACAAACACATAGGCATACAATGTCATCCCCATCCAGAAAAATTACTTGACATTTTGAGAAAGTTGCTAGGGATGCAATTTTGCTTCTAACGTTATGCTGTGTAGGCATCTAGCAACTTGGGCTGGTTAGGTTAACTTTTCCCCCTGACCTGTCGAAATCGAAATAATCTGAAATAGGGAAACGGTGAACATTCACAGAGACGAACCCATCACGTTGTCTACTGTTGTTTTTATTGCTGTTCACATTTTCAAACGATAACATTTAGACTATCTGAACCGATAGCCATCACAAGTGAACGTATTTACACAGGCATTTCCCAGCTCCAGGCACGCTGGTTTTGGCCAAAGTTGTCCGAGGTAGCTATACGTAACAATAGATGGGCGGGGCTTGGGATCGGTCAATTTCACAAAAAGGATGGTAGTTGTGCAGTTTGTTTGATATGATCACCAAAGTCCCGCAAAAACGTCAATAAAACGTAATTTAAAAGGTATTCTTATGGTATAGCTATGGCAAATTTGAAATTGGCGCATTTTGTGGCACCACCATGTTGCCTCAGGATGTATGCAAAAGAGCTCTCTCTCAAACATCAACTAGCCCTATTTAAGTGTCTCTGCCCTAGTCTAGTTTAATGTTTTAATAAAAAAAAAACCGGTTTATTTTATTTATTTATTTAAATTTTCTTTGAATGTTGGTTGCAGGTCAACCAAGGCCCCTCAGGTACTAAGCTTGAAGCTGTTGGTTGCTCATGTGCATTGTCAATTTACTGTATTTCAAATGTGAACATTAGCTTCAACCACATCTACTAGCATATTTGAATTTCGCCCGTTTTCTGGCGGCATACCACCACAATGTCTGCAAAAGACAAAGCTTGCTGCATAGCAGTGGTCATGAGACAATGGTCAAAACAAGAGATACATACTGTAAATGTACAGACGAGATATATTGAAAGAGATAATAAGGTGTGCAGTGTAATTTGTTTTTTAAAAAAGTGAAACTAAATATTTGTGTGTGGGTGTGTGTGTGTGTGTTGTGGTGGTGGTGTTGTTTCAAGCCTGTATACTACTTTTATCCATAAATTATATAGTGATTTTACCTGTCTCCCCCCACTCCCCTATGTAGATGAGGTGAGGTGACACTGACAGTGTATTGGGGGATTGTTGGGGATGAATTAGTCTAGTCGTGATCCCCATAGGCCCTAGCCTGATGTTCATCCGTATCCATGGTCTGGGAACGGTCCTCTGGGGCGTGTTTACATCGGTAGAGAGTCTACCGGCCAATAAGCGAAGCTGATTAGACGAGCTGTCCAGTCGTTTCAAACCAGAAGTGAATGCCCTCCCCTCCGCAGTATAATCGCGTCAGGTTAAAGAACCTCCAGACCATGAATACGGATGAACAGCAGTATTATGGTCGGGCTATGTCAGGCTACATAGGCCCAATAGTAAACCCAGAAATGTTGAGTACCCTACAGTTTTATTGCATAAATGTCATCTATAGGCCAAATGGATAAAATTTAGCTTGGTTGCCCAAAGTTGCACTTTGAGCAATTTGCATAATTAACATAAATAGGCGATTAAAGTGATATAATACAAAAATAAGAAAAAAATGTATTGCATGTTTTTGTAATTTTGGCTTTTAGTGCCTTTAAAAGGTGAGATTTACAAACATACAGGCCCTTATAGGCCCTCACACAATAACTTCAGCTCACCCCTTGAACTTCTGCTTTTACTATACGGCCTTATGATCTGGTTCCTACGAGCTTTGAAGTTACAGTGTTGTCAAATTTTCCTGTTTAACTTTATCTATTTATAGGGGACGCGAAGCGGTAACGCATGTCCCAAGTTACTGTTCCATGCACTTAACTCAATTGTGTATTCTATGTTTCATGTTTTTTCGTTCATTTCTAATTGTCATGTCTGTCTGGGGAAGGGGAAAGGGTAGTGGCTTAAGGGGATACAGTAGGGAGGCGGGGGTGGATTCGGCGGGCGCGCTGGTGCGCGGCGGTGGGTTGTCTGTGTGTGGCGGGGTCTGGCCACTGCCCTCGAGAGTGTCTCTCTGGGGGCGTGATTGGACCCCGCTCTGCGTGCACTGCCTAGCGGTATGCAGCATTGCGGCCGCCGATCTCGCACAACGTTACTCAAATACTGTGACTTAGAATGGGTCTTGAAGGCAGAGCTATAGCAAATGATGATGAACATCTAGACAGGGGTGGGCACATCAGTTGTAAAACCTACACAATGGAAAATATAATATATATGAAGGAGAAATACAATTTTTCTCTTTTTCATACAAATATTAGAAGTCTTAACAAACATCACACAGAACTTGAATCACTCATATCTACTGCAAATTATAGTTTTGATATTGTAGGTTGCACTGAGACTTGGCTCAATCAAAATTCTCACCTTGATGGCTTCAACATAAGTGGTTATACTTTGATGGTTAGAAATAGAACAAACTCTGTTGGGGGCGGAGTATGCTTATATGTAAAGTCTAATTACTCTGTAAATATTTGTGCGGATCTAACGGTGAATGATGGTTTCTCAGATTCTCTTTTTATTGAGATAAGTACAGTAAACTCAAAAAACTTATTGTTGGAATTATTTACAGACCACCCGGTTTTAACCCGATATATTTAGACTAAAATTTGAGGAAACTTTATTTCAATTAAATAAAAGAAATCGAGACTGCATCATACTTGGCGATTTTAATATCGATATTGCAAAAGACGATGCAATCAAGAATGACTTTATAAACACACTTCATTCTTTTTCTTTCTATTCCACCATAAATATCTTCACAAGAATAACAAATCGAAGTAAAACCATCATTGACAATTTCATCACAAATATTGAGAGAGCAAGTTTTGATTCGGGTGTTATACTCTCAGAGATCTCAGACCACCTACCTATTGTTCTTTTTATGCAACTTTCTATAAAATCAAGACGTCCCCTACATAAAGAAAAAGCAAAGGTCCTAAATTCAAAAACACTGACAAACCTATGTGAAAATATGAAAAACAAAACATGGGATCATATATACAACTGTTGTGACCCTGACACTGCATATAATTTATTGATTAAGGAAATATCGGACTCTATGCAGAGCACTATTCCCGAGAAAGTTGTTGTAAATGGCACCTCAAATAAAAATGCCTGGATCACGAAAGATATTAAAAAATCTATCTCTCTTAAGAATAAGCTATATAAACACTACATCAAAAATCCAACAGAAGAAAATAAATCAAAATTTACACATTTTAGGAATAAAGTTACACACATGATCAGAAAGGCTAAAAGAAATTATTATACAGAATTATTGGCTAAATCGCAGGGTGAAACTAGGAAAACCTGGCAGGTGTTAAACAACATTCTCGGGAGGGGCAAAAAGAATCTGGTGTTGCCAGATATTTCAACATGCAAGGAAGCTGAAACTGACCTTGCTAATGCTTTAAATTCTCATTTTGTTTCCATTGGGGAAAACCTTGCCCAGAATATAACAAAACCTTTGAATGCCTCATTTAGCCAATTTTTACAAGACAGTCAAAAACATTCTTTCTATCTAATGCCAACTAATAGTATAGAAATATCCGAGGCTATCAAAAAAATGAAAAGATCCCAGTCGTCAGGAACCGATAGTATCTGTAGCACCATCCTGAAAGCCGTTGTCAATGAAATTGCTGATCCTCTGGCCCATTGTATCAATTTGTCACTATCAACAGGGTCTTTTCCTAAAATGGCCAAGATTGCAAAAATTGTACCAATTTATAAATCTGGCGATAAAAATGATTTTAATAATTATAGACCCATTTCAATTTTATCTTCCTTATCTAAAATCTATGAAAAAATCGTACACACTAGACTAACAAAGTACTTAGACAAATTTAGTATTCTTGACCCCTCACAATACGGCTTCAGGAAAAATAAAACTACATGTATGGCGGTTCTTGACTTAACTGAAAATGTTTATGATTCAATTGAAAAAGGTGATCTTTCTGTTGGCATTTTCTTAGATCTTTCCAAAGCTTTTGACACAATTGACTTTGACATTTTGCTCCATAAACTACAACACTATGGAATTAGAGGGGTTGCATTGGATTGGTTTAGGAACTATTTATTTGAGAGAGAACAATACGTATCCATAAATGGTAAAAAATCTAGTCAAAGAATAATAAAATATGGGGTTCCCCAGGGCTCCATATTGGGGCCGCTACTCTACATTATTTATATGAACGATTCTGTTCACTCATCTAAAATTTTTAAAAAGTACTCTTTGCAGATGATACAAACTTGCTCGTATCACATCATGACCCATGTGTTCTAAAATCCATTGCTAATGAAGAAATTGAGAAAGTAAATGTGTGGCTTAAATGCAACAAACTTTCTTTAAACATTAAAAAAACAAATTATATAATATTTCGATCTAATAGAAACAGACAACAGATAGAGAACATGTCTCTTAACATTGATGGATATGAAATAAAAAGAGTAAGTTACACAAAATTCCTGGGGATCTACATTGACGAATACTTAAACTTTAAATACCATATTGAGCAACTTACAAAGACACTATCAAAGTACTCTGGTTTATTCTTCAGGCTTAGAGAATTTCTTTCTCTCTCTACTTTACTTACCCTCTATAGATCACTTTTTGAACCTCACTTGTACTATTGTAATATCATATGGTGCAACACTTTTCCAAGCTATCTTGATAGGTTAAAGGCACTCCAAAAGAAGGTCATACGGACCATCTTCTGGGCACATTATAGAGACCATACTGGTCCTCTTTTCCAGAGCTCAGGTTTACTAAAGCTTGAAGACCTAAACGTCTTCTTAAATGTATGCACTATCTATCAAGTCATAAATCAATCCAATGCCTATCTGTGTGAACTTGTCCCAATCTGCAATCCCCAGCACAGACACAATACCAGACATAAACACCTGATCTGGGGGAAAAAACGAAAATGTAAAATTACAAATTTAAGTGTCACGTGCAGGGGATTTCAGCTTTGGAATCAGTTAGACTATGAAATAAAGATCTCCAAATCCTTTTACCTTTTTAAAAAAACACTAAAAAAGACAATCCTGTCTAGATATGTATAAATGCTATTTGACAGTGACCTTAGGTAACCTAAAGGATATTTTAATCTTATCACAGTCAAACTTAAATCTTTACTGTTTTCCCTACTGTGATTGGGTGGGGTGGGGTGGGGTGGGGTGGTGTGGGCGGGTGGGTTGACATTTGGGTGTATTTTTGTACCTGTTGTGTATCCTCTAGGATACATGCCGACGTTATATGTATTGTAATGTGTCCTGTCTCATACTTTTTGCATGTTTCACTATGTCATGTCCATATGTTTTTGTATTATTTTTCTTTCGGGTTTCCCCACTGTAAAGCAACTTTAAGTAGCTTATTAGGGGCCTTCCCCAATCAGTATCCTCATGAATTTAAAGAAAATTGTACAAATATCTTACATGATACTGAATAAAAAAGTCATCATCATCA
>JAODXP020000031.1:20652802-20683345 GCA_027497455.2 Sardinella longiceps
GTGATCTTAATGTGAAACTGACTACTTTTCAGTGAAGACATACAAGCAGTATGCAGTATTATGGGAGGTGTTTTGGCATTTCAGAAACCCATCCATATCCAAGTGCTCCCTAAGCTCTGAACCTTCATTAGCATGCTTACTTCAAGCTCTGATACCGGGTCTCATTAGCCTGTATTTAGAATACAGTATACTGCAGTGTCTGTGCCGCTCAAGGTGTTTTTTGGCCTCCAACAGCACCTTCCAGGCAGCTCAGCCTGAAAGGCACTACCTTTACACTATTCCTAACCCTAACCCCCTCAACCCTCATCCAAACCATAAACTGAGTGGAGTAGTGCCTAGAAGGCAGTGCTGCCTGGAAGGCACCACTGAAGGCAAAAAATACCAAAGACCGTCTGTGCCGCTCGTGTGAGGATGAGTTACACGTAGTGTATGTTCCTCTCTAGTGTGATAAAAGGAAAGGTTTACCTGTTTGGAGGCTCGTCCGGCCCTGAGGCTACTGAATGTCTCCCTGGTGTCTATCGCTTTGATATTGGTAAGTCTGTGAAGGTCGGCGATGCTGTGACTTGGAAGCTGTCAAATAATTGCAAGTCAGTGTTGGGACTTGTGTTATACCAGTATTCAAATATGCCCAAAGAAAATGGTCTAAAATTTGAGTATGCCTTGTATAATTGTTGTATACTTTTACTGTACAACTGAATATCACCAGAGATACTGAAGTTTCCAACCATCTCTGATATCACCATAACCATATCCAGCCCTGAGCTTTAGCCATAAATTGTAGATATACAGTAACAGAGTGTCAGAAGATAATAGTTTGTTAGAAAGCTGTATCACAAGTGGATAGTCTGAGGGCAGACTGTCCAAGAAAAGTGACCACCATAATATTAACAATTACTTTATGGATATTTCTGTCTTAAGGAAAAATAAATACTTAGGCATAGCATACATATTCCAAAGTTTTTTATTCTATTTATAAGAGATCATTAGATTTTGTTCTATATCCATTGCCTTTTTCTACCAAGTTTTACTAGCTTGGGAGAAGCTCTCCATTGGTGGTATGCCTCTGCGAACACTGAACCACAGTTCTGTCACCATGGGAGACAACATTTTTGTTTATGGTGGTCTTCTTGATGGGGTGCCGATAGACACCCTGATGATGTTCAATACAGGTTGGTGTGCCATTATTACAGCAAATTACATTTCCTTGAATGTTATTCAGTAATTTGCATTGCATTGTTCTATACTGTATTGGAAAAAAATTGAAAATGTTTACATAACCATTTTACCTTTAGTTTCAATGTTATGGACTCCAGTGAGGACAACAGGAACCATACCATCTCCTAGGTAATTCACCTGCACATAATTATGGCAAATCTTTAAACACACATCTGTGTCAGTTAGCCTGACATAGCCCGACCATAATACTGCTGTTCATCCGTATTCATGGTCTGGGGGTTCTTTAACCTGACTCGGTTATACTGCGGAGGGGAGGGCATTCACTTCTGGTTTGAAACAATTGGACAGCTCATCTAATCAGCTTCGCTTATTGGCCAGTAGACTCTCTACCGATGTAAACACGCCCCAGAGGACCGTTCCCAGACCATGGATACGGATGAACATTCGTATTATGGGCGGGCTATGTCAGGCTATGTGTCAGTCATATTTCTTACTGTCCTGGATTTGCTCCTGGGTCACTTTCTTTGTTTGAAGTTTTTGTTTAAAGTGTTTCCTTAATGTAACAAGTATAATTTTAGTCAATATTACAGTAAAGCCTCCACGTGCAAGTTCCGGCTGCGCCCTCCAGTGGGCTAAGAATCAAACAAAGGCAGGCCTGATATTCTTCAGGTGCCATGTCTGATTTCCAGAGATGTATAGTAACGAAGTAGAACTACTTAAGTAGCCTACTTAAGTACTAAAATGCAGTATCTGTACTTTACTGGAGTATTCTTTTTTTCTCATAAATCCACTTTTACTTCACTACATTTTTGTGATGAATTTAATACTTCTACTTCGTTACATTTTTGTTGTGCTGATTAGTTACTCGTTACTTTTATTAAAAAAAATGCTACAAATCATACCACATCCAATGATAGCCTATCAATGCCAGACCAGACCATTACCAGGTATTCATTGTCATTATTGGGCGATTCAAGCGGTATAAGAGACCCCAGCTCCCCTTCGACCTTTCACAGTACTGAATGCTGTCAATTGGGAACGATTAGCTAGGGTCAGTCTACTTAGAGTAGAGGCCCTGCTTAGAGTCCATGGCCAAACAAACTATTTCAGCCAAATAAATGTAAAACAATATGATATTCAAACTTTTTACTGCTTTCTTTAATATACACAGTACTTCTACTTTTACTTTCAGTACTTGAGTACCAATTTTTAAAATACTTTTACTTGCAATACTTAAGTACAAAACATTTTGAATACTTTTGTACTTCCACTTAAGTATTGTGTTTAAAGAACACTTCTACTTCTACTCAAGTCATTTTTTGATGTGGTACTTTTACTTCTACTCCACTCCTCTACTCCAGTACTTTATACAATTTCAGGCGTACCTGCCTGGCGGTTAAAAGTTTGCACAGTGATTTAAAAAGGTGGGATCAAAGTAGGGTTAAGCCTAAAATTTCAAAGTTTATTACTCTTTACCCTTTTAGATTGCCTTGAACTCATGCAGATAAATGACATGTTCTGAGATATGCATTCTTGCATGTATCCTAGCTGAAGATATGAGATTTGCCCATAATCAATTTAAAAGTGTGTCACAAATATAATACCCTCGACCCGTGCCCACCTCCCTCACATGGAAAAAAGTTCAGGCTTAGAATTTTTTGCACTAATAACCCTGCAAAGGTGCAAAATTTCTGTGGACAATCTTCCATGTGGAATTTTCCCGTCAATGGAGGAAGCCGCTCGCCTAGAACTCTAGACGTAGGCTACCCTAGCGTTAGCAAATTGATTGTCTATCAGCCATAGGGAGCTTGTATTTAGACATTGGTGGTGTCTATCCAATCATGTGGACAGGGAGTCACTGCATGGACGGGCTTAATGTTGTTTGAATCGGCTTGTACGTTGCTCGGATTGGTTGTAGCTAGAGCCATGCAAAGTGCTTTCTATGGTTCTGGTCAGCGACATCCTATTGCATGCAGAGGCAGTTAGAAAGATCCCACCTCTATACATCGTGGCCAGACTATACATTTTATATTATAGTCAAGCAAGGAAGCCACTATCAATATTTGATCAATGCCAACTACTATGCAGCAAAGAGCTTGTGAAGACACACATTTCACTGCAGAACATAATTTATCAGTTTTATTGAGTTCCAGGCAATATGTATAAAGGTAGGCCTATAACATGTGGAAAAAGGTAGACATTTTAGCTAAATTCTGCATAGGGGCTTTAATAGAGAACACTGGTTATTCTTAGTAAAGGCATAGGAATTAATCAACTTCACACTGTGTGTGAGAGATGGGGAGAAAAGTGATTTTTAAACAAACACAATCCTTCAAAAAGTGCCTATATGGTATCATGTACTGTAAGTGCCAGACCTCCATTCAGAAAAGTAAAGAAGCTTATTGTGTGTGAGTGGTGTGGGTGTAAGAGAGACGAGAGAGAGAGAGAGAGAGAGAGAGAGAGAGAAAGCCTAGAACATGGAATTGGATTTGGATGCCTGTGGTACAAAAAAACAAAGACTCCCTGGAAACAGAACACTCTCAAAACTCCTCAAAACGTAGTCATATTGTGCAGAGTTTATTTTCACAGCCTTACCCAGGGCTGTGTGGTCAAATAGCTGCTATGCTTTGTTGGCAGTAACAAACAGTCGAGAGGTGACCTCATGTGGAAATGAATCTAAGGGACATCTGTTTCCCATTCAAACCCTTTCTTTATTTGGCACTGTCTCTGGCTTTACTGTTCCAGAGACCTTGGCTGCATGAGTAAAACTCTCTTCTTCTATGAAGACTTCTGAGGTTTGTCCCATGTAATCTTGTTAATGTTTTCTTCCTTTGTAGGTATAACCACTCTTTAGCTGCTGTGGGCGAGCAGATTTTCTTGTATGGTGGATGTGGGGAGGATGAATGCTATTACAAAGACATCTATGTTCTCAACACAGGTAAATACAACAGATGGATGAAGAATTTATAAGCATAAATTTCATCAGTTTCACTTTGCACCAATTTGGGCTGTGTAAATAGCTGACCAATAGCTGGACCCCAACCTGAATTGCTGTTGCTAATAACTTTTTCTCTCTCTCTCTCTCTTTATTGGTCATACTTTCTGAAAGACTACTGTTGATGGAATCAAAGAATCTATCCTACTGTATATGTTACTTCCTTATCCCCATCATAATAAACTTTACTTTTCACTGAAAAGATGGAAAAGTGTACGCCTCCAAAGAGTCAGTGGGTGGGATTCCTCTGCTGTGATTATTACTGTATGTTGACCCTCAGGCTCGCTGGAGTGGCAGCAGTGGGAAGTGAGAGGGGAGTCTCCATTGGCTTGCGCTGGCCAGACCCTCACTGCCCACCGAGATAAGGTAAGGAGCATTAAGATGATGATGATGATGATGATGATGATGAGGAGGAGGATAATGATGATGATGATTATCATTATAAGTGTTTTAGCATTTTAAATCTAGGGTTTTAATTTTATAATATATTTGAAATGATTTCCTGAAGCACTTTGTCGCCCAGCTCCCTTGTCTTGATCATGAAATTCCAATGAAAAGGATACTAAATGTTTCAGGGTCCCATGTCTTTAACATATAAGATTTTTTTGTCACTGGATGAATATCTAACAAATGCGAATGGCTTTTAGGGTGGGATTGTGGTGTAATGTTTCTTATCATTCCTTCCAAGGATGTCTATTTGTTTGGTGGTAAAATCGTGAATCCAGATGGAGCAGTTACGGCATCAAATGAAATCTACAAATTAAGCATAGGTAGTATTATACTCATAAGGTTTATTTTTCCAGTGTCATTAAGTGGAAAAATATGCATTTTCTGTATCTTTTGGTGTTTTTTTCTGTCACAATTTTTTTCTTTCTGAAGCAAAGATGAAGTGGAAGGTTCCTCTCTACGTGGGAATTCCCCCTGCTCGACGATTTAATCATGTGACCTTTGTTTTGCACAGTCATGTAGGTATCAGTTTGAACTATAATGGAGAAGAAGAAGAAAGCAATTCAGCCTACTCAATTTAGTCAAAATGTTTTATTCTAAACTGTATTGTTGGTTCTGTAGATGTATGTGTTTGGTGGTAAAAATGAAGAACAGGAATTCAATGACTTGAAAGTGATGAAATTGATTAACCCATCAGAAAGGCAACCAGGTATTTCATGTGTCCATTCATGCAGTAGATTGTCATTGACAGTTGTAAACATCAATTCATCACATAATCTGAACATACTGTATTAAAAAAAAATGTATATTGTTTCTAATGAAAAGAATTAATCAATAGGATAAATTAGGCAGAAACAAATGTCCCTTGTCAGATAACCATGTCTACTTTGGATGAACTGGCAAAAATGGACCTTTATAGCCTACTTATCCAAATATGCTCCCATTTAATATGCTTGTGTTATTATTGCTTTTTCATCCAACGTATATCTGTGGTGTGTTGATGGCTTTGTCCACTTGACACAAGCAATATATATTCCTGGGTGATTTATTATAATTATGATATCGACACACTGAATTTAAGGTTCTAGTACACATAGATGTGTCATGGTTGGGCATATAACTAATGATGTGTCTGTTAATCCCTGTCACAGTGATGAAGGAGATCCTCTCTGAATTTGGTCTCCAAGGAGTCAGTAATGGGTGAGAGCTATGCTGGGCCTGAGACATTATATTTCCACATGAATTCACTGCATAAATGCAGCAGTGCTTGTGCTAGAGAGATACTGACGTGTGGATTGAAAAGTCTGTATTACTTTGAACATGACTTTAAATAATTCTGGTTGATTAACCAAGTCGTGGGTTACTCATTTCCTTTCCATGCTAAATGCAAATTTCTTTCTTAGGCATTCAATTTCAGTTTCAAGGCGCTCCCTGTAGAGAATGTTATTCAAATTTCAACATTGGTTTCATTTACTGTTTTTTTTTTCCCCTGTCGCAGGTTTGCTGCAACAAAGGTTCCCAATGTGAAGTATGAACTCAGTAAATCATCAATAAGCCTTTCATATGAGAGAAGTGATTTTACAGAGGTATGAAACTTAGAAGAGAACCAGTAACCTTTACTGTATGTTGACCAACCTCTAAATTTAACATTCATAATCCTTTGTGTCAGTTTAAACTTGACAAATGTGTTTGTTACATCCAATATTAAATTCATCTGAAGCCCATGGGACATAAAGATTTCTCAGCCGTTCGTGATGAAGCACTTGATATGATCAACAAAGCATTCACCATGTTGGATGAGGAGGCCCAAAAACTTGACAGGTACTAGTCTGAATTTTAACAGGAGCATATTACAACTGGCATCTCTAACTTTAAGCACTGGTAAAGGAAATTGCAAAACCCTACAGTAGAAACAACTGAAAGACAGGGTTGTGAAAACTCCTGTCTATAAAATTTTTATTTGTGAGATGTAACCTCACCAACTGCACCAACTTAAATAACACCCAAAAAAGCATGGGCACGTTGGGCAGATAAAAACAATATACTGTAATAATAAATATACCTATCTGATCCAACTCATTATAACCCAAGAATGAAGGTTTGCATTTATCCCACAAGCTCATGCCTGTTACAAAATGGGGAAGCATCGGGCAGTATTAGGCCTATGTATGTACTTTGTAATTGAGCACACACAGCTGCTTTATCTTCACAGGGTTACAGTGTGGTTTAGTGACTTTCTTTTTTGACTAAAGCATGATAGATATTTTATGAAGACCCCAAGAAACTACTGCTGAAATTAGCCTACTTTCAACATCCTATAATGTGTAATAATATAAAATACTGTAGGTGCACATGATGACATGTATGTGCAATTTGGGCCCAGGATTAGTTGACTAGACAGACCGATACTGTAGACTTTTGATGTGGTGTGCAAAGAGCTCTTGCATTACTTTTCTGGTTCAACTCAACCGGACTCCTGTTTGACCTCTGAGAAAACAGCTGAAAGCCTGGTACTCATCACTGGTAGCAAATAATCCCCTTTACAAATAGCCTACTCACTGTCTGATTCAATAAGTCTGCTCTGTCGGGCCGGATTAATCCTCTCTCTCTCTTGCTCACCCCAGCTTTTATACCTAGATAATTCAATAACCTCTGGTAAAACTTGGCTCCCCTGTGCATGGACTGATTTGACACCAGACTGATTTCTCAGACATGCTGATTATACCTGTCCGGCTCAGCTTATGGTCTTTGTTCACACCCATGATGAAGAGATGGAGAACCTGTTGCCTGAAACCCTGACCCTAACCCCTGAGACCTCAGTCTTGCCTCAGTTATGAATCAGTGAATCATCCAGTCAGTTCAGCCTAGAGGAGATAATGGGATTCTGTCCTGTAGCATGGCAGTGCTAATTAGTGACACTGAATATTTCACTGGAGTTTGAAAACAGATGAGTGATGGATTATGGATGTATGATGTTGTACTTGGCAAATATTTGAACTGACGAGTTAAATTTACATTTCTGACACATTTTTTTAGAGAAAAAGCTGAACTTGCGCAAGCTACAGAGGCTCTTCATTATGAAAAGGAGGCCTATAAAATCCACCATCAAAAACAGGAACAGGTATGACAGTGTATCATGCACCTTCCATAGTTATGAGACACTTAAGATGGTTTATTGTTGAGGGATTAGTGGGGAAAACAGCAATGCTGTGCAGACCATACATTTGGTGCTGCGTTTTCTTGTCCATCTTTCTTATTGGTTATGCATGCTAGCCCTGCAACTGGCTACTAAAATGTTTTCGAATTTAATTTAGTGGTTTCAGAATATTTGGCAAGTTTCAAAGTTTTCCAGTGCGTCAATGCCACCAGTAATTGGTCAAAGCTGCGGAGGAATGTTTATGTATATAAGTTCTGAAACATTGGCCCGATTGTCAATAATGTGGTACTATTGGATCTGTAAATCATGCAATTCCTTGTAGCCTACCATTCCTTTGAAACAGCTGATGGAGTTTCCATGGCAACTTTGGCCTGTAGGGCTATTTGACCCCTTACTTGCAGCTTCCACCTGTATTATTTCACAATGAGACTCTAGTCTCTTTTCCAATTGAGCCCTGGATTTGTTAGTTCTCAGTCTGCCAGACTGGGTGAATTGGTCTGGAAATCTTTGAATAGTCTTTTTGGAACATTTCCATGTAAAATGAATGGCATAGGCTACTGTGCCAGCCATCCTTTGTCTCAGCACAAAGCCTACCCTACACCACGAAACAGTTTCTTATTTGGTTTGAGTGATTTGTCAGACTTGTCAATGGACCAGTAAAGATAATCTAGATGTACAATCTTTTTCAGGCGAACAGTTGCAACATCATCTTAAATGCAAGGTATGTACAGTACAGTGACAACAACATGGCAAAAACTACAGCATTATAGCCTTACTTTTAGTTTAAGCATTAGATGTTGTCACAGTTGTTGCATATGTTTACAGTATGTTTCAATTTAAATTAAGTACTTTTGTCCTAACCTTCACATACAACCCCAAAACAACTAACCCCTCACGCAAGTTTGGGTACGCCCACAAAAGTTCGTGCACAGGGAGCTCGTTCACATGAGCTGAAAGTGTAGCATTAACCAATCAGCATGTCAAATGGAGTCGGATATGATGTAATTTCTGGAAAATGGCGACGAGGAAGTGCAATGCTAAGTGACGAAGCTAACCAGCCAAATCCTGACCCCCTGGTATGGCCAACTTTGTTTTATTTGCCTGATAATGATCCAACCAATAGCGGGCATTGACTCCTGACACACTTAATAATTAGTCTAATTGGTATACTGTAGGTCTAAATTAGCCTGACATAGCCCCGCCCATAATACGAATGTTCATCCGTATCCATGGTCTGGGAACAGTCTTCTGGGGCTTGTTTACATCGGTAGAGAGTCTACGGGCCAATAAGCGAAGCTGATTAGACGAGCTGTCCAATCGTTTCAAACCGGAAGTGAATGCCCTCCCCCCCGCAGTATAATCGCGTCAGGTTAAAGAACCTCCAGACCATGAATACGGATGAACAGCAGTATTATGGTCGGGCTATGTCAGGCTAGGTCTAAATAGCGCAGAGAGGCATGTTAATCTGTGTTTCCTGATTCTGCCCCAGGGATGGGAGTAAGAGTATTCAGACTATCAAAATATCCAGACCAAAACCCAATATCAGATTGAGGCAGTTGTGGCAAGCAGGCTAGGGTTGTGTATATAAAGACTTTTTTGTCACAGTAGCCTATTCATAAAATGTAGAGATAGGCCTACTGGGCATAATCACTTAAATTTGACATGAGTGATATGGGTTTAAAAAAAAAAGATAAAATTGTAAATGAATCACGGGCAGGCATATCATGTGTGTCTAGAATATGTTTTGTTGGGGAATCTGGTTGGGCAGGAACTTCAGGAAATGCTGGAGAAACACCGGGCCCAGAATGAGGCGTGGCTACGAGCACGAGCAGAGGAAAATGACAAGGAGAGAAAAGAGCTCTGTAAACTACGAGTGCGTAAGCCTTAAGTAACAACAAGCATACAAAAACACACATTACTAACAATATAATAAATAGCCTATTATTGTTTTGTTGTTTTTCTGAATGCTGAAATGCATGAATATTCATATCTTATTTCAATGGTTGGTTTAGGAAGAAGTCTTGCAAGAACAAGAGAAACTCAAAGAAGAGCAGAGCAATATTCAGAAGCGCAGTGAACATTTGCTGTCTATTATGCAACAGTTCAAAGGCATGTGATGTACCCGTATTACTTTGTCTAATACAATTATAATACAAAAATGTGTCATATCTCTGAATTAAAATAAATGTTCATTAAACAGACTTTTTTTTGTATCTGTGTGTGTGCATGTTTCCTGTGCTGTAATAAGTGTGTAAGGGTTACAGTCTAATGGCCGATTTATAGTCAGGAACAAACTGCGCGATAATGCAGTGAGCCTCGCAGCTATTTTACCCCCCTCCGCAGTGACTGCGTGTGCACCCCTGAAAATGTGACTGGCCGCAGACAGCGACGCAGTAAACGGCAGCAGGAGCCGCTGTGAGCCGCCTGCTCTCTGCTCTCGTCGCTCGAGAACGAAAAGCTACTTCCTTGTTCGTCCGGTAGTATAAACCAAAACTCACTGCGCCGGCCTGTCGGCAAATAGGCTGAAAAAGAGGTATAACTAGGCCTTATAGGGGGACTCACATGACTGACTGAATTAAGGCCTAAAGTCTGTCAGAGCAGTGAACTGCCCCTAAAGGTTGTGTAAGTAAGCTACTGAAGTTAAACTGATATTGTAAGCCTAGGCCAGGGGTGTCAAACTCATTTTTGAGCGATGGGATTTTCCTCAGAGGGCCGACCTGCCAAATTTACAAGCACGACCACAATTTGGTAAAAAAAAAAAATAATAATAAAAAAAATGCACATTTCCTTGTGTTTCTGACCATCAATAACACAACTTTTGTATCCCTTTCCTGCATGTCTAAGATGCACGTCATAGGGAGTTGCCAGGATTGTGTTGCAGAAAGTGCATCTCTAGAACTGTTAATCAGCCAACATACACCTAAAATTCTTTTCAAGCTTTTTAGGCGGGTCGCATGAAATGATGTGAAGGGCCGCATCCGGCCCCGGGCCTTATGTTTGACACCCCTGGCCTAGGCCAACATTTATGATAGTCCACTACACTTGGTTGCTAAGCTACAGAAAATGCATTGCAATTACCTAGGTGTCAGTGATGGGGCGGGGCAAAAAACTCAATGAAAATGTTGCTCAAGGTGAGGCCTTCTGATAACTGGTTAAAAATGTAGTGGTATTTTTTTAGTGGGTCCCCTTCCCCTAAGTCCTGTCGCAGTGGCTGCGCAAGCGCAAACCTGTTCATTCTAGACCAGATATGAGAAGAAAAGATGGGGGATGCACAGCGATCCACTATGTTGCAGGAAGAAGACGTGGATAGCCTTTGCTGTATATAGACGTGGAGCACTTTTTAGCAGAAAGAAGGGGAGGGGAAGGTTCGGCTGTAGAATTGGGGTTGCCTGCGCCTATCAAACGGAGGCTGCTTGGGGCTGCTGAGGAAAGCGGGAGGCGAAATTTTCTCCTTAGCCTGTTATAATTTGACAATTAAGCGGGTAAGCAACCAAAACACCAAACATTCCAGTTGCAGTCTACCTGAGGGAGCACGAGACACATGAGTTGTGAGAGAAAGTACGCGCGCGACCTGCCATAAAAGCAAGGCAAAAGGGGGCAGATTTCAGGCATTTTGTTTTCATTTGAAAATGTGTTTCTTGTCAGACGGAGTACAGTCCCTCCTTTGTTCGGCTGCACGGTTTCACTGCCCTCTCCTCTACTGCGGGGATTGTAAATAATAGTGAAGCAACATGGCTGACATTGCCGCTGCTGCCAGCGTAGCTAATGTACCGTGCAGGTTGCTATGCTAGCTAGCAGGCTAATGCAGACGGTATTTATCTTGCATTGCATCAAATAGTGTAAGGTAGCCAGCTTGCTAGCAAGGTATTGTTTTCATCTTGGACCACTGCATATAGCACTATCCTTATGGTAATGATTCAATATGTAAACATTTAGGTCAGCTGTTTTTGCTCTGTTGACGGGATGCTTTTGTAACATTAGATTTAGCCAACCAAGTTAAATTAAGATTTGCTCATTTCTAACATTACCGTTTATAGTTAGCTCGTTTGCTTGCTAACATTACTTTAATCAAAGAACGTTATCAATACTAACAAACGTGTAAAATATTTATGTCGACAGAATGTCAGCTGTCTTGTAAGTTTTAGCGGTCAATAGAATTGCAAACGAAATGTCATTTTATGCAGCCTTCATTAACACACATATCATTGCAGCTATTTTACCAGTTTTGAATGCAGTTATAACAATGGCAGACCAACGCTTTCTTTCAAATTCTTGTGGATTTTCATGAAGGGCTCTAGCGAGTTGCTAGCTAGGTCAATAACGTCTTCCCGTCTGTGGGTTTCAGTCTAGGCTGAAACAAAATCCGGCCAACTGATCGTAGGTACTGCATTGTTGAATGTCCTCGCCAATTTGAAATTTAAGGTGAGCACCTCTGTCCGCTGCATGGCTAATCTCTTGCTTCTGTGACATTTCACACTAAGGTCAAATTGCATCTTTAATACATCCTCCTTTTTAAGAATGAGTTGCTGTAGACAAACGACTGGCTGACCGTTAGCATGTTTTGTTTGAGGGGGGCGGTGGTGCCTCGCCAGCTAGGCTACTTCATTTGTATTTCATGACAGTCTGTGGCACATTTTCGGGAGCCCCCACCGCAGGACTAATTGATCACCCTTCCCAGCTTGTCGGCACTACGGATAGGCGAACTGGTGGAGAAACAGAGTGACATTCTATTGTTTTGTCTATCGCAATGATGACCTCATTGCCATCCTGGTACATACCTGTCCTGTCATTTGTTGTCATTTGTTTTGACTACTAACTGAGGAACAGAAGATGATTGCGAGTACGTTTATCAGTGAAGAGCATAGTGACAATTCATGGAATGGTTGTGGATGGTTTTAATGGCAACCCAGCTTACAGAAGGAAGCAAGAGTTCAGTAATCTTCCAGAGAAGCAGTGTAATCCACGTTTTTTGTTTTTAACTTTTGTTTAACCATGTGTGAAAGCAATGCTATATTGGTGTCTTTATTTTAGGAATCTTTCGACCTTTCAGTAAGATTTTGTTTTGGATAATGCACTTTGTGGAATTTGTAGTAGATGGTAGGTTTAAAAGAATGAGTTGTAGGCCTAGTAGACTATTATTATCATTCCGTTCATTATTATTCTGATCTGAATTGTCTGCTTGGGTATTGTGGACTATGGCTGGATGGCTTTCATGAATGTGGTTGGTGTATGCATCTTCATTGTACCCTTTAAGACAGGCAAGACAACCACTGGTCAAGACTATCTAGCTATGAAATGTATATCATATTTGGTGACCCTGCTCCTGCAGCACAAGATTTTTGCAGGACCGTTTTTGTTCTGTTGTTTATGGGAGTACCTCACAATGCTGACGGAAAGATACAGTAGCTTGGAACTGTGGTTTCTTGTGGACCTCTCTCTTCCTTGCCACATCATATGTTGTAGCTCAATTAACTGCAGTTTTTAGAATTGTGTGTGTTGCTAGGGATGTGGCTTGTACAATGCATTCAATATGTAGGCCAATTTCTCATTATTTTAGCCACACTGGAGCTGCTCAGAGAGCTGTTGTGTTATTTTGGACACGTTCAGACATGTGTTGGCTCCAAATGGTCATAACTACTTTTCTTTCATGTTGGGGGGCAACTATTTGTTTGTAAGTAGATGTTTAAATATGCTGGAATGTGTAGAAATAACCATTAGGCCATCACACACTAGCCCCAGCTAGGACTAAGAATACCACTAGACAAAATGCCATTGCTCACACTATGTTTTTCTTCTCTCTGAAATACCAAGGTTGAAGCAATGATAGCTGAAGCATGTGTCACATTGTGGAGAAAAGTAACACTACATGTTTTAGGCTATTATTTTTGCACAGCATCAATCCATTTTAAGAGTGCTAGAATGAATTCTCTAAATACGACCTTTGTAGCCATGTCTATCCTTTACTTAATAGAAGTATAGCTCAGTTTTATGCCCATCTGTTAACACTAATTGTTAGGCTATCAGCTTCCACCACCTTGGCCAACCTCTTTGTTTATGTCTATGAAGGGAGAGGAGAAAG
Organism: Sardinella longiceps; assembly: GCA_027497455.2. Taxonomy (NCBI): domain Eukaryota; kingdom Metazoa; phylum Chordata; class Actinopteri; order Clupeiformes; family Clupeidae; genus Sardinella; species Sardinella longiceps. The sequence continues at coordinate 20,666,657 of JAODXP020000031.1, forward strand.
GGGTGGCAAATGTATACACTGCTCCCTGTGTCCTTGAGCCAGGGACTGAAATAACTTACCACGCTAACAGATAGCGTGGTAATAGCCTGGGTTTACTGTACATAGCCTCATTAAGCTTTTCTATTAGGTGGAAAAAGGTACGACAGTTGTCAAAAAGATTGTAAGCTCAGCTGGCTAGCCTATAGCAAAATCTCTTAACACATCTTTTGACTAAACATGTTTGTGCAGAACATGTAAAATGAAACCCAGATTTGTGAGAGCCTATAGAACAAGACTAAAAACACAGCCAGGCTAAAGCAACCCTTTGACTGAAAACAGCAGTTTCAACCCTTCCTCAACATTACTGGTGTGTGTAATTAGTTTCAGTTTCAACTTCCTGTGTAAAGTCCCATCATTCAAAAGAGAAGGGAGTGGGACCTGTCTCTTGAGTTGATAATGACCATAGGAGTAAGACCACAGAGGAATACAACCCTGCGATTTTTAGCATCTTCATCAGCTGAGTTTAAGCCATCCATTCTTTTGACCTCCAGTTGTTGTCAAGGGAACAGAATAGAGGAAAGGACATTGCTTTTCACAGATCTCTTGTGCTGCAAGTGGACAGAATGTGTATCAGTGGCAGTGGGTCTTATATGATTGGCAGAGATTCTCAAATTGTTTCCAGCCTAGGCACATAGCCAAATACTGCCATTTGTGTTTTTATTGCATATATTCCACCCTTTGCCTAATCCTTGGAAATATATACAGGTGCTGGTGTTCTCCAGCATTTTCCTGCTTCGTAACTTTGTTGAAAAGTAGGTTGTAAGTGATGCAGATGTCTGTCACTGAAAACCATAGCCTGCTTTTGTCTACTCACACTGTTCCTCACCACTGCTTTTAGTGGACTGTAATTTAGTACAGGTCAACTATGAACAAAACAAAAGTTGGAAGGTGAAATGTACCCATTTCTGAAATTTGGCAGCATGTAGAATGAACTGACTCCCCTTCACGTAATACTAGACATCCACTTAGCCTACTTTGTTTTTATGTTTTATTGGACTGCATTTGTATCGATTATGGATGCATCCACTCTTGTGTCATCCTGTTTATGAAATGATGGGGATATGAATCTTTGCCAGACAGTAGGGTAAATCGAGGATTACTTGGCAGCTAAAAAGACACAATGGTGAATCACTACCATCCTGTATCATGAGGTTGCATGCTATAGGCTATCTCGTAAAGATATTTGAGTTACCGTCGTCATTAAGATTCAGGCTGAGGCTTTGTGGTCACTTCAATCTGCTGTCTCTCTTTTACAAGTCTTTACTCTGCAATTGTCTGAGCCGTAAATCATTTTCACACATTCTCAGTCACCCCACCAGGGGAATCTATTTCACCTCTGCTCAGCTGCTGGTCAGAGGAGATCGTTCCTTCTCTGTGATGAATGAATGCACCTAATCAGTGGCATCATGTCCGAGAGGAATGCCTGGTTTACACACGATTGTTTGGTTGGTTGGTTGTTGGTTGGTTGGCCATTTGGACATTGGATTGTGTGTGTTGTGAATGTAGAATGTGTATTTTTGCACATTCTAGAATGTAGGCTAGAATGTAGATAGTTGCACAATGTGGCAGCTAATTCGGCTGATTAATATAGTTTCAAGGATGCAGTCTAAGAATGGAAGTTGACATTAGAAGGGATTGCTGGTCGGAGTGGATCAGGTTTCCCTGCATATTAGAGAATTATTATTGGAGTGTCACTGGGTCCAGTGGTCATCAGAGCTTCTGCCAGCAGTCTCTATGCACAAATAATTTCTAAAACACGGAAACTGTTTACTACAGTGAAGCTATCGACATGATATTACATTTATTTTTATTCTTTCACGTACAGAGATACTATTATTGCTATACAGAAATTTGGAGATGGGGGTAGGTAAAGGAGGCAATTGCTTTGGTTCAGTATAAGAACTACAAGGCAGAAACTATAACAATAATGCTAACAATAATGCAAACAATAAAAAAAAGAAAAAGAAATTGAGAATGTAGAGTTGATATGTGTTCATTTTCTCATGTTCCATATTTGTAAATATGGCATCCACACCAAAATGCATCTATTGTCTAATAGTCTGATCATATAAACGCACACAGCATTTGTTTATATATGTTTATAATCACCAGAAGAGAATCTGTGTACTTGAAGCCTACTGATTTACCATCACATAAAATGTACACTAATACAAAATTTTATCTGAATTTGAAGACGGTTTTGTTGTTTTGCAAGCTACAAGGAGGAGGATACAAGGAGTTTTCATTTGTCACATGCACATGATCACTATTCTTAAAAAAAAAATGCAGTGAAATTGTGTCTGGTGTCAGCCTATTTGTGCAAAGTACAGATGTGCTGTAGGAAAGAGGCCAGATAGGATGGTTGGCGGGACTAGCACACCAGTCAAAAACAATATCATTACTCAAGCTCATTGGTGAATCGTAAAAGTGTGTGTTTTGGATACCTTTGTTTTATGAATAGTTTAGAAGAATTAATGCAGCAGGGTGCAAACAATAGGGAACAAGTTGATTTTACTTTTTTGGGTTTGCAATAAAGTAGGCTAGAATCTCCTGTTTGCTCAAGAAATGAAAGTGACAATGTTACTTTGCTTTGTCTTGTCAAACCATCATTCCAGTTTTAGATGTGAAATTATTGTTTAATCATGGCAAGCTTATTAAGGAGGATGATGATATACAGCTTGTTTTTATCATTTCTCACATCAGTTTTCTCTGAAGGCAAAAGAGACCCAGCCTCTAAAAAATTGTATGGTGTTTTTTTTTTTTAAAAGAAGAAATAAAATGCTGCTTGTGCAGCATCTTAAAGCAGGTGCCATTCATGTTTATTGTCCCGCCAGCAGGTACCTGAATGGATGACGTCATTAGAGAGCAGTCGCTTTGATTGGCAGATCTTTTTGTGCTGTTGCCTGAAGAATATCTTGCTTCAGTCGATGTATTATGGATCAGCTTAATGAATTATGTAGTTCATGTTGAGGCCTGGGCTCAGATCTGATTTCCAAGTGAGTTTGGAGACATTGTGAGCACGTTTTTGAAAACCACAAAAATTTCAATCGCAATGTTGTGGCATCTTCATACTTCAAAATGGCAAGTGAAGCAAAACTGAAATCTAGCCTAACTGATAGCTTTTTCAACAATCTCAACTAGGCTTAGGCTTAAACACCGTTATCAGATTTTATCAGTAAGGTAAAAAAAAAAAAAAGTATTGTTAACTGTGATTTCACTGCCCTTATAACAGTGAATCCCTGACTGCTCTGATCTACACTTCATATCAGGCAGCCAGTTTTGCAATGAATTGATATATGTACCATTCAATCAAAAATGCCACTGGAATCAATAGCTGCACTGGGAAACCTTGTCTTTCTTTCTTTCTTTCTTTCTTTCTTTCTTTTAGCCCAGGTCATAATCAGTTTATTCATGGCATGACACAAGGGAATACATGTGTCCTTACAGTCAATGAGATTTAAACATTGCCCTGATATGTTGTTTGTGATCCATGAGAATTTGCTGCTTGTGATTAATTCAATTCAATTCAATTCAATTTTTAGTAATTTGTTCCTCTAAGTCATTCAGAGTTCAGTTTTTTCATTTACGTGTGTGTGTGTGTGTGTGTGTGTGTGTGTGTGTGTGTGTGTGTCTTCGTCTTCCTTTTTCCTTCTCTTTAACACAACCATACACACACAGCAAACTCGTTTGGTGGACTGTTGCCATGGAATCCATTTCCAGAAGTAGCAAGTTATTTATTTTTCAAATGCTTATATACACAAAGGCACCTTGGGGATTTTGTGTGTCTGTGCGCGCGTGTGTGTATGTGTCACTAGCAAATATATATCAAAGCTATCTGATGTTTAATTAGTGATTTACATTTGTAGAGCCAGTGAGGGAAATCATAAATATTACCAATATAATTCTCTAATATATATCTGTTATCTGCTTGTGTCAGGTTTAGGAGCCAAACCCAAAGTTCTGTTGGGCGTTCTCCACACTCCTGTGGTTGAGGGGTGGGGCGGCAGTGTTAGCCCTCCTGCCCAGAACCCCCCCAATTTCTGACGGCGAAGGCACCAGCTTCTCGGCCTCCACCAAATTGCACCCATCACCTCATCCCGCTGGCATTCCTTTTTCGGACTGCATCCTGGAAGTTGTAGGTACGCTACCATTGTATTGTAGTGCAGAACTGGGGTGTTGGAATACCAGGGTTTTCTTCCCCCCGGCTTAAGCACTGTGCCAACAACACCAAAAGGAATACTAGTGACTTTTTCACCCTAGTCTGGCAGCCTGGCTGCACCCCACACCCTGATGAATGAAGACCCCATTCGGGAAGAGCGCGGGACAGAGATCACGAGCTGATGCAGGTAATTCACCGTAACACCATACCTCGTCTTTTTCTGTCTTTCAACTTTTTTCCCTTTTTCCACCTACGTCCTCAGCGACTTACAGGGAAAATAGCAATATTGCTAAATAATACCTGGTGTAGTGTATTTCTTTTTAAATATGTAAGTTTACGTTTGTAAAATAAGTTTAATATGCTTCCATATGTTTTTGGTTCTATGTTTGCATTTGTTTTTTTTTATCATAACTGTTCTTATTTCAACTGTTCTTACTGTCCAACTGTGCTTTGGCAGGGCATGCAGGTGTGTCTGCCAATATGATGAAGAAAAAGAACTCTCACAAGTAAGTCTGATCTTCATTCTATTGCTAACTCTCAGTGATTCTACAGGGTCAAGAATTTTTAAGTTGGTGAAATTGAAAAAAATAATGGAGTCATGGAAAACGATTTTCATAATTGCCATGAAGTCCTAGAAGGAACATGGCCTCTACCTCATGGTAGCATGCCATACCAGTTCAACAGTTGTGTATCAGTGAATGTCATTTTGTAAATCACTGAAAATGTCTTTATTTTTGGAACCAATCTGATTGTGTTTCATGTATAATGGATGAGTTCTTTGGCATTTTCATGTACTGAATACTTTTAGTTTTGAGTCATCATGAATACAGGTGTTACAGTCAAATGCATTGTATTTATACAGTATAGTAGGCATTGTAGAGAACTATCCTGCTATTAGTTGGTTTGTATGCTAACTTCAGCAGATATCTGGAGAGAGTTTGGGTTTTGACGCTACATCAGTATGGTGTCTTCACATGTGGTTATTTTTTTGTAGGTCGCATTGACATGTTCTAAGTTAGTAAAAATGGTGCATGGCTTTGAAAAGCGTGAAAATCTTCTATAGTTTAGTACACACAGTTTGCTAAATGATATGGTGGTTAGTGGCTAGTGGTCAGTGGTTTAACGGTACAACCGTAACATAAATATCTCAGAATCAAATCAGCCACAAAGCCTGCAAGGGTGATAATTTTTCTTTGAAATCTAGATACGCATATTAGCCTTTAGGTGAGGGAGGGAAAACAACTAAAGCAAGACTTGAAGCAAAGTTGATTTTTAAGAGTTCTGCGAAGTTCAACCCAAGAGCTGTTATTGCTCTGCTGGTTTCGATAAGCACAGGAGCACTGCCTGCCGCTTTAGCTGACACAACACAACCTGCTGATACTGCAGAAGAGCAGCAGTCTTTGAAAACGAGACAGTAAGAAATACAGGGTCAGTCTGACCTTGGGGTGGGCAGTGTCCTTGATTTTTTATCAAAACCAACACAAGTCCAGAGTCCACTCAGACAAGATGTTTTTCCTCCGTTCACAGAAAACACAAGGCCAACCTTGGGCCCAACAAGCCCGTGTCCCAGCCGCGACGAAACATTGTCGGCTGCCGCATACAGCACATCTGGAAGGAGGGGAGTGGCGCAGCCTCGCAGTGGAAGGGTACAGTGCTGGACCAGGTGCCCGTTAACCCTTCGCTTTACCTAATCAAGTATGACGGCTTTGACTGCGTCTATGGCCTGGAGCTGCACAAGGATGAACGAGTCCAGGGTCTGGAGGTGCTGCCTGACCGACAACGTGAGTTAACTTGAATTAGCTGAAAGCATGGTCTTTTTATTATTATTTTATTATTATTATTTGCATCGTTTTCTAAAGTTCATTAGTATTCATTCTTGCTGCATGTAGCGTATTGAACTGAAGTTAAGTCTCTTGCCCCAGGCTAGCCACAGGCCATGCAATTAGGGAAAAAATCGAATGATGTGGTGCATCAACATCCAAGTAGAGGCATGACTAATGGCCATGATTGGTCAAAATATGTGTTTGTGTCAGAATATATCAGTGTGTCTGAATATATCAGTATGTAGCATGGATTTGATGTGAAGTGTGTACCGTACCTGCGATGAAAGCCTACTGTATCTGAGGTATGTTAGAAGTGTACTGTAGGCCTCATACGTGGATTGAGCAAATCTTTTGACAATATTGGACACTTCTGATTAAAGGAGAGTACCGGAGTGAATTCAAACATAGCCCTGTTGAAAGAGCTTGCTAAATGCGCTAGTTAGCGAGTGGAACAGAATAATTTGGTACAGCACAGACCGAACGCGAACGCAGAAGCGAACAGGCACTTTACACTGAATCAATGGGACCTGGCTGTTGGACACCGAAAGTAAGATCTGAGGTTACATTGACTCAATGTAAAGTGTTCCGCGTTCGCGTTAGCTCTGTGCTGTTCGAAAATCTTTCATTTCATGTGAAATATATTGCTGTTAGAAGGCTCGTGCAGTAGGGTTATGCTTAAACTTACTCCGGTATATTGCTTTAAAATAAATTGTGTAAATTTCATATTTCTAATTATCTTTCCCTCATTTCACATTTTATTTTTTGTTTTTGCCATCAAATAGCTTCCTCGCGCATTAGTGATGCCCACCTGGCAGACACCATGATTGGGAAGGCAGTGGAACACATGTTTGAGACAGAAGACGGTTCTAAGGATGAGTGGCGGGGCATGGTTCTAGCCAGAGCACCTATTATGAACACTTGGTTCTACATTACCTACGAAAAGGACCCAGTTCTCTACATGTATCAGCTCTTGGATGACTACAAGGATGGAGACCTACGTATTATGCCTGACTCAAGTAAGTGGTTGTGGATTCCCCAAATACTGTATGATGTACTGAAGCGTTTTAAAATGGGTGATTCAAGGATGTGGTGATTTTTATTAAAGAAGTGGAATAGCACAAGGATCATTTTTACATTGGCAAAGCACGTGAAATACATCATCATCTGTATAGTCATCATCTGTCTTGCAGTGAAAGGCAAACTATAATATAATGGTTAGTGTATTGCTGAGTTACATTACTTTATTGTGTAGTGTTTTCTCAGTAAGTATTCACAGGCTTAATGTGGCATCGCATTCACAATTGAAAAGTATTTAACTTTCCATTGAACAGAATCAGGCTTGCCTATCTGTGTAAGGAGCAGTGAATCAGATGCTTGGCAACTAACTGTGAATACCGTACCCTGATACAGTTGTCAAGTGTGGGTGTATCTACAGCATACCTCTTTGTCTAGAATTTCATGTGAGGCACCTAGATACAAGATACCAGAGAGTGTAGAAGCGGAGCGAGAGGTCTCAACGTTTGTTAAGTTCCTGGTTCTATTTTTGCAAGGGGGAGGGGGAAAAATCCCCTTTATGCAGACACAGTTGAGCTCTCATTGGCTGATAGAACTTTAAAGAATCTTTTCTTATTGTGATGTAATGCATTTATGCAGACAGGAAGTATTCCAGTTTGCTCCCATTGAAATATATTATGATGCCATATCTTGCTCAGTATTCCATGATCTTTGAAGATACTTTCAGTGTTCAAGGCCATTTCCACCTGGAACGGTAACCATAAAGATCACTGTAGCTATAAAAATCTTTCTGTCCACAATGACCAACGAAAATGTAAGTCTGTCCTCATGTGAAGGAAGTACCGTAATGCCTTAAATTAAATACAAACCGAATTCCAAAATAGGCACTTTACAAATTATGAATAAAAATGGAATCCAATAATTTACAAATCTCATGAACCTATATTTTATTCACAATAGAATATAGACAACATGGCAAATGTTGAAAGTGAGGCATTTTCGAAATATTATGCCAAATATTGGCTCATTTTGGATTTCATGAGAGCTATGGATTCCAAAATAGTTGGGACAGGTAGCAATAAGAGTCCAGAAAAGTAAAATGTACATATAAGGGACAGCTGGATGCCCTATTTGCAACTTATTTGGTCAATTGGCAACATGATTGGGTATGAAAAGAGCCTCCCAGAGTGGCAGTGACTCAGAAGTCAAGATGGGCAGAGGATCACCAGTTTCCCAAATACTGTGGCAATCCCATTTGAATCACTGTGTGTAGGGGTCAAGTAGTTTTGATCTTTGTCTTTTTCCCTCAGATGACTCGCCTCCAGCGGAGCGAGAGCCTGGCGAGGTGGTAGACAGCCTGGTGGGCAAACAAGTGGAGTACGCCAAAGAGGACGGCTCCAAACGGACTGGCATGGTCATCCACCAGGTTGAAGCCAAGCCCTCTGTCTATTTCATCAAGTTTGATGATGATTTTCACATCTACGTTTACGACCTGGTAAAAACCTCCTAGGCCAGTGGATTAAGCAGGGGCAGGCTGAGGAAGGAGGTTGGTTGTAGTTAGTGTGGAGTTGAAGGAGCGGATTTGGCAGAGGAATGAAAAAAAAGAAGAAAAGAAACATAATCCATTGACTTTTGCCAAACTTTTTTCTCAAGCGTTTCATTGTGACATCTGTACCTGAGACAAGATGGGACATTTCACTGGAGCCTTTAGATTGCCACTAGTTGAGCGTCTGATTGTTTTGGGAGCGAAAAAGCACGAGGGGGAAGCACTGTGTAGCACGACGCTCAGCTGTCACACAGGAAGAATTAGCTGAAGGAACCAAGTTCTCTTGAGGCCGCCTGACCTTAACAAACCTTAAGAAGATCTCACTAGATATACCATCATCCTCACTTAAAATGGTGACGAGAGAGGGGGGGGCGATATGATGGCTGATGGGACTTTGCACTCTGCGTATTTTGAGTCAGCTCTTGTCTTTGTTCCTAACTGGGCTAAATCTGGCTAGTGACTGACTGCAGAAATCCTAGCAACTGTTGTTAGGATAGTGGCCTCACGCACCTGTTTGGTTTCTATGGTGTACTGATCTGCATCGCCCAGACACACTTTATCAGAGATTTGAAAAGCAGTTATTTATCATGTTTGTTTGTTTGTTTGTTTGTTTGTGTGTTTATTTCTCCGGAAGTTATTGTATGCAGTGTGCAAATCCCAGCACTGGCCTGTCTTGTTTTGATTCAGTGTTTTTGTTCATGTTGAAAACAGCATACTTTAAAGTTGCAAACCTACAATTCTCTGATGATGCAACTTAAATTACATTTCTGTCTTAAGCACTAATTTTCAGATTATCTCTGTAAGAGAGAGAATTGGAGCACTTGAAATGTTATGTTTTTGTTCCTTTTTGAGATTTAATCAGATTCGGTCACTTTGAATTATTTTTGAAATGGTAGGGAAAATATTTTTAGTTGACATTTTACCTGTCTTTAAGTTCCTAAACCATTTCATTCATGGTTATGAAATATTTAATGACTGTAACAATCATAAGTAGCACAATGATTATTTGTGTTGTTTTGTTCACAATGCGATTATTTCCACACATTGTTTGCCTTTTTCAAAGATCCTTTACATCTAAGTAATTTTTTATTTGCTAAATTTTTGTTTTAGAACGGAAAAGTTTTTGTCTGTCATCTTAAACTGTTACTCATACACTCAAGAAGTATTCAGACCACAACAGATGTTTGTGCAGTTTCATTCTTTTCTTTTCTTTCTTTCTTTTTTTTTTTTTTTTGACCACAACAAATCAGCTTAACATTGTTAATCAGGCAAGTATTCAGATGATGTTGCTCTTCCAATTTGTTAATGTTTGACAAACTCCTTCGCCTTCTTAACTCTCCAGTTTTGCCTCAATTTGAGCCTAAACATGTGTGCCTCACCATTAACCATTGAATGGTTAGTCATTATTTAACGCTACATTTTTAAAGTATTGTTTAGTTTATTTTGTAAGATTTAGTTGTCAATTCAATTTTTCTCCCAGAAGTTAGTAAACCGGATGACCAGGGGCCCCATAAGGAATGTTACAGTCTTTCTTAGAGTTGCCCTGCAAAGTTTCTGAAAAAAAAAAAAAAAAAAATAGTCCCAGATGTTGTTCATTACTTCACAGAGTAGTGTTATAGTGTGTTCAGCTTCTCTGACAGGCAAATTTCTCGCTGCCTGTATTTTCAGACAATGTCTACTACGTGAACAACAACCAAGTCTCTGAAGTGGCTTGATTGGTGACCTATGTTTTCTCAACTAGAAAAAACACCAACCACGTCCTTGCCTTGTAGGTTTTTCCTTTTTTGTTTTTTTGTTTTTTTGTATGCACGCTCATAACTCATTCATGATGTCCTCACCTGCAAATTTGTTACTGTTTGAGTTCCCACAACCCAAAATAGTCTGATGTAGCTCTCTGATGTACTGTAGGTGAGTCGCATTCATTGACAGTGGCAGCTTGTCTAACCAAAATACTAATTTCAAACACAATTTTAGAAACAAAACCTGATAATCACCAAACGCTGAAAAGGATAACGGACGTGGTCATAGCTGGTCCTTGCTACGTTGCTTATCCAACCGGTCACAAGTCTCAAGCTCAGAGCCCTCAGTGTGGCAAAAGCGGAGGTGCTTAGTCTTCACCAGTCATGGCTTTTATTGCGTACATGCAGTGTCTTCAGTCAGTAGGGATCTGTCTATCCCAGTGATGCCATCTGTCCTTATTCAAAGCGAGGACCATCCGTTAAAAGAAAAAGAAAAAAGAACAAGAAAACAACTAAAAGACTCCTTCTATGGACTGGCCTTTTACATTTACCTACTGTAGTATCGTACTGTGTTTTGATGTGGGTTCAACGTGGAAAGTTTTCAGAAAAAAAAGGAAGAAAAAAAAAGGAACTCTAGACCCTTCATTTTGCATGAGTAGAAACCTGTAAGTGTAAGTTAGTGTGATGCATGTGTTTTTGTCTCCATTTCAGTTACCTGTTCCCTAAAACCAGAGATTTTATGTTGTATTGCTAATTGTGGAAGTTCCCTTTATATTTGTTTGCATTTGTTCAGAAAAAAAAGAATAATAACAAAGTATTTTTTATTTTATTTTGTACTATGCTCTATAGAATCAAATGCACTGGTGTTGTATGTGGAGTGCCAACAGAAGAATGAGATACCAGTGTTGCACAGCATTTGAGGGATCATATCTTTTACACAGAGCTCCTGTTCTACACAAAGACTTAATTATTTATATGTATGTATCTTTTACCAGTGCCATAATTAAAACGTCTCTAGAAGAAAAGAAAGAAAACAGCCTTACGTGATTGGGAGAGTGAGGAAAATGAAGCTGTATACAGATCTATATATGAAGGGTTGAATGCATGTGTGTGCGGATGTAATTGAGTCCTCCTTCAGACATATCGGATTAAACAGTGTACATTTTCACAAACAAACAAAAAAAAAGTAAAGAAATACTTGGTTCATTAACCTTTAAGTTACAGTGCTGATTGTGTGAAGCAAATGACAGTATAATGAATATGGTCCCTTTGAGATGCTGTTCTTTGAATACTTTGTAAAAATACAGTGCAATTTGATGGTCACACAGATACATGTATAGTTGCTTCTCTCTTTGGACTAGCTATATGGCGTCTATTGGACCACATTTTTTTGTCTTTGTTTTCAAACATGTAGATACTCCATTTTATTTGCATTTAGAGGTATAAACACATTTTAAAAACTGTTACTTAATTCTGTAAGTAATTTTTATAATTATTATGTAAGTCTATCCTTATAACATCAAAAATAAAAACGTTATGTGACATTGTGTACTCATGTTTTTGCAAATAAATTGTCGCTTTATATTGTGTGTACAAGTGTGATGCACTTTTGGTTGTGTCATTTACCTTGTGGCTAGAGATATTTGTTTTATAACTGGTTAAAGTTTAAGTAAAAAAATAATGCAAACAATGTGATCTTTGCATGGGACCACCTCATGTTGACATGTTTACAGAATACCGCACCTAGGACAGTCCAAGGGGTGTGTTTCCCAAAACACCAACTATATTGGTTGCAATGCAATTTTCCATTGACAACCAAGTTGGTAACTTGTTAGCATCTTTGCTTTTGGGAAACAGACGCCTGGTCTCTGCCATTTGTTTTTGTTGTCACTATTTTTCTGCATGGATGCAATTGTGATTTGCATTCAGCATCATGTCTCATGCATTAGGAGAAGTCTTTTTGCTTATAAATCATACGATATTGGTCTTTTGCAGATGTCAAAGAGCTGGAGTTCAATGGATCATGAGGTGAGTTCTCTGTTGTGGCTAGGACAGAACTGATGAGTAGCTTAAGCTCAGAAGTCTATGCCCTTCTTATTCCCATCCATTAGGCTACCTCTTTTTCCCATTTCCTCTCCCTGATTCTGAACAGAACATAGAAATGTGAACAGGATAGAGAGTGGGACAGTAAAAAAACACAAATTTACCAATTTTGTGTTGAAAGGTTGGCCAGTCTGTCTGCACTGTTAAAGCTGTCTGGCGTCTATGTAATTGTTACTTTTAATTTTGAGTTTTGATTACACCATCACAGGGTGAGAGGTTGTTTTGGGACTTTACTGGTTGCACACCTACAAGGCCAATCAAAATACATTTCGTCACACCACTGGGGAATTACCGAGTAGACTCATTGGCGGTTTCAGATGTCAACTATGGCCAAGTGGGGCGGATTCATTTTTCGTCTGACGAATTGCAGTTCCTCGAGAAACTCACTTGAGAGTGGGAATCGTGGGACACAATGTTTTGACAACCAGGGAGGATACTCGTGTCGTTTTCCCAGACAAATATTCGGGTTTTGCTTACTTTTTTTCTTTTTTTTTAAGATCGATTGACATTCCTCTGACAGGTAATCTAGATAGATAATTTTGCTGATGTTGCTGGTCTAGCAACGAGGCTAGCGTTTTACCTTACGCCTACTTTTAACGTTAATTATAACTGATAGCTACACAGAATCACTAGTTAATAGCTTGCAGATAGCATTTTCACACGTTTGAAGTCTTGCCAGCAATGGTGGATGTGTTCATTGGTCGAAGTCTCATAAACAAAGATGGGGATGTCATTGATCCAGAAGCTGCCCTTCGAAATAAAGTTGTAGGTATATACTTCTCTGCCGGATGGTGTCCACCTTGTCGGGACTTCACTCCCATCCTCTGTGATTTTTACACTGAGCTGGTTGAAGAGTCTGAACCTCCCGCTCAGTTTGAGATTGTTTTCGTATCATCTGACAAGTCTGCAGAGGACATGGTTGACTACTACCATGACATGCATGGAGACTGGCTTGCTCTGCCTTGGACAGATCAATATAAACAGTAAGTCTGTTTGTTTGCACCAAATTATAACTGTGAGCTGTTTTCATTCTTCACTGTAATGTCACGAAGTGTTGTTTTCAACAGGTCAGTGTTTCCTGTTTCATTCTTTCCTCTGCCTGTCTAATTAAATGAATAGCCCACGAATGTTTAAAGCGCTTTCTCTGTAAGAGGTTTAGACAGGTCCTCTCACCAACAAGGATTAGGTTTATAAATAGACATGAAGTTCTTCACCTATAGTGTCAGACAGACGTCCCAAAATTATTTTGGGAAACTGTTTTTGCTTCTGTGAAAGGATGGTAGCCTACTGTCATCTGACTAAATTTGGTATGCCCCATATACTGGTAAAAATGGATAGTAGTGTACAAGCAAGATGGTACACGAGAAATGATGGTATAAGCCCACAGATAAATTAGAACAAAACTATTAGCCTAATAATTAACAACAGTGAAAACCACTGTATTTCTCTTTTTCATATTTTAAACTGTTTACTAGCCCTATAGATATGGCTAATACTGTACTCTCAGGTAATACTGTGTGACATGTTATGTTAAAATAGTCTTGTTTCTTTCCCTTTTTTTGTCTTACAGTGACCTCAAGAAGAGGTACAACATTACTGCAGTGCCCAAGCTGGTGATTGTAAAGGAGAATGGTCAGGTGATCACAGACAAAGGCCGAAAGCAGATCAGGGACCAAGGTCTGGCCTGCTTCAGGAACTGGCTGGAGGTGGCAGAGGTTTTCCAGAACTTTAAGGGGTAGAATGCTGTCCTTCCCCTCCGCAGACAAACTCACCATACCTTCACTGTTGCTGTTTCTGGGATGAGTGTTACCCATCTCAGTAGTAATAGTTATCTTCTTATGAGCACTCATGTAGGCCTATGCATTGTTTTAAGACTGCTGCTTTTCATATGATTTTATATCTCTTCTGAGTTTTTATAAGACATATTTTAGCTAATGTACAAACACAACAATTTCTACTGCAAATAAAACCTTTGCTTAAAGCATAAACTAGGCTACAGCATCATTACTTGTTTGTATAGATTAAGTTGAAGCCTCTGTGAAACTTTGTAGTGATCCTCCAGACTGATTTCATCTCTCAAGAGTTTCGTTAGAGATCAATCCTCTTGAGCTTTTCTATCTGCTGTTTTCCACTGAGTCAGTCCCCCCCCCCCCCCCCCTTATCAGGTGCACTGTTTACTTCCTGACTGTAAAACACAGTATGGTTAACATTCAGTATACACCAGTGTCATCAATTTGTGTCGTTTTGACACTAATGCATATTTTTTTTTTTATTATTTGATGTCGTAACTTGAAGCTGAAAAAGCCATGTTGTAGGCCTACTCAAGTGAGAGATTCTGGTGTTTATATAAATTAGGTTGCATAATTATGCCTAAAAACAATAGTGGTGATATTCATAGTGATGTCTGTTTTTTTGTCATTTTCATAATAATAATCTGATTTTGTAAATTAAACTTTAACCACTAGATGGCGCCAAATGATCTCTGTACACAAAGCCGTACTGGCCGTACTCTTGTACACCGAGCAGCTCTCAGCACTTTTTTTGTTGTTGTTGCATGGCTCTGGCACCACAGCACTGAGGCACAGCTTTTCTATCACAGCAGTGGTAGAAAATATAACAAAAAAGGAAGAACTGAATCTACTTAATTTACAAAAGTATATTATGCTAGTCGAGGAAGTTATATATTTTTGTCTCAAGACTTCAAGGGTTCTTGCAGTGATGTGAATATCAGGTAAGCGAGGCGAGGCTACATTTCACAAAATGTTAGCAAGTCACAAACCTTTTGGCTAATGAAAATTTGGCTGGATAGAGATTATTATGGGTGCCAGAGCCCATTTATTAAAATTTCTCTGTGGGTGCTTTGTGAAAATGGGTGCTTTGCTGGATAGAGATGATTATGGGTGGTGTGAAAAATAACGTTAAAAGATTATTAGCTTTGCTAAGTCTTAGCTTTGTCAATGCTAACATCAACATCTTCATAGAAACACATGGTGACCTTGAGTGACCAATTTCACAAAAAGGATGGTAGTTGTGCAGTTTGTTTGATATGATCACCAAAGTCCCGCAAAAACGTCAATAAAACGTAATTTAAAAGGTATTCTTATGGTATAGCTATGGCAAATTTGAAATTGGCGCATTTTGTGGCACCACCATGTTGCCTCAGGATGTATGCAAAAGAGCTCTCTCTCAAACATCAACTAGCCCTATATAAGTGTCTCTGCCCTAGTCTAGTTTAATGTTTTAATTAAAAAAAACGGTTTATTTTATTTATTTATTTAAATTTTCTTTGAATGTTGGTTGCAGGTCAACCAAGGCCCCTCAGGTACTAAGCTTGAAGCTGTTGGTTGCTCATGTGCATTGTCAATTTACTGTATTTCAAATGTGAACATTAGCTTCAACCACATCTACTAGCATATTTGAATTTCGCGCGTTTTATGGCGGCATACCACCACAATGTCTGCAAAAGACAAAGCTTGCTGCATAGCAGTGGTCATGAGACAATGGTCAAAACAAGAGATACATACTGTAAATGTACAGACGAGATATATTGAAAGAGATAATAAGGTGTGCAGTGTAATTTGTTTTTTAAAAAAGTGAAACTAAATATTTGTGTTTGTGTGTGTGTGTTGTGGTGGTGGTGTTGTTTCAAGCCTGTATACTACTTTTATCCATAAATTATATAGTGATTTTACCTGTCTCCCCCCACTCCCCTATGTAGATGAGGTGAGGTGACACTGACAGTGTATTGGGGGATTGTTGGGGATGAATTAGTCTAGTCGTGATCCCCATAGGCCCTAGCCTGATGTTCATCCGTATCCATGGTCTGGGAACGGTCCTCTGGGGCGTGTTTACATCGGTAGAGAGTCTACCTGTCAATAAGCGAAGCTGATTAGACGAGCTGTCCAGTCGTTTCAAACCAGAAGTGAATGCCCTCCCCTCCGCAGTATAATCGCGTCAGGTTAAAGAACCTCCAGACCATGAATACGGATGAACAGCAGTATTATGGTCGGGCTATGTCAGGCTACATAGGCCCAATAGTAAACCCAGAAATGTTGAGTACCCTACAGTTTTATTGCATAAATGTCATCTATAGGCCAAATGGATAAAATTTACCTTGGTTGCCCAAAGTTGCACTTTGAGCAATTTGCATAATTAACTTAAATAGGCGATTGAAGTGATATAATACAAAAATAAGAAAAAAATGTATTGCATGTTTTTGTAATTTTGGCTTTTAGTGCCTTTAAAAGGTGAGATTTACAAACATAC
>JAODXP020000031.1:20683445-20853445 GCA_027497455.2 Sardinella longiceps
CATCCTCTGTATAGTTTCGCTGCTTGACCCCCGAGCATTTTGTCCAAAAAGAGGGCTACAAATACACCCATATACATGGATAGTGAAGAGATGAAGTCTCAATTCATTTTATATGGCACCCTGTGGGTGTAAGCTTTCAGAAAAGGTATAGCATAATGGGGTAGATTTGTTTTCTCTTAATGCCTCAGGTCCAAATGCATTGGCTATACACCAAAATCACCAATGCCAGCTGATCTATAAATGGGTGTCAAGGGGAGGAGGGAGGTGGAACCTGTCTAATTTTATGTTTATTGAGATACTGAAGTCTTCTGCTTTCAAAAAAGTATTTCTTGTCAAGGCTTATTACTTTCTAATACATTCCATAGGCACATTTGTACAAGAAATGCACTTATTTTTTAATTTTCCTCAAAAATAGGCATACGCTTTAAAATAAGGAGGGGGATGGGATGTGACTTTTTTTTTGGGGGGGGGGGGGGGGAATCCTGGGCATATAAGCTTTCAAAAAATATATGGTTTATGGGTTTAATATGTTTCCCCTACACGCCACTGGCCTAAATGTTACCAAAAATTGCCCATTTTGCAAATGCCGAATTTCTTAATTTTGGGATTTAATGTAATGAGGAGGGTGGGGCATACATCAATGTCAGACCATACCATGTTATATAATATCCTGAGAATGTTCGCTTTCAGAAAATGTATGGGATATATGGTGAAATGTGTTTCCCCTTCAGGTTTCAGGCCAAAGTGTACCAGTAGTGTACATTTTCCTCCAAAATCCACCCGAATCCCATTCATTTCAATGGGAAATTTACTTTCCTCCACTATTTTAACATTTACTCTACTAAAAAAAATGGAGACATATTTTTCCTCAAAGTTCAATGACCCTAAAACACATTTCAACCAGTCTCCAAAAATTAACATTGAAATCCCACGAAAATACATAGGCTCTCACACTATATCGGGTGTGTGCAAATGAGCGCATATTTGATGGTTTTTGGCCTCATTTGCATATTTAAACATTAAATTACAAAAACATGCAATACATTTTTTTTCTCATCTTAGCATAAGTAATCAAATGAGGAAGTTTCATGGTGATATCTATAATTTAAAATTTTGGGCCTATTCACTTGTAACTATATCACTTTAATCGCCTATTTATGCAAATTATGCAAATTGCTCAAAGTGCAACTTTGGGCAACCAAGCCAAATTTTATCCATTTGGCCTATAGATGATATTTCTGCAATAAAACTTTAGGGTACTCAACATTTCTGGGTTCATGAAATCACGACTAGACTAAATGGTGTGTAGAGATCTGTTCTTTTTTTTTTTTTTTGGTATGGAATCAACCTGTATTTTTGAAAGGGCGAAGTTGTGACTGTAGTACTGAATTGTGTTTTGAGGAGGTGATGGAGGTGTTGTGTTAAGAGTGTGTAATGTGGACACTGTGTGGGTATCTAGCAACATGTGACATAGTGTATAGACATGTTCAATATGTTGTGTTTTACACATATTTTCTAAAGATTAAGCCAACTGACAGAAGCATGGGGGCAGGAAAGACGAGAAGCATTGCAGTGGGAGATGGCAGAAACAGGGAAAGGAGGTAAACTAGGAGGTTAAAAAAAAAGATCTTTGAAGGTAAGCAAAGAAACAAATGGAAAAAAGAAATGAAGTAAATAAAAAACATGTTGCTCATGTCATATCATCTGCATCACCCATTGAAAATGTTGCTGATTACATCTACAGCACCACAGAACATCCAATTCGCCTTATTCACCCGGAACGTTCTAAAGACGTTGAGGGGTACACTTCAGGGGTACACTCGGCTATACCGTTGCTACACAGCCAGCTGTCATGGCGCTTCACTGTTGTGTGCCGAAATGCACATCCTCAAAGAGGAAAAAATCATACCGTGGGCAGACTTTCCACCGTTTCCCAAAAGAGCAGGCACTTCGTTTAACTTCCGTACACCTCAAGCATTAAATTACGTTAAATTACGTCAAAATGGCCGCCAGGTGAATAACGCGAATGAAGCAAATATTCTGACTGAAGAATGCATTAGTGATATCTTCATTCTTTATTCTATATTCTACTTCAACAGATGATATCATTATCTGATCCTGATTCATTGGAATTAAGAATTAATTAACAACCATTAATACATGTGTATGGCAAATTGGATAAAGGTGTGTGCTAATTGCCAGTCAACTTTACTAACATCTGTCAATTATATTTCTGTGTTCCAAATTAGACAATTGTTTTTACAGTGTAAGCAATTGCTTAGAAAATCAAGACTTTTCTTGTAAGGTGTACCGGTAAGTAACGGATATGACCATGACAAATAATGAAGAATTTAGATTTGCCTAGAGCCTGCATTGACGGGTAATGGCAGTAAATGTTGTACTGTGAAGGATGGCCTTAATGGTATGGTAAGATTTTATATCCTGTATAGTTATGTATAGGCTAATGGTGAATGGAGTTGGACGTTGTCCAAACTACTGTATGGAATTGATCATCCAAAATTGCTCATAACCATTGCGTAGAGCCTGCATCTACTGGGCATAAGCACTTACTCAAGAAACCTGCAGTAAATATCAGGAACTCTGCTTTCTAGATGTTTGGATAGTTTGGCATTCAGGTTAATGGCAGTGCATGTTGAACTGTGAAGGATGGCCTTTACACATCCCGGGTACAACATGCAGCATACTTGCAACTGCCTTTTTAAAAAAAAAAAGTTTACATAGTTTTTATATCTTGTATAGGTTAATGTTGAATGGACTTGGTAGTCCCAAATACTGGATGGAATTTAGTATCAAAATTTAAACATAAGCATTACTTAGAGCCTGCATGTACGGGGCATGAGCAATTAGTGAGAATAGCATGAGTTTTCATAGAACGTGTAAATAATGGACTTGGATTTGAGTTCAGTTCTGAAGAATTTAGCAGTGCTTAGAGCCTGCATCTACGGTGGCATAAGCACTTACTCAACAATCCTCTTTAAATATCAAGAACTCTGCTTTCTAAATGTTTGGATAGTTTGGCATTCATGTTAATGGCAGTGCATGTTGAACTGTGAAAGATGGCCTTTATGGATCCCGGGTACAACATGCAGCATACTTGCAACTGCCCTTTGCCAAGTTTACACAGTTTTTATATTCTATGTAGTAATGTCGTAAATAATAAACTTGAATTTTAATTCAGTTCTGAAGAATTTAGTATTGTATAGGCCAGAGGTTCCCAAACTGTGAGGCGGGCCTCCCCAGGGGGGCGTGGAATGATTTGAGGGGAGGCGCGGAAGGTGACTCAAAAAAGGAAGAAAAAACAATTTCATTTAAGAACAATCTATTTTTTTCAAAAATAATGCAATTGTTAACACTATGAAATTGAAATAATCATAGAAGAGATGATAAATGTTTTGGATAGTGGAAAGTATTATGTGTATTGCACCAAACTTCACAACGTAACTAATGTTAGCAACAGTGCCACCAGCCGAGCTATAGCTCCTCAGAATGGATTCCGTTTTGCTGTATTTTTCTATTGGTAAATCACTGCATTGCATAGTATAGTACCGATATAAGTGGCTTAACTGAAGTGAATACCAGTATTTGAAATGATTGTCGCAATGGGGAGGCAAGGGGTGGCGCGGAAGTGTCACTGTGTTCAGAAAGGAGGCCCACATTGATGGAGTTTGGGAACCCATGGTATAGGCTAATGTTAAATGGTTAAATGAGTATCAAAAATTAAACATAAGCGTTGCTTACAGCCTGCATTTATGGGGCATAAGCAATTGCTGAGAATAGCAAGAGTTTTCAGTGAAGGTGTAAATAATAGACAGGGATTTGAGTTGATTTCTAAAGAGTATAGCACTGATTAGAGCCTGTGTATCAACACGGCATAAATTTTCTTGGAACTTGTCAGCTAAATAACAAACATTGTCGTGAGTTTAATTCCTAAGAATTTAATATTGTTTGGCAACTAGGCCTAAGTCGATGCCTAATATTGAATAGACTTAGCTGCGGAGATTGCCTTTAGCTGAGAAAGTGCTTGGTGAGTCTTAGTTTGCCTGTAGAAAGCATAGGGTATAGTCTATACATTTGTGGTTGTTGGGGTTGGGGGAATATTGATAATAATATTGCTCAGGACATTCTTAAAATTAGATTTGTCTTCCGTAACCTGTCTGACTTTGAAATTGGTCTAGTTTGCTTTTTTTTTCAATAAATAATAGTAAAAATATTTAAGTCAGATAGTTTTCCTCAAACCACCCATATTAACCTTTAAATTTTTATTATGCCAATTTCATAAGAAGGGAAGTTTTTCTGGTTTAGTATAAAACAAGCAGTTGGCACAGTGATCATTATCCAAAGGAAGTTTTTTATGTGAAATAAAAAAAAATTGTCCCATCACCTACTGTACCTCCTTGCAAGTTGAATGTCCGAATTCTCCTCCTACTGTAACAAAAGTCACAGGCCGGTCTGAATGTTGTGGACAAGAAAGAAAATTTGATCAGTTATCCGAAATTACAATTTAAGGGAGCAAAACTTTGAATTTATGGATTGGAGCACAAGCCTCCCACCACCATGTTGAAGGTCATAGATTTTCTTATATTCATCATATATTCATCATTTATTTATATGCAGTATATGTTACGGAGAACCAATGTATTTATAAGGATGGCCTCTGTACACGTATTTGTGTTATTAATTCTGTATTTGTGTGGCCCTCTTTTTTTTCAATTTGTGTCCTTGTGAAATCTGTATGTCTTTGTCATTTGTGTCTTAAAATGCAAACATGTTTTTTTTATTGTTGCTTTGTAGTTGTCCTACTAACCCTGCTTTGTATTTGTCCTACTAACTCTTGTCTTGTCCTGTCATACTAAGACCCCACTCGTGGCCTGTACCTTGACGTGGTGAGTGGGCTTTCACTAAACAGGTCCTCTTTAGCCTGATCTTTTTTTCTCAGCTCCCCCAGTGTTATGACATATTTGCCATTTATTTTAGAACTTATTTGAACGGGTTAGAACAATGAAGGAATAATGTGAAGAAAATCCCACTATTTTCTTAGTTTTCATAAAGGGTATATGTGTGGTGAACATTGTTTGCCTTTATACAGCCTTTGTAAGTATGTTTTAATATGTGTAGACTATGCAATCTTTGACCTAATTGGTGTCATGGTATGGCATAGGCTAGCCTTCCACCCCAACTGAAGGACAAGGTTAATACTGTTATAAACCTTTGAAATGGTTCCTGACCTCTGTTTACAAAGAATGAAATAGAGAGTGTTGGAAGGAAGTTCTTTCTGTATTGGCTGTGTTGTGTAAAGATAATAGATTAGAGATAGATACAGTAGCTTTCACTCTTTGGTTTTCTCAGTGTTGATCTTTGTTTATATAACATTTTTGTTTGTGTACAAATGTCATACTCTCAAGTTTCTATTTATTACTACTGCCAGGCAACGCTTATCCTTGATAACATTTTCAGGCAACGTCAACAGAAAACGTACTGTATTTTCTTGATCATACTGTACAATTCCCAACATTTGTAATACATTGTATGTATGTATTTTCATAATGTATTGGTCATATACAAAACTCTCCACAGTGTTATCAAATAAGAGTCCTCAGAGATTTGAAACATTGGTAGTATCAAATTCAATATCACCAAAACCAAAAGGTCTTATGTGAATGCACCCTTAGACTGTCATTGTGTGTATAGAGACAGGCCTAACCTCTAAATCCTCCATTTTTTGTGGTGATTGCAAAACATCCTGTGTTTTATTTAATGTTTGTAGATGCTTCTAAGCTGAGTTGTAAAATCTGTGAGAATTTCTCCTGACTATAGGTAGTGTGCAGTGACACCCAATGATCACACAGTCCCAGATTCTTTCATCTTTTCGTTAGGTCTTCGTTAGGTCTTTTTTTCGTTAGGTCTTTTCTTTCTCCTGTAGTTGAAACCCAACTGCACTAATCTTACTACCAAATGAGAACAATAATTGACCTGTTTTATGATTGAAACTCTTGCGCATCACAGTCCAGTTTTATGACTGAAACTACAGTAGGAGGGCTTTCGGGCACACCTTGGCCATAAAAACCTGGACTCAAATAAATGAGTCTGAAGGTCAGTATGTTGAACCGTTTCTTCATTTGCACATTGATGCGCTGTGTGGGTTCCGTCTGTGGATTGTATTTCTCCTCAACTTTTTTGTGAACAAACGGCCACAACATGCTGGATAAACTTTTTTTCAGGTGTTTATTCCTGGTTTGCATGTTTGTTTCTTCCATGTCTACAGGTAAGTTAAGTGAGGTGCTTATGATGAATTACATTTTATGTAGGGCTATGCTTCCCATTGTGATTTAGCATTGGGTCTTTATCATGTCATATTGACATCAAACTTTGCATTGATATGCCATCTCATCAGAAATCATGATAGATTTTTGTTCACATCTAATTACATTGATAGTCACAATAGAAGACTTAGTAGTCTTAGCCAGTGTGTTGTATGTACATATAAACAGTATATGAAATGCCTGTTTAGTTTTTCCCAGACCAAGTCTGAAAACATTCTTCCTCATTTCATCACTTTGAGTCTCATCAGGACTCTTCTAACTTGATAAAAAAAAAAGTACCCATTCACTTCCTTAACAAGACATCTAGTTTATACATAGGCCAAAATCCCTTCTTGAGCAAGAGCCATTTCCAATCAAGTCGTTGACTACACAATTTGATGCTCATTCTAATTGCTGTGTCATCTTAACCTGGGCATTTTTAAGCATGTTCAGTACATGTATTTTTTTCCCTCCAGATCCAAGATGCAGTGAGCCTCTTAGCGAGGGGGAAGGGGACGGACATGAGCTGAGATATTTCTTTGATCCAAACATAAATTACTGCAGACCATTCTTCTACAAAGGACAGGGAGGCAGCTCAAACCGCTTTGACAGTGATAAAAGTTGTACTTTGGCATGTTTAGACAGTGCTCAATCATTGTACCCAGAAGGAGGTAAGCAGTGAGTGGCAGCCATTTTCTCTTGAGCTATTGTGTGTGTTTCTGTGTGTGTGTGTGTTTCTGTGTTTCTCAGAGAGATAGAGTGGGTGAACTGCTGGGGAACAGCTCTAGTTCCGTTTTACTCTTACTAAGCAATAAACACCTGTCCTTCCCTCCTATTTCAGCTGAGGTGTGTTCACTTCCCGTTGACCATGGCACATGTATGGCCATGCACTTGAAATACCATTTTGACCCTGAGCTAAAGGGTTGTCGTCTATTTCACTACGGAGGGTGCCAAGGCAATGGCAACCGCTTTGATACAAAAGAAGAATGTATGGAAGTGTGCAAAGGTAAACTTGTTGCATATCTTGTATCTGCATTGCCCTTTTACTCTATATTTTCATAGTTCTATTATTTAAGTTTCAGTCTTTTCCTGACCCTACCCAAACTCCTCATGGGGCCTTTCATATTTCCTCTCTTATCTCCATAAGCTACATTGTCAGTTCAGTTTTAATCCACTAGGGGGCAGATGTGCACTGTTGCTAAACAAAATATACAACTTTATCCCCTTCAGCTAAATCCAGAACAGGGGCAGGATCCGGAGACCCTGATATCAACCCTGACGCAAGCAGTGTCAATGCAGGTAAACCAAATAAAGACTACAAAGACTTAATTAAACAAAACAAAAAGACTACATTAAGTATTCACACTTATACTTGTCGGATATATGCCGGATTATTGTATATATTGCATATTGATACTGTACATTGCAAACTTGGTTTGGTTGTTTATAGTGGTTTATGTTACTTTTCTGAGTTAAACTAGCTGTGTCCTAAATTATTTGAAGTCAGTCGTACTCATACAAATGCAATGTCTCCATTTAATGCAAATAATGATATAGATAAAATCAGTATCAGTAGAAAGTGAAGTAAAATTTGTTTTTCTCAGATGACCAGGTACTATGGTCACAATGGTGTTGCACTCTGTTTTTCAGGACTGATTGTGGGAGTACTTGGTGCAGTGGTGTTTGCCGTGGCAGTAGTCGCAGCTATTGCTCTGGCTGTTGTCCAGAGGTAAGTTTCATTTGTTGAAGCCATGAATGTATGCTTTTATACAGTAAGGGCCTACTCTTAGTCAATGCAGCGCATAATGCAAATACTTGTACATTGAGCTAAGCAAGGGTGCAGTTGTGCATACTTGCGTAACAAAATTATGTCATACTTTTTTATTATTGTCGTTTGTTTTGGAACTCAATGCAGTGAAGGGAACAGCGATCCACGTGCGTTCTCAGGCTTCACTGAGAAAATGCATGCATGAGTTTGTGTCCACATGGATGTCTGCATAATATACCATGTGTTGGCACTGAATTGCCCCTTTTCATGAGGAGGCCCCAGCCACCATCCTGGCACTGATCACTCCTTCTATACTGTAGACACGCTTCAGTTCACTCTTCTCCTCTCCCACAGGAATGACAGGAAGAGGGTCCCCACAAAAGAGGTGGAGATGAACGACATGAGCTGAGAAGAGGAGCCGAGAACAAGAGTCCCCCCTAAAAGTGCTGTGATGGCGCTTTTTTGTCTTTTTTTTGTTTTGCTAATATTTTGATAAAGATTTTCAATTGCTTGTTCGTTTTATTGTTGTAAAATAAGTTAACGTGGCTCTTTTTTTATCTTTTTATTGTTGTAGTAGGAGAATGAAAAATGTAACGCATATTACTCAGCTTACTGTGTATTGTATGGCCGTCTTGTGCAATGGGCATCACAAATTGTTTGTGCACTTAGGGGGATATTCTCCTAGGTGCTTACATCCGAAAAAGTGACTAGTACAGGCAGAAAGCATGAAGCTACAGTAAGCGCTTTTTGGATTTAAACACATGAGAGAATACAGCCTTAGTGATGGAGAATAGACTGCATTCATTTGTAATCAGAAGGGAGCTGTACTATGGTTTGCATTTGGAATTATATGGTATACGCAGCATCGTCAAAAACTGCAGAATGTCATTTGTGAAATGCTTGATTTTAATTGGTTGAGTGGGAGTAATAAAAGTTTTGTTTTACTGTTTAGTTTAACGGTTAATGCAATGTGTTATTGGACAAAATAATCTGGAATTCCAAATATAAACATGAAAAGAGTGACCTCTGTGAGTGCAGATTGTGTGTGATAAAAAAAACACACCTCCAAACCCTCCTACCCCCTCAATCATGTGTAGATTGTCACATGGCTTGCGATTGCACAAACCTTTGTACTTTCATATAGTTTTTTGTTCCTCCTGACAGCTAAATGAATCGGTTTTGCTGTCTGATATTTTGACCTAGGGACCACAGTAGATTGAGGCCTGCCTAAAGTAAAACTAGCGGCAAAAAAAACCCTCAGTTACTTGTCAGTTTAAAGTGTTTCCTGTGGAAGGTAAAAGAGAAACCTTTGGTGTTAAGACTGATTGTGCATGGTTTCCGTTCCTCACGAGACCCGACCCCTAACCTATGTGACATGACTTCACTGTGGGGCAATGGAACTCTGTGGGGCAACTGAACTCCTCATTGTAGCTCTTAATTACTATGTAGCAAAATATAATGTGAAATTTGAATATTCCATGTATTTTCCATGTAGCAGTTGCTAAAATGTACAAAATATAGAAGTGTATGAAATATATAGACTATGCCCATGTTCTGTCTTATCCGAAAGGTGCCATTGGCCTGGAACCGTTTCAATAATGTTTTCTGTCAGTTTTAATTAAAATGGATTGCCAAATACATACTGTGTTTGTGTATTGTTTCATTACTTGTTCGGGGAAAAAAAAAACATGTCCAGATTAATGCTTTCTGATGATGGTTTGACCCATGAAATCAGGCATTATTATGCCTCAGTGGCCTGAGCAATTAAGCTCCCAAACATTCAGCTCAAAATATGAGCTATGTAAATATGTTATTTACAATGCAAGATGTAGTATTTTATAACATGATGTTTCATCTGTAGTACAGGGATGATTCTACGCCCACTTGTCAAATGCGCCAATGACTAAAGTCCCAACTGTCACTCAGACCGCTCGACAGAGAGGAAAGAGTTAAGTGGCGTGGATTTCTCTTGGGGGAGGTAGAGGACGTTGGAGAGACCGTTCATTTAGCACGGGGGAAGGAGAGCGAGGTGGTTAGGATACAGAGAGCTGGTTGTCACGGGCTGGTGGTGTGGCAGTGTGTAATCATATGAGAGAGAGCAACAAAGCGAGTCTGTATACGCACGACTGAACAAAACTGAACTTGAAGAGCGACTTATTGAATCAACCAGCCAACGCGATGGAGGAACCTCTCCATGAAGATTTGGCAACGTTATCTGAGCTGGATGAAAAAAGTTTACTTGAGTCTCTCAGTCAACGATTTAAACAGGACAAAATCTACGTAAGTAAAATGATTAACTATTTGCATTTACGCATCCAAGTATGTTTGGTTTGAAATACCGTAATGTTACCTTTTCAGTTCGTAAATGCCAGTCCAGACACGTTTTGCAAAGTTTAGTGGAATGAGGATATAGTCTTCTGCTGTCAAGTGGAGGAGCGTTTTCGAAAGGGCTCTAAAAATAAATGTCAGCGCAGAATCCTGGC
The DNA here is from genome assembly GCA_027497455.2 of Sardinella longiceps. Taxonomy (NCBI): domain Eukaryota; kingdom Metazoa; phylum Chordata; class Actinopteri; order Clupeiformes; family Clupeidae; genus Sardinella; species Sardinella longiceps. The sequence continues at coordinate 20,694,017 of JAODXP020000031.1, forward strand.
TGTATCACCCCAGAAATGTCAGTGCCCTCTGTGATAGCCCTATAAATTTTCAGACTTTTCCCTTAATCTCCATGAACTTAATTACCTGACCGAAGGAGAATCGACACCCTTTTTAAGTGTAGCCTACTCCCTAAAAGAAACCCTTCTCAGGCCAGTAGGGACATGAATGGTGTGCTTTTAATCCACGTAGAAGTGAGCCTAGAGGTTTACTGAATATCACTGTTATCACTGCAATTCATAGGCTTAGGTCGTACACTCCAACTATCTTGACAAGATAATGTGACCACTGATTCTTCTTTTCCAGACATACATTGGTGACATTTTGGTGGCAGTGAATCCTTTCAAGTACTTGCCTTTATATGAGAAAGAGGTAGGTGCTACCTCTAACAACGTTAGAGCGTATTAACATCACTTGTGATTATCCTTGTAGTATGATTCTCCTCTTGAAATCTGTGATAATGTCACTCATTGGTAGACTTACTGCTAACATGTCATAATAATGATGACCCAATGAATATGTCTTTGAGGTACATTTCCAAACTCTTCTTTGCTCTGTATCACTGTGTGCATTCTCTCTTTCACACGAACTGCATCAAGGAATTAGGTTCTCTGCCCTGGAGAATAGACAGTCTAAATTTATCTGCTACAGACTGCCTCTTTGTCACACTGGTAAACACACTCTCCTTTGTCTATATTTTCTCCTTGTTTACTTCACAGGTATCAGAGAGATATAAATTCCATGACAAGAAGGCTTTGCCTCCTCATATATTTGCTGTGGCAGACAGAGCATACCAGTCTATGATGGGTCGACTTGGAACTGGACCTATGAACCAGTGTATCGTGATAAGGTACGAGGTTTAATTCTCATGTCTTGACTTTGCACTACTAGACAGCTGTCTATTGGTGTTGGTGAAATTTAATTTCAAATTTGTGGTTTGAAATCTTGCTTACAGTACGTGGAAGGCAACAGCTGATGGCTGTCTGTAGAGATTGTTTGTGAGATTGGTGGTCATTTTTGGTGAATAGTATTATTATCAAGGGCATGCACTGTTACTTGATTATGGGGGAGTTACAGTAGTATGCACAGACAGTAAGTATGGAGGAGTTAGTACAGTAACTGACACGGTTTACCAACAAACTTCTTGCACACAACACTGCTGTAGCAACACCTCTAAGGTGTTAAGTTCATTGGGGTAGTGTCCTGCAATCACCTGCAGTTGTTTCTAATCTCAATTGCAAAGTCTGAGCAATATTAATTGCAAGACACAGTATGCACAGTAAGCTAGTCTTTAATGACATAAAAGTAAACTTACAGTAAATAAAGCAGTAAATTCACCTGCTTTCTCAGTGGCAGCTATTGTCATGCACTTTGAAATTCTGTGGTTAATCAAGACCACCCTGTAAACTTGCAGACAAAAACAAGCAAACCTCAAACATGTCAGTTTAACTACGGACACAACAATATATTGGCCAGGCTTAACATCAGTATCAACTGATATAGGGCCTAACTCATCTCTACCATTTGGCCATGTCATGACCTTTATTAAGGTCAGCTTTGATTCTTTGTCGTGGATTTTATGTCTCTGTTTTGGAGTTACCTGTAGGCGGGAATACAGGGCTATTGAGAGATTGTGCTATTAAGGGCTGAGAGTTGAAAATGAGCTTCTTAAATTGTGTGTGTGTGTGTGTGTGTGTGTGTGTGTGTTTGTGCATGTGTATTGTATATGTGTCACTTTTAGAAGTAGGGTTAATAAGATCAATCATCCCTTAGTGGTAGGCTTGAAAGCTAAAACATTTGCTGATTGCAGTCTATACATGTTGTAGTCTTGGTATCAGCAAGTACAGTGAATAGCCATTGCTTATAGTCCACAACCACAAGCAAACAAACTAAGCCAAATGCATGTTGGTGCAGCTTAGCCATATTTAGAATAAAATCTAAAACTGCAACTTGCCGGAAAACAGACTTGGCCGAAATTGAAATGTTTGGCCACCATATAATTACAATACCATCATGCACACACAGAAAATCTGCTCAAACTCTCACGTAACTGAGACATCCGGTATCATGTTCAGAAGTCTCCACCAGTGTGGATGCCTCCCATAGGACTCGTGTGCTTTGACTGCAAGTCAGCCCTTCTACAAGGTTTTTGTGGTTTCACTTCAATGTATTTTACAGAGGCCTGAGAGGAGCCTCCACTCCTGGATATGTGTGTGTTTTTGTTTGTTTGTTTTTTTACCCCAAGGCTACTATTGTTTTTAAGATATTAGGCTAATACACATTTCCCCAAATTAAATCGTTTCTGTTTGATAAATTGAGTGATTGAAAGTTGGCCACTCCGCTATTCCACAGTCTTCTGAATTTAGCTTTGAGATGTTAAACTGGATAATATCTCATATGAAGATCATGAACGTGCAGTAACCCATTTCAGGAAATTAAGGGATTAAAGAAAGGATTTCAAGTACATGCAGATTTTTCTCCCTATAGAGATTCTGTTTAAAGGCAACAGAACAGAAGCTCTCTCACTCACTCTCTCACTCACTCACTCACTCACTCACTCACACACACACACACACACACACACACACACACACACACACACAGTGCCCTGTGTGGCTCACAAGCTGCCTGGGCTGAGTTTGTTTAGCCTCTAGCCTGGGTGGATTCAAAAGCAAACCTTCCCATAATTCCTAGCTGTGCGTCTGAATGGGTCCATTGCCCCTGGTTACCACACAGCTGCCTCTGAATGTGTAGACCAGTCAGCCTGAGGAGAACTGAGGTGGACAGGGCGATAATCTCCCAGACAACAAGCGAAGAATGCCATTAATGTACACAGCGGCCGTGCTGAATAGCGCTCCCTTACATTACTGTGCAGTCACGTCTTTCTGGACGTAAATAACAGGGCTATTTTTAAATTGGGGGGTAAATTTGTGTTGAGATTAAACACTATTGTTGGTGACGCACATACAGGTTGTGCCAATATGCTTTGTCTGAGGTCAGGGATGGGCAGAATACATTGAACTTGAATTGAATGCTGGTTTATTAGGTAAATATTACAGACAAAAGTCTGAACTTGACTTGTATGATGATTCATGTGTTTACTGAGTATTTCAGGAAAGTTCAGGATACGTTCATGTGTGGTTTGATAATGCTAGCAGGCCATAAATTGGAGCAAAATCTCAAACAACCACAAATAAGTATTTGCATTGCCCATCTCTCATGCAAATGTTGAGTGATTGGTCTAGTGGCCTCCATATCGGATGATGCATGATGCAGAACCTGAGGGATCTGGTCCCAAGCCATCATCCGCTCCTGCATCTAAAAAAAAGAAAGAAAATGTTTGTGTCTCGCCAATTTGCATGGAACCTTTGCATGAACATTTTGCTTAAAAAATGTGTTGCTCAAATGTCTCTACACAGAGGGTTTGTTTTTGATGCCTTTCGTTACTGAGCCAGTAATGTCCCAGTCCACCCTCCCTCAGTTGTTTAGGGCCAAGGGTCTTTTCCCTTCGGTCTTTTGTCCTTTAGTCCTAATGTGTGTGTGTGTGTGTGTGTGTGTATGTGTGTGTGTGTGTGTGTGTGTATTTCCACTACTGTTTGGATCTGTAATTTATCCCCTGTGTTGAGATACAAATAAAAGTATTAAAATGTGTGTGTGTGTGTGTGTGTGTGTGTGTGTGTGTGTGTGTGTGTGTGTGTGTGTGTGTTTCCCTGCAGTGGGGAGAGCGGAGCAGGCAAGACAGAGAGCACCAAGCTGCTATTGAGACACATTATGGAGCTGTGCAGAGCCAACTCACAGCTGGAACAGCAGATCCTCCAGGTGAGTTTCAGTCCTGAGACGACGGTCCCAAACTCGGTCCAACCCAGTAGGGGTGCGGAGGCCAAAGCAAATTAGAGCCAAGTTCTATGAACGTCCTGATACCTGACTCAGCATGGTCACACCCTACATTGGTTAAGTCTCCTTTTGTTTCTGTATGACTCCCTTTTTATTAATAGTCGTGCACATGTGCCCATTAACTCGGTTTTACTGGTAGTCTCATGTGAGCTCTCTCTCTCTCTCTCTCTCTCTCTCTCTCTCTCTCTCTCTCTCTCTCTCTCTCTCTCTCTCTCTCTGTCTCTCGGCAATAGAATGAAAGTTTGCGTGAATAATTGGTGGTTGGAAACAGTAGATGTCCCACCCAGCAGGTGAAATGTGTTCCAGGTGCTATTTTGGCGAGGTCGGCACGATCCGCTCTCTGTGTCTCTTCCTGAGTCAGTGTGTGAAAGGCTTTGTGATTTGATAGGGCTCACCACACACATCCCTATTCCTGACCTCTAGCCTACTGATTTGCTGATTCTGATGCCCTCCAGTGTGTGTGTGTGTGTGTGTGTGTGTTATGTGTGATTGCAGTAGTTACAAGGGTGTGTGTGTGTGTGTGTGTGTGTGTGTGTGTTGTGTGTGTGTGTGTTGTGTGTTGTGTGTGTGTTGTGTGTGTGTAGTGTGTGTGTGTGATTGTGTGTGTGTGCATGTGTGTGTGTGTGTGTGTGTGTGTGTGTGTGTGTGTTCTTGGTTGTGAAAAACATGAAGTAGCTTAGCCATACTACTGGGTGCTGCCTGAAGCATGTTTTTCCTGTTTGATCTGTAAGCATGCTGCACGGTTGAGCCTAAATACAGGTTAAGACGCATTGCAATTGTGGGTGTAAAGATCTGGAATAAGGCACATCCCATAATAGTGGACATACTGTATGGGGAAAATGGTTCTACTTACTACTGTCCGAGGGACTGTTTGTGCTCATTAAATAAGTAAACTAACTCTTCACGGGGCCCGGGAGAAATGAAGCGTCTCTGGAGGTTTGTTCGTAAAGCCATAGTGCTATTGGCTATGTTTTATTGGCTCACAGTTTGTGTAGTTATATAAACGTTATATAAACAACTTGGACCAAAACATAACAGCAAGATTTCTTTTTTTTTTTTTTTTTTTAACTTATCAGTAATGGTCATCCCAAAGTGTTTCCCAGAATAGCACATAACGGGAACAGTTTTCCCTGTTATTGAAAAATAAACTGTGCATTAGTCAGGCTCCAAAAGGGCTTTTCTATCTGGATGTTTTCTTCTGTTTTAATGACAAAGTTGCTGTAATGGAAATTTTATGTTTTTATAGTAAGCTGCAAGAGTTTAACGGTCCCTCTGTGTTGTCGTTGTAAGGTTCACTTTGTGTAACATGGCTTTAAGTGCCATCAGTGGGAGGGGTGTTAGGTTATGTCATTATGTCATAAGACTTTTTTTCCTCCCTCTCTCATATAGCTCACAATGATGACACACACTGTTTAGAAGTAATGGTGTCCTCCTTTTCTTCTTTCTTTGTCTTTCTTTTCTCTGTTTTACTCGTTCTCATCATTCTCATGATGATGAGTCAGAAAAATATCAGTCTCATGAGTTCATGTTACTGTAAACCTAAAGTTCTGTTTCCTGATTGTTGACAGTGGTGTAATTACCAGTAGGACATGACATTAAATTGCTTCACATTTATTGGTTAGATGAAGTCCGTGTTGACTTAACAACTGTCTTCCACCCAATCTAGAATTCCCCTCTTCACTCTAGAAGTTCCTTCAGTCTTTGGACTAAATACAGTAGCTGTGTGGTGTGGCTCAGTGTATCCTTAGAATGTGAGTGTGTGTCTTATGATGAATGAATGTGTTTAAATGGGAAGTCTTCACTCTAGTGTGTGTGTGTGTGTGTGTGTGTGTGTGTGTGTGTGTGTGTGTGTGTGTGTGTGTGTGTGTGTGTGTGTGTGTGTGTGTGTGTGTGTGTGTGTGTGTTGTGATGGCTGCATGTGTGTGTGAGTCCTCAAGTTTGTGTGTGCACCTCCTAAGAAATATAGGCCTTCCTGCTGAAACTTCTCCCACTCATAAATTTTTCCATGGCTCGGATCTTCCATGTTCCCCGGCTCCATTATTCCGCTTCCCATTTCTCCTGCACTCCCGACGGTCCAAGCCAAAAGAACAGAGCCAGCCCTGCCAGTCCCCCCTCATCATTGAGCACTGCACTTCTTCTGACTGAAACATGTGGCTCTGTAGTGTCGACTCAGACCTCCTCACGTCCCCTTTCCTCCCAACACAAGCTCACAATCCTCTCCTCATAAGGCCGGGAACTTTAGGGTTACTTATCAGTTGGCGAAAATAGCTGTCGAGAGGAATCTTTTTTTTTCCCCCCCCAAAGAATGATTCATGTCAGAGTAGTACTATTTGGGCAGAATTGCTCTGGCTTGGTTCACTGTCCAACTTAAACATTGACGCATTGCTCTTAAAATCACTTTGGCTTGTTGCGGGAGGTTTCCTCTGCCTGTTTGGTTTAATAACTGGCTAGATCAGTCTGCCACGTAGGAACAGCGTAAGGAGGGCAGATTATTTAACTTGTGTAATTAAACATGGGTGTGAAGAACAGCTGTGAAGACTGCAAGTGATACGAACAACCACAGGAATATGATGGTGGTTTTTTAAAAACATGCCAAAACGTCTGCCCTGTCTTGGTGACTGACATATGCAGTCGCTGTACTTCCTGTGTCTGCCAAACCATCTGGAATGCTTTATGTTTTCTTTTTGGGAAGACCTCACTAGCGACTTCACATCCTGTTTCCCATACTCTGGGACTTCCTGACTTGCTAATTTGGCATATATTTGGAGGTTTTTTATAAGGGATTCCGAGTCACACCCAACCATAGGCTCAGATGCTTATGGATAAGGACCCTTGGTTTCTCTGTGCCTCATGAAATTGAAATCTTCTACAAAGACCTTTTGATCCTCCTCAAAACTGCCCTTGGGACCTGAAATAAACAGACTAACCCCAAAGTGTTTATGTAGATTAGATTATCTGCCATTAGTCAGGTCCTTTTTGGAGCATGTCGTCTGCAGGTCAGTTAAGGGTCTCGAGAAACTGCTCCAATGCAGCTATGTTTCATGTTCAGGGCCAACAGCCCAAACAATGTAGTAGGAGTGCGTGTATTCTGAAATGGTAGAAGGTGCTGAGCATACTATATATTAAAGGGTTTTGTTTGTTTGCTTGCTTGTTCGTTTTTTCATCAGAAATGAGTCTAAAATGAACGCTTTTGCTTGACCATTAGTTTCAAATGATCACAAACAGCCAGACACTCATGTCGGGAGATGAAGCATGGAAATGGTTGCTGAGTCTCTGTCCTTAACTTCAGCAGCACAACAGTGGAAACGCTGTCATGTGGGCCAAACCAAAGACTGGCCCTGTTTCTTTGGCTCTGTTTTGAAGACCACAATAAGGGCACTAGCAAACAAAAATGCCCTAACACAGCGAAATACAAAGAGAAATGAGATACACAGACACCATGTTTTTTTTGTTTTTTTGCCATGGTTGTATTTAGCTGATGTTGCTAACAGAAAACAGTGCACTGGAAGGGACTAGAGTGTAGTAGTCTATAGGTTAGTACAGTGAAATCTCACCCTAAATGCCTGTCATACCTTGAGACTTAGCTACCAGTACTGTTTTTGTTGTGTATTCATGGCACTCTTCATTCATTCACTTTCCAAAACAGGTTTGCCAGCTACAGTATGTCAGTCAATGTAGGTTTTGTGTTATGTCATAATAACCTGCAGTGCATTTGAAGATCAGCTGCTTTTCAAGGACATACAAGTAATGCCCCCCCCCCCCACTTGTCCGCAGGTGAATCCTCTGTTGGAGGCATTTGGGAATGCCCAGACGGTCATGAACGACAACAGCAGTCGTTTTGGGAAGTACATTCAGCTACGCTTCTATGGGACATCAGGTGGGGCACATCATTACATTATTTATTTATTTAATTATTTATTTATTTATTTATTTAAATTTGTAGATTCTAGGCACCAGGTAGGATGACATGCTTCACCAGCCAATGCAAGAATGCAAACTTCCTTTAACCTCTTTAGTACCTCATGCAAATCAAGTCCTGTGCGAGAGATTGCTGCAGCCACCAGTTGCCTCACAGGCTGGAAACCTAGACAAATATTTTTACCTTTACAATGTGTCCCCTGTTGTTAGTTTCCATGCAATTATTTTCTTTGTTTTGTTTTGTTTTTTAGCCCCTTTTGTTTACATCTTGTCTGTCTGCATCCTTGATTGTAGACCATTATCACACGTTGTCACATTTTTTTTATTTTTTTTTTTACCTCCACCAAGGAGGTTGTGTTTTCGCCAGCTTGTGTCTATCTGTGTACAAAATTACACGGATTTGGATGACATTTTCGGACGTGTGTTTTTGGACAAGTAACGACTGATAAAATTTTGGTGGTGATCTGTGATTCAGATCGCCATCTGGAATTTATATTGTGTCTGTGACCACATTGCCTTGCCAGAGGCCTGTGCTCTCTGAGTGCTTTTCTAGTTTTATTTATTTATTTATTTATTTAGAGCAGGGAAACTGCCCTGTGACATCCTCACTTATGTTAAATCTGTGTTTGTGCAGTGAAGGGCGCCAAGATCAACGAGTACCTCCTGGAGAAGTCTCGTGTGGTGCAGCAGGACGAGGGCGAGCGCAACTTCCACATCTTCTATTGCATGCTGGCGGGCATCTGTCCCGATGACAAGGAGATCTACGGCCTCCTTGAGCCCGAGCAGTACAGGTGAGTCACCAGGTCTGACGCAGCAGACAAGAGGAAACCCCATCGGAACACCTGAATTGGAATTTTTTCCAGATTCAAACCACCATTCAGCCACCACACCTAGAGCACATCACGTGTCTGTTTAGTCTTTTTTTCCACCCTCAGTATGACACTATTTTTAGAATGCATGACAGGAGATCACATATAAGATTATGAGTATGAGGGCATAAAAAGAATACCTTTGATTTTATGAGAGCCCAACCTCCTTAGAAAAATTTGTCATTCAAGTGTACAGTCTAGGACTGGGACTAAAACAACAATACTCTGGGCTGTGTTTATACTGTATTTAATAATAGGCCATCGTATTCTGTTCACACAAGTTGAACTAGCACATGTATTTCTCAGTCACCCACACAGTATAACGTCACAGAGCGTTTACCCTCTGTCACGCACTGACTTTGTTGGCATTCCCTGCCATGCCCTAACCAACCAGCACGTCATGTCATTTTTTTCAGCTTTTATTGGCTTTCTTATCAGCATCGGGGCCCAAGTCTGGTGTCATGTGCCTTGGCCACACCTCAGATGTGCCAAGAGCTTCCTTAAGAATGTTCAAACAGCTTGTGTGATTCAAGTGTTTGCTTTCGAAATGTAGATCGGGGTGAAAGGTTGATCTGATCTGGCCTTTGTTTACAGTCAACTGTAATTAAGATATTTCCGGTCATTTGCCTACACACCTTGTTTTGATCTGAGAAATCTACACCTCTCATGGCATCTATCACACTCTGAATTATGGCAGTGGCTTTAATGTTTATGATGTTTTTTCTATGATCTGTCAGTCTCCAACACAGATCACAGTACTACCATAAGGAAGTACACACATAAGCAACAAGCCAGTCTTGCAAGATGTCATTTCCTTTCCATGAAACCATGTGCTAAAATGGGTTTTAAAATGTACTAATCCATGCTTGTAATGTCTCTTAGATATCTGAATGGTGCATCCCTGTCAGATGACACGGTGAATCACTGGAGCAAGAAGTATGCAGACGTGTGCAACGCTATGGACATGGTTGGCTTTGAGGAGCAGGTAAGGACTCCAAGTACAGTATAGAGCTCCGTATCTTATCAGGGGTCTGTCTCCCAAAAGCATAGAAGGGGATTAAGTTAACAACTTTGTTGGTTGCATTGCCAACTACGTTTCTAACTGGGTAGCAACTATGCTTCTGGTTAAAAACAGATGCCAGAAGGAATGTGATGTTGCATGTGGCTATTATGGCTGTTATGGTTCCCTAGTAATACTGCTACAAAATTGTTGAATGGCAGCTGACTGCGTGGTTCTTCCTTTACCATCTTCAGAACTTCCTGGCTGAGGTTATGACTTCCTGTTCTTGCGCCCCAGCTAGCTAGAACTTTCTGTCTCCCTGTGCCCCCTGCATTATCTCTTCACTTTCTCTCTTTTTTTCTCTTTTTTTTCTTTCAGTCTGTCTGTCTGTCTCCTTCTCTTTATCTATTAATATGCATTTCTTCAAAAGGGATATCAAGCTTCAATGATAAATGCTGAGCAAACTTTCAAAGCTGTTCCTCATACAATGTTTGTTTGTTTGTTTGTTTGTTTGCAGGAGAAGGTGGACATGATGACCATCCTGGCAGGCATTCTGTCTCTGGGCAACATCATGTTTGAGCCGGGGGAGGGGGATGCCCTGCGGGTCACGGAGACGTCTGTGGGCTGGCTCAAGGCCGCTGCTGTGAGTGTTAATTAGAAAAGAAAGAAAGAAAATAAGAAAGAAAATATCACACACACACACACACACACACACACACTCTCTCTCTCTCTCTCTCTCTCTCTCTCTCTCTCTCTCTCTCTCTCTCTCTCTCTCTCTCTCTCTCTTTCTTTCTTTCTTTCTTTCTTTCTCTCTCTCTCTCTCTCTCTCTCTCTCTCTCTCTCTCTCTCTCTCTCTCTGTTGTGTCCATTTTGTTTGTTCTTACTCAGAGGCCTCATTCACATGTGAATCCCAATGTCATCCATATACCCTAAACCCTGAACCCTCACAGATATAACTAGTATCAATCAGCCAATCACAAAGCAGATTTATGGCCATTACATCATTTAAGGTCTCTTGCGATTTACAGGGAGCCTACACTGGATGCGTAACATTACCTACTGTAACAATAAGGCTCCATTATACACAGTGGAACTGGCCACAGCAGCCCAGCCAACATGGATGAATGTTTATTTGACGGAACTTAACTTAACGCTTTCGTAACGCATCCAGTCTAGCCCTCGCCTTAGTTAAAATCAGTGGTCATAAACCTCAAGCAATGTACGACACATCACACAACAAAAACTGAAATCATATCAGCTTTTTAGATCAGGAGTGAACTGCTGTATGTTGCATGTGGAGAGGACTTGACCCCTAGTCACTCTTTCACTTCCTTTTTCATCTCACCCTTTTCCCCTTAGAGTTCTTCCTCCCTCATGTGCTCTTACCCCCCTGCCCTGTGCTCCCCTACAAAACCCCCTTTCCTCATCCCTCTCTTCTCGTTTTCTGTTCCTCCCTTCTCATCTCTCTCTCTCTCTCTCTCTGTTTTCTTAAAAGTTTGTTTGTTTCTCGATTATTATCTTCAAAAAAATGTCCTCTATTTCTGTCGATACAATCAGTCCTCTCCCACACGGATTAGTTAAGAACATGATGATTTGTTTGCCAGAAAATTTGGACTTGGCAAAATTTGGAAAGACAAGAGTATTTGACCCTTATTTGTTTTTAGTCTGCTAGTCTGTGATATTTCATCTGACTGACTGCATGGACTTGACTTGACTGGACTGGACAGAGCTGGACACTGTCCCAGAGGCGTGGAATAACAGGCGTGAATGGGGTGGACAGCCAGGGAGTAGGAGAGAGAATGGCGGCTTTATCTGGCCTTTTGCATACAACGCTAAACAAACACCATTATTGTTCGCTCGAGTGGCTGAGGCCCTTTGGCCGGCAGTAACCCTATACCGTTCACAGCTGTTGGCTCCCCGCAGCAGTCTTGACTGGGGCCTGTGTGTTGTGTTCTGTTGGGTTGGGTTGAGTAGAGTTGGCCCTCAGCTCACGTCTCCATCGCCTCTCTCTCCTCCTCCAGTCTGCCCGGCTGTTTCGGAGCTTTGAGTTACTGCCCTCTCCTCCGCAAACAAAACCTCCTCCCTGCTGGAGGCAGGGCATTGCATCAGCCCTAGAACACACACACACACACACATACATGCGTACACACACACACACACACACACACACACACACACACACACACACACACACACACACACACACACATACATGCGTGCACACACACACACACACACACACACACACACACACACACACACACACACACACACACACACACACACACACACACACACACACACACACACACACACACACACACACACACATACACGCACACACACACACACACACACACACACACACACACACACACAATCCCAACACCTCCCTCCTCAACACATCTGGCCTCCCCCGATAAGATGTGAGGAGGTAGTTGGGAAAGGTCAGGCTGGGCTATATTTGGGCGCTGTTTCAGGGGAAGTGCTGGGCAGCAGGTGAATTTACGGCCAGGTCGTCCATCTCCAGTCTGGCAGAGGGGAAAGGGGACGTGATCCAGGAAACCAGGAAGACACAACAAGGAGTCTTACTCATTGTAACCTTCTTGTTTGTGATTGTATGCATTTGCTGAAGATAGCAGATGTTTTTATTCAGATCATCCCACAGTACAATGTGTTTATGTATGGTCAGTTCCTACAATGTGACCCCCTGACAGTAGCTCTGATTGCAGGGCATTTCGATTGTATGTGTTTTGTGTCTACCTCTCTCTCTGTGTGTGTGCGTGTGTGTGTGTGTGTGTGTGTGTGTGTGTGTGTGTGTGTGTGTGTGTGTGTGTGTGTGTGTACTGTATGTTTAACTTTTGTATGACATGTGGTCATTGGAATTCTCTCTCCCCCAGGGTCAGTTTGGTGTTCAGGAAGAGGAACTGCTGAAGAGTCTGATCTGCACCATGTCTGTCACACGAGGGGAAGCCATCCGTCGTCTTCACAGCCAGCAGCAGGCCGAGGGTGAGCATTCCGGCTCAAAGGGGCCCAGTTTCACTGCACACACTAGGCTCTCAATGCATTAGGAGCTGAACAACAACAACACATTCGATTTCTATAGCGTTTTTCTAGACATCCAAAGCGCTTTACAGTGGAAGAGGGACCTCACTGAGCACCACCAATGTGTAGCATGCATTAGGAGCTGAACATGACACATATATGCCATTTCAGCACAGTGGGGCCCAGTTTCACAGCACACACACACATTCAAGACTTTCAATGTGTTGTGGTCAGAGCATGTTTCATAAATAACATCACATCACATCACATACATATGTATGTACAGTACGTTAAAAGATAAGAGCGTACTTTATTCATCCCCAAGAAAAAGAGGCCAAGTTTTACTACACACTCTATTGATACAACTGCAGCTGCTTCATGTAAACTAGTCTGCATATGTCATGGGCTTCTGTGATTCTGTAGGAAAGTAGAGGACTGGTCCCTGTGTGCATGCAGTTAATGTCATTTATGTAGTCTAGCCTAATGTATGTCAAATGTAAACATCCTACAGCGGAAAGAAGAAATCCTGAAAATCTTCCCTGTAATTGAACCTTAAAGTTAAATTGAGGTGTTTTCTTGATTGGTTAAGTTAAGTTGAGTTGAGTGATGTTTTACAGTATTGCTATTTTGAAACCATAAATATAATTTTGGCAATGGTAAATGTACGGTATCATTACACTTCTTTGCTGGTGCGGAGAGTATTTCCGTCTGTTACCACAGAGGTTATTAAAAGGGATGCTTTTGTTATTTGGAGCATTATTTTGAGTGGTTTTAAAAATAGCTGTTTATTTTATGGCGGCTGGCCCCTCACACTTTCGGTAAAGGATTGTTTTGAGTGCAAATTTCGGTCTAAATAAAAACTTCAGCAGCTAATGTCCTCCGCCCCTCACCCAGAAATAACCCCTAGGACACGGCTAGTTAATTAGAAATTCTCTCTGGTCTCTCCGCTGCAGTTTTAATGGCCAGCCGTCACATTGAAACATTGTTCTATACAGAGCTCTCATCTAGTAGGCTAATCACAATAGTTAATCAGGAAAGCGATGGCAGAAAACTGAGCATGAGGGGAAAAAAAAAAGATTTGAGTTTTTTTTTTCTTCTCTGATTGAGAATTGACTGAGGCTTTACATGGTGGTCTCTGGTTCACATGAGGCCCGCATGCTATCAATAGAAGAGGCTTGTCCTGGGATATTATCAGTGAAGACTACTGTAAAACATATATATTATTTGAATGTTTCCTATTTTATCTTTGCAGATGCCAGAGATTCTATTGCTAAAGTTGCCTATGGAAGAGTCTTTGGGTGGATAGTCAGCAAAGTCAACGAATTGCTTGCCCCTAATGTAGATCCAGACATTGAACTTAATGAAATTGGTAAGATTTGACAGTGCCTTACAAATCAGTTTTTGTTTTTAATATCTATTAGGTTGTGTACTGATCTTCTATTTATACTCTTTTATTATTGCAAGGTATCCTCGACATCTTCGGCTTTGAGAACTTTGCGGTGAACCGGTTCGAACAGCTTTGCATCAACCTGGCCAATGAGAAGCTACAGTTTTTCTTCAACCATGTAAGTCTGAATTCCAACTTGGTTACATCAAATCAAATTGGCCTTCTACTGTTTCAAGGAGCCACACTCTGATGCACCCGAGGGCTCTGAGCTCTCTCTGATGGGTGCAACCTGAGACCTTTTAAGAGATGCTCACGCTCTGTTGAACTCCAGAGCTTCTAGGACCCTTTCTGGTAGAACTGATAACCATGACTTTGCTTTCAGATGTTCTTTGAACACTTTCATACCGTTGCTGATACACTCTGTTGTGGTTGAAAGGAAACAGTAGATTTATTACAGCTCATTAATCTTGTGAAATATCCTGCAGTTAAATTCTTTAGTCATATTGCACTGTGCACACAGGAACGGTGCTTTATCTTACCTGGTAGACAGCAATCACTTATCACGTCATGCATGTTCAGTGATGATAAAAAAAAAAAGGAGAAGGATTTTTGCTATTTTCACATGTATTATTAACAGTTGGTTTTTCCTGGTAATGTTTTGTCTGAGAGATGATGGAAGGAGTCGATGCTGCGGCTATCTGATATGGGGAAATCTGATTGAGCTCCTGACTGAGGTGTGAGTGGGCAGTGTTATGTCGAGAGAGGATGTAACAGAATCCATTTAGCTGACGAGTCCTCCACTGCACTGCACATTAGACTGCTGAGGGGCACATTCCAAAAATCACCTTAACAAAGACTAGGCAGGAACACAATAATTCACAAAATCCCTTAAAGGCATAGTCTGTGATTCTTTGTTATTGTTTGGGGGCAGGCTTCTTTGTTATTGTTTGCAGCAAAGCGAAGCGCTCTAGAATTTCTGGTTCACAGATGCAGCCAGGTGTCCTGTAGAATGAAAATGTGAAGATATGTTCTGTTCTTGTGTGGGGGTCAGGCTGCTCCCAACTGTTTATTTTCAGTTTTCAGAGCCTGTGCATCTGAAAAGAAAGAATTTTTCTTTTTCAGATCAGTGACAGTGACCAAAGAGAAAGAAGAGCTAGCGACTCTTGAGATGATATTATCTTTATGTTATAAAGACTGTATATACCATATATAAATACCATATATATACTGTATAATCACTCACCTTACCTTTAATTGAACATCCCGGTTTAAGAACATGTGTTTCACACTTTGGGCTTATAGATGTGAAAATAATCACGGTTTTTATTCTAACCAATGTGCAACGCAGGAGAGAAGTTTAACAGCATGTGCTGAAACCCCAGGGGAGGTTATGGTTTCCTGGTAAAAGCTGAGGGTGTAAGAACTTCTCAAGACCTTGAATTTGTTTCCACTGTTCAGCAACTTAAGCAGACTGTGTGGATGTTGGGGCCAAAACCATTTATCATCAATAACATGTATTCTGTATGTGAATTCAAGGGATAGATGGGAGTATGGTTAGTTTGTGTGTGTGTGTGTGTGTGTGTGTGTGTGTGTGTGTGTGTGTGTGTTGTTTGGTGAATGTCTGCGTGAATGTGGTGTAAGTGTGAGGGGGAGTGTGTGTGTCAGTGTAAGTGTCAGTGTGATTGTATTGTGAGTGGAGTGTCAGTTTCTCTGTGTCTTTGCGTTAGATCGGGAGTGATAAGGGAGGACTTCATGATGCCTCCTTATAAGGTCTCGAAGCAGCTGTGTGATGTTGGGGCTGAAACATTTTGTGTATGTATTTGTGTGTGTTCAGGGTGTGGGAGTGTGGAGTGTGAGTGTGAGTGTGTGTGTGTGTGTGTGTGTGTGTGTGTGTGAGTGTGAGTGTGAGAGAGAGAGAGAGGATGCATCATCAATGCATCCTTATGAGAATCTAGAGGATAGTTGGTAGTGTTGTTGGTTCTGGGGGATTTTGTGTGTGTGTGTGTGTGTGTGTGTGTGTGTGTGTGTGTGTGTGTGTGTGTGTGTGTGTGTGTGTTGTGTGTGTGTGTGTGTGTGTGTGTGTGTGTGTGTGTGTGTGTGTGTGTGTGTGTGTGTGTGTGTGTGTGTTAATGTTATGTTCCCTTTCCCCTGCAGCATATATTTCTGATGGAGCAGAGGGAGTACAAGGAGGAGCAGCTGGACTGGGAGGTCATCTCCTACAAAGACAACAAGCCCATTCTGGTGAGCTAGAGCACAGCTCCAAACTCTGCTTTAACAGCTCTTCATTCTAGTCTCTCAACTCTGTATTTGTACACATCTTTATGAGAGCCTAAGTAAGGATGTCCCCTGTCTCTTCCTTTTTTTGTCTTTAACACTCTCTCATTTAGTGCTACAGTATATCTCACTTGTTCTCTTTTCTTTGCAAACACACACACACACACACACACACACACACACACACACACACACACACACACACACTCACACACACTCAAAGACAGCCCGCCCAAAGACAACAGCTCTTCAGTGGTCTTGTCATGAGTGTTCTTTATTTCTCTTTCATCACACGTTTTTTATTGTCTTTCACACCCTTCCCTCTGTATCATTCTATCTTTCGTACTTCTTTGTATCTCTCTGTCTAATATAGACACGCACACACACACACACACACACACACACACACACTCACACTCAGATGCAGGCAGATGCAGATGCATTTGTTTTTCTTAGAAACAGCTGACCTTCATCCCAGATAGGTGTATAGGAAGAGGAAATGTTAGTGCTAGATTTTTAGAGGTGTTAGCATTTCATTGTCATGTCATTCACCTACAGTCCCAGATATAAACATGCCGTTTGGATTGTTTGTCGGCTTGGTGATCACTGACCAATGTTTGAATAGAGCAAAGTCAACTAGCTATGTTATTTTTGCTGTGAAGACACTTCACTCCCTAGCCCACCTTCTTAAAGAAGTTTGAGAATTAAAGTGTCACTCATGAAAAAGCTGAGTGTTTTAAATTATTCTGTATTTGTTTAAAATGATAAAAAAAAAGGGGGAGCTCTTTTTTCTCTTTTTTTCTCTTTTTTCCTAAGGTCAGTCTGTGTTGTAGTAGTGTGTAGGAAGTGCTGATCCTCCTTTTGTGAATGTTGGTGAGTAAAGTGAACAAGCTGCAGACTGATTTATGATTGTCTCCTCAGGACCTCTTCCTCACCAAGCCCATCGGGATCCTCTCGCTGCTGGACGAGCAGAGTGCCTTTCCACAGGTATGTGGGTCATGTGACCACACACAGTTTGCTGACTTCAAAGTTTCCACGGAAACTGGCTTAGGTCCCGCTGCTCCTTAAAACGGTGCCGAGGCCTGCTTTACTGTCGAGAATTTTGAGAGTAGAAAAGTAAGCCGTTAGACTTTGTGCGTGTGTGGGGGGGTGCTCTTTGATATTGGTGCTGTGTGTGTGTGTGTGTGTGTGTGTGTGTGTGTGTGTGTGTGTGTGTGTGTGTGTGTGTGTGTGTGTGTAATATCAGGGTTGGGAGTAGGGCAATGTGCTTAAAATCAACATTTTCTGGGAAAAGACTAACTATGAAGAACATTCATGTGATTCTCCCCTTCAGGCTACAGACAGAAATTTTGTGGACAAGCTTAACAGCAAGTTTAAGGCTCATGCAAACTACGAAGTGGTGCGCAGCCACAGTCCTGCATTCACTGTGGTGCACTATGCTGCAAAGGTGAGCTCAAGATCAAATCAGATCTGACATCCTGTTAAAGATCCGGCGTAATTCTGTTGTTTTTCTATTCGGTTGATTTACGCTGAGCTTTTCCCTTAAGATTGGGTTCATTTTGTGTCCTTGCCCTGCCTTTTGTTTGAATGGATTATGTCCATAGAGGTGTGTTGTGTAGAGGTTTGCAGATACATATATACATATACCTACATATATCTTCTTACGACAAAACCAGATTGATGGTAAATGGACTGTTAATACCACTTTTCCTGCACAAAGTGTTTTACAATTTGCCATGTTCACCCATCCACACACTGGTGGTAGAGGCTCCTTCATAAGGCAACAGCCTGCACGCCTGGAATAGTTTGGGTTTCGCTGTCTTGCTTAAGGACACGTCAATGGTGTTAGGAGGAGATGGAGCTTGAACCTGCAACCCTCTGATTGGTTAATGGCACCAGTCACCAGTACCTTCTTCGCCAACACCGCCCCAAACTTCAATAGTGTACATGTTGGCCAGTGTGACGGAGTACCGTCACTACGGTTGAGTATGCGCTCTCTGCCATACCAACTAGCCTGGCTGTTTGGCGTTGCAGTCAAGTTGCACATTTAGCACCCCGGAGACTCGGGTTCGAGACCGGGTGGGGTCACTGTTCTCTCCCTTCGCTACATTGGCCCAATGCTAGTGTTCTTCCAAACCCCTCTACTCTACTCTAAACCCTCTGGGCCTTAAATGGTATGAATTAGCCAATCCTGCAGTCCATTAATGCTGGTTAAGTCTTTTAGGCTTCAGGGTTTAGGGAGCACAAACACAAGTAAATAAACATAATATTCCTTCGCTTTCCTCGCTTTTTCCATCTCCTCATTTCTCTGTCTCCCTCACCCTGTCTCTCTCTTTCTCTGTATCCCTCTCCCTCCCTCTCTCCCTTCTTCCTCCGCCCCACCTAGGTCCAGTATAATGGAGTAGGGTTCCTGGAGAAAAACCGAGACAACATCCCAGCCAATATCAGAGGCCTCTTCATCAACAGTGTCACTCCCCTCCTTAGCCTGCTGTTTGCTGGTGAGTAAATGGCAAATGGACTCTCTCTCTCTCTCTCGCTCTCTCTCTCTCTCTCTTTTTTTCTCTCTCTCTCTCTATTTATATAGTATTTTTCTACTCCTTAGCACTCAAAGCACTTTATAGAGCCTCATGTTCAAACACACACACACACACACACACACACACACACACACACACACACACACACACACACACACACACACACCAGTTTAGCTCAAGCCACTCACAAGACAACTCTTTATCTGTCCAACTATCGTCACGATTGCTCTGAATGGTGACTGAGTGATAGTGGTAAGGCCTGTGGGCCTCAAAATGATACCGTTGAAAGTTAACCCCAGGGGCTAAAATGTAACCATTAGTTGCTCCCAAAGGTGCTGATGCTGGGTCATTTTAAACAAGTATTAATATACTTACTTCAATGCAATGAATTTGTGATCAAATGTGCTCTCCCCAATGCTATGGTAATAGTCCCATAACACAGGGGCAGTAATCATGCATTCATCCTCATACAAAGACCATTTTCAGAAATATGCTAAATTTAAGTTGTTATTTGTTATATATGTTATATATATATATGTTATTTAAGTTGTTATTGTTTATTACAATATCCAAACAATATCTATCAAACTCATTTAAATGTTATTATCAAGTAAGAACCAATAAGGCCAAAAAAAAATCAATTGGAGTTGGATCGATAATAAAGTTGATCAAAATGATATAAATATTTTTCTGTTGCAATGGACTTGGGTTATGTATCTAGGATCATAATTTCATTGTTTCTAACAATGCAAATGAAAGTTCTTTTCCTTGTTCCAACATTTTAAGAGAGAACTCTCTGCTTCCTTGTTTTGTAGCTACTATATCACGGACGGGAACTTTGATGCCTCGCAAAGCAAAGGTATGTTTACACACATAGAGCGTTTCTCAAAGTCGAGAATGCTTCCTATAGACCTAGAATCTTGTTTAGCTCTATTAACTCAATTTTAAATCCTCCTGCTGCCACTTCCACTGTTGCCCCTTCCACTGAGATCTGTGAAAAGTTTCTCAGATTCTTTATTGATAAGATTGACAATATCAAATCTCTTATTCCACCCTCAGATAATGACCCATCTGTTCCTATTTTATCACTCAGCTCTCTCAAACACTTCCAACTTGTGTCTCCCTTCCAGCTTTCTGAGGTGGTGTCTCACTTAAAACCTAGCACTTGCCACTTAGATGTCTTACCCTCTCGCCTTTTCAAGGAAGTCTTTACAGCCATATGTCCTAGTGTACTGGCTATAATTAATAACTCCTTGACATATGGAGAGGTCCCATCTAGTTTTAAGCAGGCGGTAGTGCAACCACTACTTAAAAAGCCTAATCTTGACACCAATGATCTTAAGAATTATAGGCCTATTTCCAAATTGCCTTTTATGTCTAAGATCCTGGAAAAAGTAGTCCTCTCCCAGGTATCTCCATACTTAAACAAGTTTAGCATTTTTGATAAATTCCAATCTGGGTTTAGATCCTTACACAGCACTGAATCTGCCCTGATCAAAGTCCACAATGACATCCTTCTCTCTGTTGATTCTGGTTCCTGTGCCCTCCTAGTCCTCCTCGACCTTAGTGCTGCATTTGACACAATAGACCATTCCATTCTTGTAAAAAGATTGGAAGCTGAAGTTGGTCTACAGGGCACAGTACTGCAATGGTTTAAGTCTTATTTGAGCAATAGAACCTTTTCAGTCAGGTTGGATAATTATTCCTCTTCTTCTGCTCCAATCAAGTGTGGTGTCCCCCAAGGGTCCATTTTAGGTCCTCTTTTATTTTCACTGTATATGCTCCCACTTGGATCAATTTTTGAAAAATACAGTGTTCAATACCATTGCTATGCAGATGACACACAGTTTTACCTTCCAGTCACTCCTGGTGACTCTGGCTCTTTGGTAAACCTGTTTAACTGTCTTAATGACATCAAATGTTGGATGGCCATGAATTTCTTACAACTTAATGAAAAGAAAACTGAAGTGATCTTATTTGGGCCTCCTACTTCTGTTTCTGACCTGAGTAATGCTCTTGGTCCCTTATCTTCAAATTTCAGTAGTGTAGTCAAAAACCTTGGAGTCTACCTGGATTCTTCACTCACATTCAGTAATCAAATAAGCAGTGTGGTGAAGGCCAGTTTTTTCCAATTGAGAACTATTGCAAAGTTAAAATCTTTCCTCTCTGCTAAAGACATGGAAACACTAATTCATTCATTCATCACTTCAAGATTAGACTATTGTAATGCACTTTATTTTGGCCTTCCCAACTCTTCTATTGCTAGATTACAAATGGTTCAAAATGCTGCTGCTAGATTGCTTACTGGAACTAAGAAGCGTGATCACATCACTCCTGTGCTCTGTGAACTGCACTGGTTGCCAGTGAAATATAGAATTGAGTTTAAATTGTTACTTTATGTTTTTAAAGCCTTACATAGGTAGCACACTAGCCTTGGAAGCCGCACACTTCAAAAAGGAGGATCCATCAGTGCATCCTCGAAAAATCTATGAACAAAGGCCTCTGTCCTCGCTAGAATTTAGAAGGATGCTTGACTTTGGAACAGTACTTGGCGACAGATAATGACGTGGAATGCTTGAAAAAGCAGCCTTCCAAGCATGCTTCCTCGACTTTGAGAAACGCTCATAGACTACTTTCTTTCTTTGTTTTGCATGAAGATCATTTGTCTACATAAATACAGAAATGCTATACTGCGGTTGGTTCAGTACAAATGATTCACATCTGGGTCCAGTCGAGCATGAGATGAGATGAGATTAGGAGAGACCCTGTAGAGAACAAAGTGCTGTACCGGTAATCTAACCAATCCTAATACTGTGCAATGTGTTTCCTTGTAAGCTTGCACAAATGGCAGAGGACAATTTCAACTCAACTAGGAAGCAATCCGTTGGGGCTCAATTTAAGGTAAGTGTTGTTCCTCTCCCGCAGGTGATTTAGATCACAGGAACGCACACATACACACACTTGCACAATGAGTTGTTCCTCTGCCACAGGTGATTTTAGACCACAAGCACGCACACATACACACACCTGTACAATGTAGATCACATGAGCATGTGTCCACTCACGCACACACACACACACACACACACACACACACACACACACACTCACACTCACACTCTTGTATTTGTTTACTTCCTCAGGCAAACTGGTAATTTAAATGCAAACTGATCCATCATCTCTATCTAGAACAACACAACACAAAGCATGTGTTTGATCTCCAGGTTCAAAAGAATTGTAAAAAGTTAGTGAGGAAATCTTAGGGGAGCTGTGGCAGAAATGCTGCAAAATGTGGTCTGTACCACATTCAGGTCAAGTGTCCACAGGGAGTCAAGGCCAGCCTGTGGTCATTTTTCCTAACTCACGCCATTTCTCTCTCTCTCTCTCTCTCTCTCTCTCTCTCTCTCTCTCTCTCTCTCTCTCTCTCTCTCTCTCTCTCTCTCTCTCTCTCTCTCTCTCCCTTTCTCTTTCTGGCAATCTTCACTGTCCTATCTGAACAATGACGGAAAGCCTTAAAATACGTGTAGGCGGAACATTGATTAGATTATATCAAATCAAGTGGTTTCTGTGTTTGTGTGTGCGTGTGTGTGTGCATGCAGCATTCTCTGGGGGTCTTGATGGAGAAAATGTTTGCAGCTAGCCCACACTTCATCCGCTGCATAAAACCAAACCGAACAAAATCCCCAAATGTCCTGGACAACAACTTCGTCATGGACCAGGTCTGGCTCAACTTTTGTGTTTTCTTTGTGATCTCATTGGCAATGTACGGGTTCATTGAGTTTCGAGTTTACTTTATCTCAATAAACAGTGTGTTTTTGAGTGACAGGTCCTAGGCCCACTGCCTGACAGAAATGTGATCACTGATTATTTTAAGATAGGCGTCGGCTGTAGGCCAGTGGATGAGCCACAGACATGCTGAGGCATTTGCCTTGCTTGCTAGAACAGACGTCTGTTTCCCAAAAGCATAGTTGCTAAATAAGATAGCAGCTATGTTGGTTGCAATGCAATTTCCCATTGTGAATTAACTAAGTTGCTAACTAACTGGTTAGCAAATAATATGATTTTGGGAAGTGGACGCTAGAACTACACTGCACTTCACTCCACTGACTGAAATTAAAACCTTAGAAGCCAATCCGCCACCTAGTGGTGTTATTGGAAAATGCCTTGTTGAAGTTATGTGTGTGTGTATATAAACACAATTAAATATGTTTCTCATGTGATGTGTGGATTTTCTTTTGCAGCTACGTTACAATGGCTTGTTGGAAACCATCAGAATCCGTCGAGATGGTTTTTCTTGGCGGCCGACATTCAAGGAGTTTGCAGAGAGGTGAGCAAATGTTTGGTGTGTCAGACATGTTTTGCTCCGGCAAGCATGCTGGCTGTGTGAATAAATAGAGTGTTAGTGCCCCAGCTCTCTAAAGTCAAACCACTCTTTTTGAAGATATCTGAAGCTTGGTAAGAGTGGTAAATGTTGTTCTACTTTTCATATCTTATCAGGTATAGCCTCCTGCTGCTCAAACGAGACATGCCACTCAACAGAGAAAGGTATGCTCACCATAACATGCCCATGGTTTTACACTGACACACACACACACACACACACACACACACACACACACACACACACCACACACACACACACACACACAAGTGGGACGTTACACCTACAGTAGCCATTAACATCGCAGGGAGATATGACTATAACTTCTGCTTTGATATACTACACGCAGTGTAGAGCGCTTGAGTCATAGTGTGAGTGATGTTTACTCATGCAGGCCCTGCCTTTTGGGTCCTCACGATAAATTATCCATTAGCTAGAACCAACATGCATGAGCATTCCTCAGTTCTTCCTCATTTCTGCTATTAAACTCCATGAAAAAAAAAAATCCTTTCACCAACCCCCTCCTCCTTTTCATATATCTGTGAGTTCTTCCATCTGTTATGGGATGCAAATGGACATGAAAGGGACATTAGCCTAATCAAGGGAAGCTTTCAGAGCAGCTGCAGGATTAAAACATAATGTTGTCAGGACGTCGATGGACAGACACATGACAAATGTGGAGATATGGGAATAAATCTGTTTCCATCACGTTATGCTCTATGCCCATATAAGGTTAATCTCCCCCTTCACTTCCAGTGAAGTAACACTTTTAATCGCATTAGGAGATTGATGAACATTTGCGGTTGTTTCCAAGTGAGGATTTCATATTTTTCTTATCCATCTAAAACGTACATCAACAAAAACACGGCTTTTGTCCATTTTGGGAAAAAGTTCACTCTAAAACATTACATCTGTCAACTTTCTTGTTAAACATTTCTCCAACCATTTCTAGTCAACCTAGAACCTGTACACCATCAATACCGATGCAGAAGTAAAAACTTTTATTGCATGTGAAAAGTAAATAGAAAAGTGCTACTTAGTGCAGTGCAAACATTTTGGTCACATTACCACCATCATCAGTGCAAACATAGGAAATGGAGGCACGCCCTTATAGTCCATGACTACAGAAGACAGGTAGCTATTCAACATAGCTTGTATGCAGGTTGAGGTGCGCATGGGCTTATCCCGCCACGGAATGAAAAGACATAACGTGTCATTTATTAGACACAAAATGTTAATGAAAAAATTGAAAGTAAATCAAAGTTTGATACAAAGGAAAAAATCAAACAAAAAAATGAAACCGGGTTAGTTTATAATTTACAGTACATTCAGTCAGACAGATCAGCAGTGCAGACATGATACAGGTCTATTAGTCACAAAAAAACACAAGAAAGATTAATGGGGCTGTAATGTTTTTAAATGACACATCCAACCCTTGCTCTCAGCTATTAGTGATCATGTTTCCCTCCTCTCTTCTCTTGCTTCCTAGCTGCATGCACATCCTCAACAACACACAGCTCACTGGCTGGACCTGTGGGTGAGTAGAGGACCCAGAAATCCTTTAGGACTCATTCGTCTTGTTTCCTAACTGGTTGGATATAAACCACACATTATCCCTGAGTCACTGTTGATCCGATGCAAATTGAGGAATTGTTTGTTCTTGTTTTGTTTTTTAACACCGGAGCTCCCCCTACAGTCACAGATTTGTATTTATTCATTTATTTAAAACCAATGCCCTAAATGCTTGCCAAGACATTGATTTACAAAGCAAAGGATAGAAACCAGCCGTGATCATTCTCAAAGAGTTATGATGACAGACTTACAATGTAACAAGTAAGGAATAACGTTCTGCCAGGCAGTCATTAACACGGAATATCTTTTTTTATTTTATTTATTTACTGGATCCCTATTACCTGGGGCAAATGCCCCCACTATTCTTCCTGGGGTCCAAAGACGGAATATCTCCAGACTTAGGCTAGCCAAGGCAATGGTCCGTTATCAAGAGATATCAGACTGTATAACCAAAGATCATGGAATACTGACCGCTCCGCTTCAACCCTCTCTGGTATAACATTGGGAAGTCCCATTGAAGTGAATGAAGTATTCGGTAACACTTTATTTGAAGGTACCGTCATAAGACTGACATGACACTGTCAACAATCTGTTATAAATTTTATAAACCTGTCATGACTTCTGACATACCCTAACCCTAACCATGACAAATACTGGGTGACACTAAATGACAGAAGTCATGACGGGTGTATAAAGTTTATGACCGATTTATGACAATGTCATTTCATAGTTAATGACAGTGTAATGTTAGTCTTATGACGGTAAATTGTAGCAGGGAGCAGGCTTCACTCAGGGTTCAATATTACTTTTAAGGGTGCTGGCCCAAATGAAAACTTCAAATTAAACAGAAAAAGGGCGCACCTTGCATCAAAAGTCCTTCAAATAAAGTGTAACCAAGTATTCTACTGCATTGTAAAGAGCCTTGCAATAAACACAACACATACTGTAAGGCTTGTGATTTGCTTTTGGTCCACTTATTTGGCAATGACACCAATGGCATGTTGATAAATCTCTGATAAATTTGCATAGAAAGAGAGACTAATCTAAAATTCATACATAGCGAACCTTAAATGGCGCTACATGAGATGAAGTAGTAGTGTTTGTAGGAGTTGTTTGACTGACAAGGTAATAATAAACATGATTTAACAAGAGCACTCAGACAGTGCAGACCTCTGCCAAGCCAGTATGGTCACTGATGGAATATAAATTCCTGTTTATGTACAATTGCGCCCCCTACAGTTCTGGTGTTTACTAAAGGACATGACATCTGACAATGGTAGCCTATAGACTTGTTTCACACCTCAACATTCCGAGGTTCTAAAAGCATTCCATGGTAGTAAACTGAACATTCTACCATTGAAATGCATTGGATTTATGCCTCTTTCTGGCTTGAAAAAAATGGGTAATAACATTTAAAACCTGTCTAAATTCACTTTCTTTCAAATAATACACATTTGAAGCACACAAATTTGGAGGTCCTGAATAGATAAAAGTGGTTTTACATTTATGTGCATGAAGCTTCAATCTATTTGGGACCTCCAAATTTGTGTGCTTCAAATGTGTATTATTTGAAAGAAAGTTAATTTAGACTTATTTTAAATGTTATTACCCATTTTTTCCAATGCATTTCAATGATGGAATGTTCAGTTTACTACCGTGGAATGCTTTTAGAACCTCAGAATGTTGAGGTGTGAAACAAGTCTATAGGAATCCTTTCAAAAATTCCTGAGTCCTTATCCTGATCCGGATCATCATCAAAATTTATAGTTCTTCCTTGGGCAAAGACTCACCTCTGGTAAAAAAAAAATTCCTAAGAATCCGTCCACAACTTTTGCTGTAAAGTTGCTAACAAACAGACAGACAAAGAAACAGACAAACAAACAAATTCCAATGAAAACATAACCTCCTTGGCAGAGGTGATAAGGTTCATAATCAATTTACTTTCGGTTTCGAAACGGGGAGTTTGGAGAGCCTTCATATTCCGGTCTGCCTGATCAAACTGAAAGGGATGAGTAAACAAGGCTTGTCGATACAAGACTCAGAATGATGGGCGTCTGAACTCCTCCTGACCAGCCTCTCCTGACGTTTAATTTTCTTTGAATGATTAAGCCTCAATCAGCGTGCGATTAAACTGTGTGGGCTTTGCTCTTTATCGCTCTCTCCTCTGTCATGACAGGTCGTCGCGGTTGTTCTTCAAGTACTGGCACCAGGAAGAGTTGGCACGTCTCCTTGACAGACTTGCAAAGGCTGCTATTGTCCTACAGAAGAGTACGTACAGGCATTGGTGTTTACTGACAAGTTGAGAGAGTGGAGTTAATTTCCTACATCCCCTATGGGGTTGAAAAGACATAGATGCAAGCCAAGCTAGTAAATGAGTGCAGCGCTGTGTGTGCATTCTTCTGTCAGTCTCATCTCCGCCTCCTGTGAATTATGTTTCCCTTGGCTCACCCAAGCTCTGCACCTCTTTCTTTCATGTAACCGAGATGAATCTTAAAACTGATAGCCTCAATGCCTCTTGGGTATTATTGTCAGTTTTGTGCTTTTCGGGGCTTTTAGGGTGGATTTTAGCTCAAATCTGTGGTTGAAATTGGTTGAAAATCAGTTTTTTTTTTTATAGTACACTTGTTTTTGCCAGTTAGCCAGGTTTTTTTTCAGTTGCTTTACCAACAGCTTCCAGCTTGCACTGCTTTGCATTTAAATTAAAGCAAAAATGGAGATTTTCACATATTAAGTTATTTGGAATTGTTTCTACAATTGCGCCTACGCAGACAGTATACTGTACATCTGAGCTTAGTTACGTTATTACATGGGAATACTGTATGTGTAAGGACCCATCCATACAGCCAGATTTAGGCTTTAAACATCATCCACACACTGCATACTGTAGACTAACCAAAAAAATTTAGAGAATTATGTCAATGGAGATCCCACTGAGAGAGATTTATTTTTGTGATAGACAACCGAGGGCCTGATAACCAATAAGAATCTGGAATTTTAGACGCCACATTCCTGAACACGAAGAGAGACCGCTTTAATTGCACACGTTGAAAATGAGTGACTAGAATACTATGAGGACAAAGTAAACAAATACAATTCTACTGTATAATCTCAGCAGTCAAATTAGAATCACTTTTTCAACAGGACATTTTCATACAAGTGATCAGTGTGGATGCTTACAGTGAAAAATATCACAACATTATTTGCAAATATTTAGAGAACACCACCACAAAATCAAGCATTTTTTTTATCACAAAAATTGGCAAAATCCTGGAAGTACTAATTCTCAGCAGTGATAAGGCTTGTACAGATATTTGTCCTCACACGCCCTCCATCATGTCAGCTGTGGTGATGTGTGTGATCTGCAGACTTCCGTGCGGTGATGTGCAGGAAGAGGTACCTGCTTGTGGTGGAGGAGATGAAGAGGCAGAAGCGGGCCCAGCGAGAGGAGGAGGAGAGGCTGAGGAGGGAGGCCGAAGAGGAGGAGGAGGAGAAGAGGAGGAAGCAACTCCTACATGAACAGGAGGAGGAGAGGAGACGGAAACTCATAGAACAGGAGAATAAGAGTGAGTTCCACCGCCAAGAGGATCTATTACATCAGAGAAGTTTAATACTAGTCGTAGTTTATCCTTTAGTTTTTCCCAACTATCCGTAGTTGTTGTACTCCATCGTAACTCTTCTCTTTGTAAGCATCTGCTACATGAATATGAACCTGAAAGGCGCAAGTGACATTTTGATCACCTGAAGGCTCTTGATGAACTCTTTCCGCTGACAAAATTCTAGAAGTAAAGTATGAATGCAGACAGAGTAATTAAACAAAACCTCTTAGCCCTAGAAATGTAAAGACAAGATGTTTTGTAGCATGTTGTATGTAGGTCTATCGATCCATGCATAACTCTCAAACCATTTTGTCCAACTGACCTCAGATTTGGTATGCATCTTGCTATTGGCACGAGTGAGTGCAATGTCAAATTTGGTAATGTTTGGATTAAAAATACTAAACATATCGGTAAATTAAGCAGTTGCCTTCTGCCGCTCTAACCATAGCCACTCCCCCTTTGCAGTGCATAGCTGGCTGAGGGAGGGGGGGGAAGGGCACACACGGGCAATGCACTAGTGTATATAAAATCACATGTGTGTGTATATAATTATCTGTGTATAGCAGAGATAACCTTTGATTGGAGAATGTTGTCTCTTTGTGTTGACCGTATTTTAGGGCCAGTGTCTCCACCCGTTCCAATGCCTAGGAAGAAGAAACCAGAGCCCAGGCCCCGCTCCGTCTTCGCCGGTCCCCAGGCAGCACACCTGACCCCTGTACCTCGGCCACGCAGCAAGCACTTTGAGGTCAGGAGATACAGTACAGTACTACAAATCCCATCATGCTTTTCAGGTTTCAGTCCAGGAATCCATGTCCCAAAAGCATAGTTGCTAACAAGTTAGCAACGTTGTTAATCGATAAATGGCAAATTGCATTGCAACCAACCAAAGTTGCAAACTTATTTAGTCACCATACTTTTGGGCAATGGACTCGAGAGCAGTAATGCACAACACTGGTCTTTATAGAAAAAAACTCTTTGTGTATTAGAGTATGGAACAATTCTAAACAGTTCTGGGATATTTATGCTAATTATCAGTTTGTTGATTTCCGAGGTTTTAATGGTTACTTTGCTCTTGTCTTGAAAGGCAACTCCGTTTGATAATGACCTGGCGGTACGAGCGCATGAGGAGCGCGCTAAAGAGAAGCACAAGAAGCGGAGGAACACTATCCGATGGTTCCATGAGACGCAGGCCCGTAAGGTGGTGCAGAACGGAGAATTTCCCTGCTGGTTCCACGGCATGATCACACGCCGGTGAGTGAACCGGGCACAGAGTTTTGGATCTCTGAACTAAATTCTCAAACTGTCAACATTCTGCACTTGACATAAAATGATGTCAGTATGTAGTCTTTGTGCTGATTACTTGTTGATGCCCAACCTAGATTTATCAGTCAACTGCCAATTATTTATTCATTTATTTAATCATAACATATTAGCTTGAGGGATTTTTACATTGTCAATACCTGTCTTCAACAGCATGATCTGGATGTTTGTGTCTGTGATGCATGTGTTGTGGTAGGACATGTTTTTTAAGCTGTGTATTACATGTATATCCTCAGGCAAGCCGAGGAACTTCTCGGAGACAAGCAAGTTGGCTGCTTCCTAATCCGAGTCGGGCAAAGTCGGGAAGGATACACTCTCTCCTTCAGGTACATCAGAGTAACATAAAGTCATATGTGACATAACATCATCCCAATATTCCATGTCTGGATTGTCAATGCCAGTTAGTGACACACACACACACACACACACCATCATGTCAATACATGCCATTTTTGTCTTTGAGGATTGATAATTAAGGGATTACGATGGGCGTTGGTTGTCAGAATGTTGATATGCATGTGTTGCTTCATCATTAATTGACTGTGTATAGTGCCCAGAAATGAAGCTTAGAAAGTATCAATGAAGGCAGTAGGGTTGTGCGATATCGTCAAAAAAAATTCCCATGATAGGAATTTTTGTCATATCGGGAAATACGATAGTCAGAAAATGTCAGAAAATGTTTTGTTAGCATTTACTGTATATTTCCACCGAATAGACTACACAAGCAACTGTCAGGTGAATATTTATTGTCAACAATTAATTTACAATTGATTACCTTTACAAAATTTTCAAGAAGTGCCTTTCTACACCTTGAAAACGCAACATTTAAAACCCAAGCATTT
Source organism: Sardinella longiceps (assembly GCA_027497455.2). Classification (NCBI taxonomy): domain Eukaryota; kingdom Metazoa; phylum Chordata; class Actinopteri; order Clupeiformes; family Clupeidae; genus Sardinella; species Sardinella longiceps. The sequence goes on from JAODXP020000031.1 coordinate 20,724,650, forward strand.
TCAGGCACCTGTATGAACCCTGTGTTAAACTGTAGACCTAATATACTTTTTTATCGTCAGTTAGCGATATTGTGATAAAAAAACAGAAAATATCGTGATATATTTTTAAGTCCATATCGCCCAACCCTAGAAGGCAGTTCTGTCCAGCAAAAAAAATCTACACAGCTCAGACATGCATCTCCAGTCACATCTGCATCTAGGTCACGGCGCCAGCTGTTTCTTGGCCTGCCCCTCTTCCTTCTCCCTTGTGGATTCCAGAAGAGGGCCTGTCATGGTTCAGACATTGCCAGTCATTTTAGCCACAGTAGTCACGTTAGAATGTTAGCAGCTAGTGTAATTTTAAATTCACTATTAGATGGCTACCATTAAAGTTAGCAGTTGTGTTTGGCTATGACCAGAGAGGACTTTGCTATGACTGACAGACTTGTCAGCTGACGTCCAAATGCAAGTTGTCTTTTATAGTAATGATTATGGTGGCAATGTTACGGGAAGCAAGTCGAGTCGTATTAAATATGTTTAAATATGAGTCTTATAATAAGACTCTTATTACATGAGACTAGATACGGGCATACAGCATGTGCATCGAAGACCTGACCTTTGACCTTTGTCTGGTGCCCCAGGGGGGCGAGCCGCTGCAGGCACTACATGATCGAGATGCAGAGTAACGGGAAGTACGTGATCCTGGGGGAGGACCGGGCCCACCCCTCCCTCACCGACCTGGTGCAGTACCACACTCAGGTGGGCATCAAGCCCCTCATGGAGTTCCTCACAGAGCCTTGTGGACAGGTGAGTACTCACACACGCTCGCTCGCTCGCTCACGCTTTTTCTGATTTTCTGTGCTTGCATGTGTGCGTGTATGTCTGTGCATGCACTTCTGTGTGTTTTCTGTGCTCTTCTGTGTGTGTGTGTGTGTGTGTGTGTGTGTGTGTGTGTGTGTGTGTGTGTGTGTGTGAGAGAGAGAGAGAGAGAGAGAGAGAGAGAGAGAGAGACCATACATACCAGCTTGAGGTAGAGCTTAAAATAATTCAGTTGTGTGTTTTGCATCACTAGTCATGTGACCAGAAGCCAGACTACGAAGACCTTGAGTACATGGTGCCCTCCCCCCCAGAGCATGTCCACCGGGGGCCTGACCCCGTAGCTATGGAGCTCCAGCGCCTCTTTATGCCCCCAGACCAGAACTCTGGATCTGGGGCCCTGCAGCCCAACAAGCCCCCTGTCCTGCGGAGGGTAACGGACCGCCGGAAGCAGCTGGAGGCTCAGATGAACCAGGCTCAGTCCGACCCAAAAGACGTAGCCAGACCCAGGCTGTACCCCTCCATAAGGCTGGCCATGAGGGAGATTCAGCAGTTACAACAGGTGAGGAAACCTTCTCTGCCGTCTTTGTCATGGCTGTTCTGCTACTTCTGCTGCTGTCATTTTGCTACTGTTGTATGTGTGGGACGCGTGCACTTCCCAAAAAACCTAGTGGTTCTCGTCTTCTTTTTATTGACGGTTGGCAAGCAACAAATGGTGTGCATTACCACCACCTTCTGAAAAGTTTGGGTCTAAAACCTAATTGTCAAAAATTTGAATATTTATTAGTGAATCAACCCGTAGCCCAGTTGTTTCACTTTGCTAAGTGCTGTTGATAGGTATGAGAGTGGCCACATTTCGTGTAACACAGATCAAATAGCCGAACGGCAGCAACAGATAAGGGCATGAAAGTTTCATTTTCATATGCCTGCATCTGTTAGCTTCGTGCAGATTCGCATATTTGGGCTACGTTGTACTAAAACACTGCTTTTTTGATACCTATCAATAGTGCTCAGTTGCCTCAAAGAAAATGGATATGGACTGATTGACCTCAGATTTTTTCGTTTTACACACACTACACAATATTGCTGGTATTCATAATTAGCATGAGACACTGAGACAGACACCTATTTAACTGATCCCAAACGAAATGACAGAATCCAGCAGCTACCAATCAATTATTTATCGAATATAGTACATACTGCAAAATACAAAAGATATAAATGTCAATGTTTTACATCTATGCAGTGGTAGTCTAACGACAGTGCAACGGTAGTCTTGCTTTCTGTCGGCAATTGCAGTTCACAGGGAAATATGTTGGTGATTTCTGGATTCATACAACTGAATTTGTTCAGAGACTACATTCTGATTTCACTGTAGTTTTAGTTTTGCTTAGCTGGGTGCAAATAGATCTTATGTAGATTACAAATCACTTCATTTTTGTGAGTGGTGTTCCCCTCATGTACAACTAACACAGCTCATTGTTTTTTATATTATTATTATTATTTATTTATTTTATTTTATTTTGTTTTTACAAAAAAAGATCTATTGCAAGCGGCTTTTGTGTCTCTGTTTGTTTAATCCTGTCCAGACCTATTCAGAAGACTGAGATCTGGGCAGTGTGCCTATATCATCACCAACATCACCACCCCCTCATCCTGTCTGTCATGATGAGCACTTTTATTGGCATTCGTAAAACGAGGCATCCAATTTCCCATAATTGAACTGCTTGCTCTTCTTCGTCTTTCAGCTATACTCTGACGGCGCTGATCAGAACGATTCTGCTTCAGGCAACCGCTGGGCCCCCTGGAGGAGGAAAGGTGAGTCAGTTCTACCTGGGTGGTTTTGTTTTCATTCTCTCTCTCTCTCTCTCTCACTCGCACTCACACACACACACACACACACACACACACACACACACACTTGCCCAAAGCAGTGCTCTGCGTAAGTAACCTACATCGAAGAATTATTTATAGTCTAATGTGTATAAGCACAGACAATTTTATTGATGTTTTAAGTGCCTTGGTGAGTTTGCTGAACATCCCCTGTGGGGATGCCTGTGTGGTTAACCAAATGGAGCATTTGTTCTCTCTCTTTCTGATGATTTGATTGGTCTTGCAATGGCAGTACTGCCAAGGTGGCTTGTGTGCTAGATTAATATAATATTTGGAATATTGATACGGGTTACCCCAAAGTCTGTTCCGATTCTTTAAGCTGTGGTGACGAAGTGTGTTACTGTGTGTGTGTGTGTGTGTGTGTGTGTGTGTGTGTGTGTGTGTGTGTGTGTGTGTGTGTGTGTGAGAGAGAGAGAGAGAGAGAGAGAGAGAGAGAGAGAGAGAGAGAGAGAGCCTTGTATATGTAAGTGATTTAGTCCTTTAGAGTTTTTGAATTTGATTTGATAACTTTATTTATACCTGGAGGTAGATTTGGTATGCAGACAAGTGAGGGCACTTCATTAAAATATAAAATACAACATAGTGGACATTAAAACACCAGACCACAACTCACAACAGGACGGGCAATTAGGAACACAATGACACCACAGACAGGACTGATAGTAGCCATTGGAAGCAGACATATAAAGTGCATCAGTGCATACCATTGATAAATACCTAAAAAAAAAGACTTAAACTTATGGCCTTAGTTTCGGGTCAGTTTTGATAGCAGAAGGGATGAAACTTTCTTTAAATCGTTTTGTTTTGCAGGCAGGTAATTTAAATCTAAGGTCGGATGGGAGGAGCTGAAATTCTGTGTGTAGTGGGTGGGAGTGGTCTCTCAGGATGGAGACTGCTATCCTCAGCAACTGTCTGGTGTAGAGAATATCAGGGCTAAGTTGTGGCTCACCAATTAGCCTGCTAGACCACCTAACTATTTGGCTAAGGGAATGTTTGTTTTTAAGAGAGAAATTGCGAAACCAACACACCAGACAGAAGGATAGAATTGATTCAATAAAAGCGTGATAGAAAAGGGTCAGCAGGGTTCGGTCTATGTGTAGGTAGGACAGTTTCCTACAGATGTTGGTTGGCCTTTTTAAAGACTGCTTCACAATTAGCCTCAAATGTGAGCTTGTTATCTATGATAGTGCCCAGGTATTTGTATTTGAGCAATGCTGTGGTAAAAAACTGTGTTATTTTTTGTTTTTCTTAATAATAAGTTTATCATGCTCCAGCATGCTCATTGGGATACTGGTGTTAAAGCTAATGGTTATGGTTTTTAATGAAATTAAGCTATTGAGTTAACATTCCTGTAGCCTTTGGAAAAACATTTCGAGGGCTGTTAGCCTAGAGGGCATAAGTGACATTTTAATCAGAATTGAGTTATATATCAAATTAAAGCTCCTAGTGAGATGTTTTGACTGACACTGAATGTAGAGCACCTTGGATCAACTGTGCTGTGTTAAAATGTGCTATATAAATACATATGACTTGACAAAATTATACATTTAGAGTCATGAAACAAACACCTGGAGTGTTTACTGTGAACATACGAGACAAAAGGGCGTAACTGTAGTTGACTAAAAGATATACTACTACTCATTAAGTAAGTATCATCCATCCACCTGTGTCTTCGTTAAATATGCTTTGAAATTTGTGAAATCGATACAGAAAGTAGCATAAAAGCAAACTGACATTTTTGTTTTGGCTCTCCTGTAAAGTAGGTGAAATGTCACTTACCCCCTCTAGGTTCTCAGCCCTTGATATGTCCGGAACATGTTGTCTCTAGTATGATATGTAAAGCATGCTAAGTTTCCCATGTCAAATTGACAAAATGATTGTGAAAGAATTTCACCAGTCAAATTCACAGTGAGGTGAAAAGGTGTTGTCATGTCACCCATGCCATTGACTACTGCCATGCTGGATATCCAGCTATATAGAAGGAGCAGAAAATGTTTGTAGATACATGTTCAAGGGAAAGTGGGTATGACTATGATCATAATGGTATGTTTTGTTACTGCTTTTCTCTAAGCACAGCCATCTGCAATTGGTGTAGTAGATCTTTGTTTCAAAAAGTTGGGTTGAAAGGTGTGTGTGTGTGTGTGTGTGTGTGTGTGTGTGTGTGTGTGTGTGTGTGTGTGTGTGTGTGTGTGTGTGTGTGTGTGTGTCAATGGGTAGCTTCTAAGGTTCATTAATGCAATCTGTTATTTTATTCTACAGATTCCTAGCATCCAGAAGACCAGGGACCAAACAGAACAAACATTTCCTCTGCTGCTGGCGAAATGGAACTGGATTACGTTGTGTGTCTGAGACACACTTTTAGAACAAATTGTGAACAGGACCTCTAAATTGTGCTTTTATGTTGTTTTACGTTTTTGTTGATATGAATGTCTTGTGTTTATTTGGCATATTTAAATGTAAATTATGATTTTATTTTTTACTAATGCACTGAAATAAATACTTGTGTTTTTAAAACTGTGGTTGTTTCTGTGTCTACTCTGGTTTTGATATATAAAATTTTAAAATTAAGGCAATTAAAAAAAAAACACACACACACAAGGTCAGACAATATGCAGTGCTCCGACAACAATACTGAACTGCTGTTTCTTTGAGCACGCTCCATGAGATGTTTGATTTTGCAGCAAAACCTCCTTGCTGCTGCCGACTCAAAGCCTACTTGGGGTGTTCCAATGACAAAGGAAAGCGTTCTCCGCGCTTCTGTAGATTCAGTCAGTCTGCTGCAGCCAGGATAGGGCCAAGGCAATGTAGGCAGGATAAGACCAAGACAATGTTTATCTTCTAGACTTTTTATTTATGGTGCATAATAATAAATGACTAAAGTTTCAATGTACAGCTACATCTTCCTCCCTCGAGAGATTGGGCAAAAGAAATGAATGAATTAAACAGGTATGCGTAAAAAGGGTGTGAGTTACCTGAACTCATCCCAGCGAACGTGCTGCTACACTCCTGGGGCGTGACGATGTCCACGCAAATATAAGCAAAGCCTCACAGTCTGTCTGATCAGACTTGTTCTTTGCTGAGGAATCAACTCAATGGATCCCAGGGCTCTTTCTCTCATCCTGCTTCTCTCCTTGCCCACCATTGGTAAGGCCAAAAGATATTACTTTACATGTTTCCATTGTTAAGGCTGAAAGACATCACTTTAAATGTTTCCTTTCTAGAGAGTTGTGGAAGTTTATTTATTGATGTTTAGTGTGATTTTGTGTGTGTGTGTGTGTGAGAGAGTGCAATAATTTGTCAAATTTAAGAGAATGGATCTTTTTGTGTGTATGCTTTTGTCTGTATGTCATATTCACATTCATCTTTTAGTAGACCTAATAGTTCTGAAACGCTGATTTCAATAGAGAATGTATGTGTTGATTTGCGTTCAAATCTGGATATAAATTATTGTATTGCAATACAATCATCCCTTTGCATGGTTTTCTTTTTAGGGGCCATTCCAAAATGTTGTGTAGCAATCAGTCCAGTTATTTCACGCAACATCCTTATGATGTTTGACAAATATGACGTCCAGAGCAGCAACGGCGTCTGTGACATTGATGCCATCAAGTGAGTGGTTTGCACACATCTATACATCAATAGGTACAGTACAGACCAAAAGGAACTGTGAAATAACTGAAAACATGTCTTACATTCTCGTTTCTTCAAAGTATCCACTTTTGCTCTGATTACTGCTTTGCACTCTTTGCATTCTCTTGATGAGCTTCAACTTTCTTGAACAGATATTTGTTCCCAGAGATGCTTAGAATTTGTTGTCTCTTTTGCCTTCACTCTGTGGTCCAGCTCACCCCCAAACCATCTTGATCAGGTTCAGGTCCTAAAGTGTGTCCAAACTTAACTCTTTTTTTTGTTTAGTACATAATTTCATATGTGTTCATTCATAGTTGTAATGCCTTTAGTGAGAATCTACAATGTAAATAGTCATGGAAATAAAGGAATCGCATAGAATGAGAGGGTGTGTCCAAACTTTTGGTCTGTACTGTATATCAAGTAGCCAAATAAATGTAGTAAGTGGTACATCTAAATGACGCTCGTCTCACCAGATTGCACGTTAAGGGGAAGAAGTACTGTGCTCACCCAAAACTCCTAAGAGTCCTGAGGCTGATTGACGAGAAGCGGAGACAGAAACAAGCAAGTGCTAGTTGGACGGGGATTTGAGGATGCCACCCCAAGGAGTTATTTTCTTCATGTCTGTCCCATGTGTCACAAACATCAGTTACAGAAGTGGTGTTTTAGACAGGAGAGGTGGTGAAATATTGTGATTTATTGTAAATACATGTCATATTTCAATCAACCGGGCGTGGGCATACTGTGATTTGTAACAAGGAAAGCCATGCATTTTAAATGTATATGGAGTTTTTTTTTTTTTTTTTTTTTTTGACTGATCGTAATCTAAGGAAAAGGGAAAACACCGTTAAACTGATTTGTATCATCTATTAATTACATGTATGCAATTCAATACAAATAAACTCCAAAGCATGGACCTAAAGAAGGTATTTTTGTAATCATTGATGTTGCTCATCCCTTTTGCTTTGGAATTATGATACTATTGTGCCACATCAAAGCACATTGTCAAAACTGTGCCTAAGCAAAGAGATGTCATTGGCTATACAAAAGAAAGATCTGTATACTTTATATTTAGTCATGTAGTACCGAGCAAATACGCCCATTCAGTTTTTCTTCTGGTAGTGTGGTCTTGACCAAAGTATGCACCCAAAAATCAGTGGCAGACTCCCTCTCCCAAAACGCTTGCATTCTAGATCTGGAGACTCCTCTCCAGTAGAAGGCAGACCTCACCCAACAGAAAGCTGGGAGATCCACAATTAACATAAAGACAGAAGAAGACTGGCGATAGCGAATGACAGAGAAAATATGGCAGCGGCCGGGCGATTGATTGTGCAGGTAAATAATTTCTGAATGCATGTAAACAGCCTACATTTGAAGATGTAGATTCTCATAATTAAATGAATATAGCCTTGTGAAATAAATGAGCAGGTAATACAAACGTGTGGTTTCGGAAATTTAGCTGACTATGTTTTGTGCCTTGGCTACTCACAGTAAAGACGACAGGTAACAAAGTTTGAAAGCTCATTATCGTTATTTGATTTTCAGGCAGTGCGCCCTCATTCTCCACTGATAAAATTTCCTAATCGACGTGTTGTGCCAAGGCCTAACGGTGAGCAATTATACAATTACAAGCCTATTTAATGAGTAGGCTACTTTTTTTATGGAGAATTCTGTGTCCACTGCGAATTTAATTACCACGGTTTTCATAGTGGAAGAAGGGCTTGGTAACGTCAATATCAGCATGGCTTCGAGTTCTCCAATGACCTCAACAGCCAAGTTAACTCCGAGCCAATTCCGTCCGTCTGGTCCACCTGACAGTATCGCCACCATCCGAGAACTCCCAATGAAGTACCGAAGACGCATGTTGGCTGTGGAGGAAATGGAGTACATACAAGTCAGTTTGCTTTAAATCTACCACTTGATGGTGTGTGTGTGTGTGTGTGTGTTCTTTAAGCTTAAAACCTTTGTGAGTGGTTGTTTGTCAATTTGTTGGGTTTTTATTTTCAGCACATGGCAATATGAGTGTTGCTGGAAGGCATGTGAAAAATCTGACACTTTTTTTTTTCCTTTTCAGCGTGGTGGGCCCGAGTGACGCATCTTTGAGCTAAACATGTCCTAGTGCAAAGTGTCAACACAACGCTGGTGTCCCAAGACAAAATGCATTTATGGACTTCTGTTAATAAATGTTTAAAGAAAATATTATGTTTAACCAAATGCTATGGGAACATAAAGTAATGGTGCCTTTGCCATATCGCTTGAATTACGCACAATGTACATAATATTTTATTCATTAAACTATTTGACCAATATTAAGTTTTAAGCGCATGTTCATTGTTTTATAGCCTCTGCATATTCTCCAACTTAGTCAGGACTGCTGATTCTTCTCATTTACCTTTTGATCTTAGATTGTGCTTAATCATTTTGGCCAAATGTTGATCATCAATCCCATTCATAATATTTACAGTATTTATTAAGTTCACACAGAATAAACTGGCAAATCATTGAATGAAGTTATCAATCTATTAAAATAAAGTATTTCAATAAATACAATACAATGTCTAACTTGAGACAGTAAACAAAGACCATAAATCTCTATCAATCATGTTTGTGCACAAATTAGGCTCTTTTTTGTTAACCAAAACAACACAATAGCCCCTAATTTTCCTGATACTGGAAAATACTAATCATTGCAAGAAACAAAAGCATTCAAGATATACAGTATAAACGTTCCATTTGCAAACCATGACACTCTGCTTAGCAAACCATGCACTGCTGGACATTCAATGATTGCGTGATCCCAGTTCCACTTTGCATTAAAACACCCAGTTGCATTACATATTTAAAGCAATTTTTGCATGATTTTCCCCCCACAATCCAAGATTAGAATTGACTGCTTCATCAGATGAAATGTAGGCCTAGCTTATTTTGAATTCTGTTTACTAAAAATATGCAACTTGCTGGCATAGTGTTGTATTTGAAACAACAAGGCTAAATACAAGAGCCAATTTCAATCATCTGAATACAGTTTTTTTCAGGCATAAATTAAACATTTTTCACTTCCTTAATTTTAATGCATTACACAGTCTCTATATGGAGGTCACAATTCAAGGTCAATTGATGTCCATATACAAACCACCACAGGCTTAAGGCTCGCACACAGCTAAATAAAAACAACACAATTAAGATTGCTCTCTGAAGCCATGGGAGTGCTGTTTAGGGCAGTTTGGTAGCAATTCTGCATCAGCCACAATTACAGACCAGCACTGAAATGGCCAGTGAACTGTCATTGGTTTGGACACGATAGCAAAAGAGCTTATCACAGTGGAATCAGCTTGTTTGTCATTTGTGAATAAAAGGCAAAGCTGTCTAGAGTTGTGAACAGTATGTGCTTATGTAATATCACTGGAACGGAATTGAGAATTAGAATTTACAGAGGAAAATAAATTAACAGGAAAATGGTACAAGTACACTATAGCATGTACTCTAAAATGAATTAAAATCGCTATGTCAGCTCTAATGATTGTGAGAATGTGTAATTGTCAGTCAAGTCACCTAATACATATTTTTTAAAACATTCATATAATCAATGTCAACAAATGTGTCACATATAACTCTGATTCTGGTCTGAGGAATTGGTGAAAATATGTTTTTTTTTAAAATGCTTACTTGTTGAGATGATTGTCAGCCCATGTGCACATAAACAAAGCATAATTGCATGGGTAAAATGTTTTCGCATAGTTGTGGATTACCAAGAAGATTTCCTCTCTTGACTACTTGAGGTCATGGGGACTAAAGCATGTTAAACTTCATGGGGGAAAAAGTCTGCTCTACTACTGTAAAACACCACATCCACTAAACATCAAAAGTGGGGTAAACCATTAGTTACAGAAATTTGATTGTAAAAGGGCAAAATGTGCTCTAAAACTTAGTAGTGTCTTCAAGTGAGGTAAGGGTCTGGGCACCATGTCAGAGGGAAAAAAAACCCTGGTGCTTTGAGGGCAAAAAATCCCACCAAAAAGATCCATGATCATTTACGCAAACACAAAATGAAGCTAGCATCCTACCAGCTAACTTAACTGCATGCCCACTCAAGCATTCTGCTCCTCATGCTTCCATGTAGTCTACCTGTAAATTTACTGATTTCCCATTGGCTTACTCTTTGTGCTGTGTGTGACTTCAGCTTGGAATGTCTATGTGCGTTCTGTTGTTGGCACTTTATGTAGGCTGGAAACAAGCCAATGCTACCATTTAAAACATGATATAGATTAGCTATGAAACTTTTGTTAGATGATCATCTTCGATTTCAAGATGACAAATCGTTGCAAAATGTTTTATACTGCACAGCAAAACGTTTCAAAATGTGACGACCGCTGAATTTGGCCGTTGTCTCCTTTCATCCAGCACACTGTTCTGTGACGTTTGCAGTCATTTTGTGGTTGATAAGCAACCATCTGGATAACTTAACTGGATGAATTAAACAATGATATTATTATTATAAGCCTCGATATTTAGGCTCTTCCAGGCCAAATACTAACAGGCCTATGGGTTACAGTGATCTTCAATTTTCATGGCAATTTAAGAACAGATTTAGAAAAAAGGCTTACTTTTTTGCCATGCATGTAATTTTAGTACCTCCCCAAAAATCCTTATTTTTAAGAGTGTATTAAGAAGGTCAGTTCCTTCATTTCTACTTGGTGTGGGTTTCTTGAAAGTTTGTGCAGAGCCAGAGAAAAAACTGCAAAGATTATACAGATGATGATTTTTTTTTTTTTTCATGTGGGCTCTGGAAAACCCCCTCAAACTCATTTACTGGTGTCAAAGTTTCATTACAGGTTCAGTCCAGGCTGTTACATAGAGGTCAGTCCTTCTTTTTCAGTCCTCCAGGGCTTGGAGGAAGTCGCCGATGGTATCTACCACATAATCAGGCACAAAGTCCTTCTTCTCTGGACAGTTGCTGTCCCTATACTCCTCGGCCTCCTCCATGGTGGAGACCCCGGTGAGGGTCAGCATAGTGTCCAAGCCGCAGTTGGCCCCAAAGAGAATGTCAGTCTCCAGCCGGTCGCCGATCATGAGTGACCTTGCCGGGTCCAGGTCAAACTGGCTGGCGATGCACTCATACATGAAGCGGCTTGGCTTCCCGATGACCGTGGCCTTACGGCTGCTGGCTGTCTCCAGGGCTGCTGTGAGGCTCCCTGAACCTTATGATAGATAAGTTACATTATAAGCAATATATTTACAACCTACATGCAACCATTATGGCTTATGTCCAACAACAGTCCTTTAGACAGTAGTTTTGGCTGTGAATTTGTCATTTTGCTAACGAATACCATGTAGCTACAGAATGTATTCAACATCACAGTTTAGATCTGCATGTTAATGCATGCTATTTTCCCCTCAAACAAGCAATGGAATCCATGCAAACGGACAATGACCATCCAATGCAAAGGCCCTTAACCAAGTGGTTTCCATGTGGCTGAATGTAAACCTATTGTGTGGAAACCCATGTCTGTACATCCCTCTGGATGGTACTAGCGTTCTGTACACACCTTCATTGTTAAACAATAGACAGTGAGCAGTGAAATGGTCCAGGTGTCTATACAATGTACATGCACCATGTAGTGCGCTTAGATACAGTGAGTTACTAAGTAACTCGCTCTGATAACGACCTAAAAAACATAAACCTGATTTCTGTCAACTGTGTTCACAATTTTCGTTTTTTTGTTTTACCAAAGGATTGCACCTGAATACAGAAGTATTCAGCACTATGTCTGAAACAGGCTAATTAACCATTTCTAGAGAATGTAAATCAAAACCTATAACGTTACGCACCTGGTGTGATTCTGCCGCCGCGGAGTGGGTGCCATGGGTCAGGGTCAGTGGCCAGGAACAGACAGTCGCTATTCTTCAGGTAACAACATGCTTTAGCCAATTTCATGAAAGTAAATCGTTCGTCGTATCCAACGAGGACCGCTTTTACGTCTGGTTCCAGGGGAAAGTTGTAGATATTGACATCAGGGCCGTCACTCACATCTTCCACGATGGGGACCCCGGCGTCTTGGAGCTCTTTATGTACTCCGTGACAACCGATGACGAACACTTTGCCTTGCACCTTAGCTACGTCTCTCAAGTAAGCTGCAGAACAGTACGCAGAGCTAAAGATCTCCTCTTCAACGACATCTGTGAAGCCCAGTCTGGAAAACTTCTGTACGTAGTTCTCCCTCGGCCTGGTGCAATTATTGGTTACAAAAAATACCCGCTTGCCCAGCTGCTTCAGCAGAGTGACTACTTCTGGCGCACCGGCTACGACAGTTTCACCATTCCAAATCACCCCATCACAATCAAACAGGATATTGTGCTTTGTATCGAGAAGGTCTCTAATTTGAGCTCCCCGAATTTTGTGACATCCCCGCGTACCCACCTTTCCAGCCATTCTGATTGATGCGTTAAACGGCAAGCTGATGCGTGGCCCTATGTTTGCAAGCGATGTTCGATACTGTCGCGGAGAAGAGAATCAATCTGTTTTTCAGTCGATGTGACTATAATCCCAATTTCTTTCCTGACAATGCGGGTAGCTTGTAGTGCACAGTATATGTTGACAGCAGAATGACACACTAAAGTCCCATCTCCTGCAGCACATTCTTGGGGCGGAGATCAATACCTTAAATGACAAGCAAGCAATATCACTCGTTCATTGGTACACAGCTCTCCGGGCCCACCTTTTCCTGTTGGCCATCCAGTAGTTTTATGATAAGGGGAATATATGGACCGCCTTTTCCTATATATCATCCAATTACAAAGTCGCAATCGTTGGCAACGCGGACTGATAAACCATTGCAAAATTTGGTTACAAAACTGGCTTCATTATGTTACGCGCTTCTTGTAAAAAAAAAAAAATCACTAGGATAATGTTAAATATTGACAAGTGCTGCGCTTCTGAAACATTTGACACAGTTTACGAAGCCAATCATGCTTAATCATGACCAACGCTTTACTTGAATGAATGGACATATGTTTCACTTTATCAAGTGACCCGTAGTGAATTTATTTGTAGAGAGAGTATTCTCTGAAATCTAAGTTGGACTGATCCTTCATGTCTGAGTTGTTACCTTGACCTTTTATGCACCGAGGAGTTATTTCCCGTAGATGGCAGTGTGAGTTTCTTGAGCTACTCTTGCTCTACCAGAGGCAAACCAGTAGTATGTCTATGGTTTACCCCTGTGTGAAAGATGTCGGCGTACAGTGGAGTATTATGATATGATTAGAGCGGCACTCAGAGCGTTGGAAGTTAAATGGAAGTCTTACCGTCACCGGTTCGTGCCGTGGATAGCAGTAAACTTCCAGAAAAATGAGAGGTGATGTGAAAATCTGTTACGCGCAACAACACCACTTACACTTGATTGAACAAACGTTATCATGCGTGTATAACCTGTGTGGTCACTGGTCATGCAATATTAGTTTAATATTTATCAAGTTTTAGATAACCTGTGGGTACCTGCCTTGTCGCCATTGTAATACCATTTTGTATGACAATGCGTTTTTCCCCCCAGAACTTTGCGCCAGGTGACCGCGCGCTCAGAAGACAAGACCGTTCCAGACGTGGAGGTGTCCACTAGTCTCGAGAAACTATTCACTGCGCTGCTGAAAAATGACCCGATCAAGCGGGAGGTGCTCAGACTGCTCCATAACTCAGGGCAGTCAGTTCATTCACCAAATGTCTCTAAAACCCAAAGAGAACCAGTTCAGGTGATGCTGGATACGCTGGGTTTCTGTATCGAACGGGGCCCAAGCTCACTGCCGTCTGCAGGAACAGGTGTGTTTGTGACCGAGGGATCAGTGCCTAAAGGAGTCACAGTAGCCATGTATCCAGGTATATAATTTGTCACGAATCTACCTCAAGTGTTTTTGTTTATTTTTTATTGTTATTATTGTCACTCCAACCATATACAAGGGTGATGAGAGACAAAGTGGTGTTGCATTTAAACTATCTAAAAATATTCAAGACAAGGCTTATTTAGTACCCTAGCCTAGACATTATAAGTGCAGTGACTACTTAAGGAAGTGCAATGTAGGACAAGACAAGGAACAGGGCAGACAACACTCGACAGGCCTGCAGTGGCTATAATAATTTAAGAGCAGGGAGGTGGAGGTTGGTATAAATTGACAGCAGAGAGAGGATAAGGCTTGTTCATGGTCTTAACTAGAGGTTTCAGGATGTAATTTGAGCAAGATCTGATATCACCAAGTAATTAAGAGTCCAGGATCAATGTCAAACTTGTTGCCCTTGATCAACAGGTTAGGTTTAACATTGTTCCTGGACTCTTAATTACTTGGTGACATCAGATCTTTTGTAATTTGACATATCACCCATCATATATGAAGGGTGTTTATCACCAGCTCTACAGTATGATCTATGTCAGGGCTATTCAATTAGTTTCTTTTACTTGGGCCACATTTCAAAATCAAGAACTGACTGGGCCACACATTTGCACAAACTCTTAATTCCAAAACGTTTATTTAACTCTGATTCCAAAATGTTAATTTTTTTGCCTCCATTTGAATAGGCCTGCTCTATGCAGTTATGGATAAAGGGTAGGAAAACAACACAACGCCTTGGAGGAAGTCTAAAATAAACTATTTTGATATTTTTTCTATTATCTTGTCTTTACAGGGACAGTGTACCAAACATATGAGCCCATTCTTATACAGTCCGTCGCCAACCCTTTTGTATTCAGATGCATAGACAGAGTTTTGATTGATGGCAATGACAAGGGAATATCGAAGATTGTCTACAGGTAAACTTCATTTAAGCCGCTCTCTGAAAAGACTTGAACCTCATTATCCGTAGGACAAAACTGCTGTTTCTACTCAAACATCTTAGATTACCTTAGATTTTTGAGCAATAGTGTCAGGAAGAGCTATAAAATTGGAAAATAAAAACACAGGCGAACTACTCTGCAGATCCTGCAGTGGACGTGATCGACTGGGTCCACTGCCTATGAGCGATGTCTCCTGGTTAACAGACAGCCCAGAGAATCCACTGGCAGTGGGGCAGTATGTCAATAATTGTTCCAATGGCAAGTAGCTTTTTTCCACCACCAGTTACAATAGAATTCAGTAATACTTTGGGGTGTGTATGTGTGTGTGTGTGTGTGTGTGTGTCAGTGTAGAGTGGTTACTGTCCATAAGAACAGATGTCTGAAGAAAATAGTACTTACAATATTGTTTTCATGTCCCATAGAAAAGGCAGCCAATGTATGCTATCAAGAATTTGATGTACCAGAAGACTTTCCAATAGAGCTGCATCAGTATCTCCCTAATGTGAATTACAGCCATGACACAAAAAGGTAGGCTATAGACAATCACATTTACCCTCTTGATCTCTTCGGATGGTAGGCCCTACAATTTAAAATTCAGTTATTTATTTCCCAGTTTCATCAAGAGAGATTCAACTTCAAATTCAATTCAACTTAAATTAAACAAGTTTTAAAAATTGTCAATTGACAAACAATTGAGTAGTTGTATAATCTTGTTTTATAGACCAAAATAATGGGAAACTTCATTGAAAGTACATTGGTACATTTGTTACTCTAATAAAATGCCAACTATGTTTTAGGCGAATTATATTAAGATAGAAGATTTGCTATATTCAGCTGTAGTGGCTGCATCTTGTACAAAGCAGTTACATCGGCTAGAACTTTTGCCATAGGTTGGTATGATTTATTTTTTTTAGTACCCGACTATTAGCCGCGGCTTATACATTGATTTTGCAAAATTTCTTCTGCTATGAGGTTAAAACAGGGGGGCAGTTAATATGGTTTTCTTTTTTTTTTAACTTGCATAAAACACTTTCCTGCGGCTTATATACGGGAAATTACTGTATTGATTATGATTATATTGTGGTATGAAGATGATGATTATTGTTGCCATAGTATCTTTTACCATGTGCTTTTTTGTTCTTTTCTCAGACTCCTGAGGTGTGTGGTCCTGGTGTCCTTAAGAGACATCCACCATGGAGAAGAGCTGTTTTCAAACTACTACACCATAGTGCATTGAGCCAGACACAATCTGCTATGTTTACCTTGTATTTGCAGGTGAAACGTTTGTCCAGGTAAAGATCTGAGACAGAACTAGCAATCTATTTAAGAGCGGTCTCGTGTTTTGAAGTTCAGGTGAAACGTTTGTCCAGGTAAAGATCTGAGACAGAACTAGCAATCTATTTAAGAGCTGTTACGTGTTTTGAAGTTCAGGTGAAACACCAAATCAGGATAGGATAAGGCCAATGGAAATTTACAATATCCAGAGCTTTGTTTCTGGAACTGTACACCAGTTATTTAGGTACAACAGAAAATACAAAACAAAAGTTGAAAACATAATCTATGTACAATTCTGAATATTACTTGATATTACTTGCAGTTTGATTGTCTATGTATAGTCATTTTTTCTTTTCCCCCAAACGTGTTTGAGGTCCAGGAACTGTGATCAACTACCATATTTATTTCAATCTGTGCCTAACTGTAAATGCTACTGTAGATAATAAATTATGTTTAATCAATGGTGAAGGGAATGAGAGAAATGTCTATTACTTACATGTCGACATATCACTACAAAGTACCCTACTTGTTACCTTTAAGAGAAAGCTTCAGATGAATAACATTACTGCACTGACATATTTTCCTGGTTGGGAAACGATGCGTTTGGACAGACAGCTTGAACAACTTGCACAAATCTACAGGATCTGACTCTGTTCATTTATTGTCTTCACAAAACAAAAAGAAAATAATAAAAATGGCATCAATATACATCTTTCAAGTACATACATTTTAGGGGGAAAGGCCATCGATGTCAACTTGACAAAGCAAGCCCCTCGCTACAAGCTTGGGAAGGAAGAATGGGGGAGGGGGATGGGAGGAAGAGAAGAGACGATGCTTTGGACAGCGCATGTATCTCACAATCCACTTACACACACACACACCACCTCAGTCCATCAATCGATCACTTAAAAAGATCACCCTCACACAGACCTCATCTGGGTCACATAACCAGCAGAAAAAAGGAAAAGGGCCATTGGGCAAATTCAAGTGATAAAATATGCCAATGGCCCTTCTTTTCAATATGAACATTCTTTTGCCTCCATAGTACCCTCTCACAGTCTTTAGTAAACTCCTTCAAATGTCATAATACTGTACATTCTACTTCATCTCGATAGTGATATCGTGATAAAGACACGCTTTCCCCAGTATTCTGGCTGCTAGGCAGTCGTCACGGTCGCTGCCACGTCGTCATTTTGGTGACAGAGGGAACAGGACTGCAATTATAGGATCGCAGCCTGACACCTAGTCGGACAAGAGACAAAAGGCAGGGGTAAGGGCTGAAGGGAGGGGGGGGACCCTGGACAATGAAATTAAGCTCATTTACTCTCTCTGTCCTTCTCTCTGCATGTTCCTGCTGAATTAACTGAATGAATAAATAAATAAATAAATAACATTCTCCATCAGCAATCCAAAAGCAAGAAGAAAAAATTTGAATGGAAAAAAGAAAAAAAATACACAAACCACTCGACTGGCCACAGAGACAAAGGCCAACTTCTACTCAATATTGAAACCAATAATAATAATATTAATAATAAAAAATATAATAAAACTTGAGAAATTTTACGGACGTCACAGGAAACAAGAGGGTCTATACACATTTCTGTACATTTTTTACACATTATTGCCATAGAGGTGTAAATACACACTACTGCACCAACTCTAATTAGCTCAAAACAGACTCAAGTCTATCCATTAGGATGAAGTTTAGGGAGGGGTGAAAAAGGGTGCCAAACATATTTAAACTCCTCACACACGTGCACACTTTCACACCGAAACAATCGTGTGCCTGAGGCCTGCGTGTTTCTGTTTGGACATGTTCCCTAAACCTTCAGTCAAACCCCAATCTTCCAGTAACCCCCCTTTAATAATTAAATCTCTACATTCAAAAAGCAAACATGTTCTTTTTTTTTCGAAAGCAGAGGACAACCAACATAATGATCGGTCTGAAATGTGACTCGAAACGTTACTAAGAGGATGGTGTTATACTGGTACCAACTCTGCATTCTGATGGTGAGTGCAAGAGTCAGGGGAGGAAGAACTGAAACGTTGAGGTGAACAACGGTTTTTGATATGCACGCAGTATAGTCAAGCTCGTGCATCAACACCCTTTGCTTCAACAACAGGCTGCCAAGTCCATGATAAAGGACAAAGATCCTTTGGAATTAAACAAACAACACAAAATTCCCAAATCTGCGCAGCCTGAAGCAGCAATGCAAAAACTTTGGGGGTTTAAAAAAAAAAAAAAAAAAAAAAAAATCAAATAAATATACTTCTGACAAAAAATGCCTGATCTCCCCAAGCCCTCTAAAGGAGAAGAATCAGATTTAAAAAATATATAGATAATTGCAGTCAGTTATCACATGATATCCATTAGAGTTATAGTGGCCCTCGTTGACGACTCAGCAATATTTCCAGAGGTGGCCTGGCAGTAAAGTTGACAGAACTCGTAATATTCGGCCACGATAAGAACAGAGAAAAATGGAAAGGAAAAAAAAAACATTATCTCCTGATTACAACAGTAGATTCCTGAAAAAAAAAAAAACAATGTGACTGCAGTATTAAGAAAACTTAAATGAAGTGCTCCTTCTCTTTCAGAACAGGCGCTCCATTTATAATAAGTCTTTGCAGTGTGAAGGACAAAAACACTTAATAGGAAGTCTTGGCCCGGCCCAAGTATAAAAGGCTACATCAACGGGGGCCTGGACCCAGGTACCTGTAAACATCAATCAGTACCAAACAATCAGGGGGTGGTGCTAACAGCAGCTGTGAGGCTTTGTCATTGGTTGAAGACTGTGGGTCAAAACACGACGATTGGTGGAGGAAAACGGAGGAGTAGTCACTGTCCAACACCAGCTTTAGTCTCCACAGTTTACGGACGTCGAACTATTTGACACTTCAGAGTCAGCACTGAAAAATAAATGGCTATGATAACAACTCTTGAGAAATCAAGATTTTTCTTTCTATACAATAAAGACATCACTGATGTCATAGTAAAAAAGGATGCTATGTACATATTTACATATATAAACAACAGTAGGTCAGAATAATTACTCCCAATGACTGTCTATGTACATATGCGAGGGAGGCACGGTTACCAGAACAGCGCTTGATTGGGTTGCCAGACCAACAACCAAAGGGGTTACTATGGTAACACACCCACAGGAGAGGCTTTCAGCCTCCTCACTCAGACTGTAGTGCCGCATGCTGGTGGAGATGATTGGCGTGCGCCGCTATGTACCCGCCCCCTCCGCCATCCCCAAAGTCGGTGACGGAGACGGCCATCTTGGTGCTGGTGATGTGATGCGGCCGGGCCTCAAACTCCACCCCGACGCCCACCCCCACCTCGCTGAGGAAGGGCTCGGCCGTCAGGCCCATTTTCAGGCGCTTAGCAGCCGGCCGTTCCAGCTCGTCCTCCCCCACTACGCCAACACCCACGCCCACCCCTGCGCCAGGCCCGCACACTGCAAGAGGGCCGAGCTCGGCATGATGGTAGAAGCCGGCATCGAGCAGGTTGAGGCAGTCGGCCGCGCTGCTGTCCACTCCGAGCGGCTCCTCATGGGACATGGGGCCGCGATGGAGGCCGTCCAACGACGGTGGAAAGGCGTACGAATCCAGGCAGCCGCCCGTCCCCCCATCAGCTGAGCTGCAGACTGACGCAACACTGCTGGTCAGGGCTGTGGAGAAAGGGACAAAAGTCAGTTAAGATTCAGACTTCAGTCTTGAGAAATTTCACCACTCAGACAAGACAAGTTGCTACTGTGGTATGCTTCAGTGATGGGCACAATTCTATTTAAAGGCACGCACACACTTGGACGCTTTAAACAGTGACACACACATACCGTAATTTCCCGACTATTAGCCGCGGCTTATACATTGATTTTACAAAATTTATTCCGCTATGAGGTTAAAACAGGGGGGCAGCATGTAATTCTGTATTGGGTACTTCCTCTGTACATTTTTTTCCCCTTTTCCCTTAATGGATAAGACTGACTGAACCTTGCTCAGTATTTTGTATGCCTACACTGACGAAAACTTGGGTAGGAGTTATTGAGGACTTAAGGTCCACAAGGTCACCAGCATGTATTTGTGCAATATGTAATTGCCTGATGGTGGGCATTTGACCAAACCGTTGCACATTAAATACTTTGTATTGCAAATAATGAGGAATCATCGTGGATCATCACGCAGAAAGCGGGTGAAAATGGTGCAGAGCCCCACGGAAACAGTGAGATCACTTCTCCATGTTAACGCATGAGTGTCTTATGAGCGCTTTTTTGAGAATGTGAGAGTTGAGACGCACCTGACAGGTCGCTGGCAGTGATGGAGTTGAGCAGGTTGATCTGCTGGTCCGTGGGGGGCTCCAACCGGCCACTACTGGAGGAGCAGACTGAGCCTGAGCCCTCAGCAACCAACCCTTCCGCCTCGTCTACCAACCGGTCCATCAGATCCCTGCACAGAAAAAAACATGAGATGGTAAACACACACACACACACACCAAATATGACATAATTGTATATTGTTATATATCCTGGAGCTTTTCCATCAATCTCCTCCCATCTCCCCATTACAACTATGTAGAACTACTGTAAGGGGGGTCAGTTGGAATGTTACATACGACAGAAAACATCTGACTGGAAGGTTTACACGTGGGTCAATTATTTAATCTTATGGAGTCAGACTATTTCTGTGCTTTCTTAATCTAATGTAACTTGCAACTGTCTCATTAGTTCTAACACGTGTAAACCTTCCAGTTAGATATTTCCACTTTTGGTAACATTCTGACTGACCCCCCCTTGCACTACCCAAAAAGAAACCAGTGGCGTTTTCAAGATGACATAAGGTTACAAAACGTTTCATACGTCACCCATAGGGATGAATGGGAACTGTTACATTACGTTACGTTACGTTACGACTGCTGAATTCACCCCTGGATATTGGCTCTGCACAGTGGGGTAGGTCAGAGAGAAGTGCCCGACACTCACGTTACTCCTGGGTAGCTGCTGTATTTCTTTTTCCCAAATCGGTTCTGCTGGACAAAGAAGTCAAATCTTTCGGACTTCTTCCACATGTAGTAAAACGCCACGCACTCCGCCACTGTCCGTGTCGTGACCTGCAGAACAAAAGATGACAAATCTAAATCAGCACCTTTTGAAGCTTCCGCCCATTATTTAAAATAATTAAATAAAAAATAAAAATGTAATTATTTCTTTCCCAGTCGTCTATTCGGTCTTTTCCATCTCAGTCTCACCTTGTGTTTCTGAATGAGGTGAAAGTTCTTTTCATACAGTAGGAGGGCATGCTCAAAGTTACGACACTCGTCCTCAGACCAGGGGATCATTTCATCTACAATTCAAAGTAAACAGATTGAGTTTTTAGACAGCCACACGACCAAGGACGGTCTCATTTGATTTCAGTGCAAGCTAAGCCGCACACTCACACATAACGTGTGACGTCACTTAAACGGGAGGTTCGGTTTTAACACATTTAGCCCCTTTTCTAGAGTGTCTAGGGTGCAATAGAACGATTGACACCAAAATTTGGATGATTGGTCCTGTCTCGAGTATACGGCTATTTCAGAACCCCTCTTCCAGCTTCAGACAGTCTAGCTTTGTGCATGTCTGACAATGTTCCCTAAAACCACCTAAAACATTGTTATTTTCAAATATGCTACTCGCCGAGTCATCAGTGCTGTTATATGAGCATGCAAAACAATTCTCGTCGTGAAAAACCATTCCTGCCGTGTTTTATTGAGCATTTTGAAAATCCTGGAACTATTTTCTCCGATATCTCACAGCCGCCTATAAACTTCCGCTGTACGCTTAGCTGTAGACTTTTCACAAGCTGTGCAACTCTTCACGTTCAAACGTACAGCGGAAGTTTATAGGCGGCTGTGAGATGTCAGAGAAAATAGTTCCAGGATTTTCAAAATGCCCAATAAAACACGACAGGAATGGTTTTTCACGACGAGAATTGTTTTGCATGCTCATATAACAGCACTGATGACTCGGTGAGTAGCATATTTGAAAATAACAATGTTTTAGGTGGTTTTAGGGAACATTGTCAGACATGCACAAAGCTAGCCTGTCTGAAGCAGGAAGGGGGTTCTGAAATAGCCGTATACTCGAGACAGGACCAATCATCCAAATTTTGGTGTCGATCGTTCTATTGCACCCTAGACACTCTAGAAAAGGGGCTAAATGTGTTAAAAACCGAACCTATCCTTTAAACAGCAATAGAAATACATGGAATAAAAGACCATTTGCACTTATCGTACTTCATATTGCGCACTTATTGTACATGTACTGTGGCTCAGGAACCCACTCACCTTTCGAAGAGCTTCCATTACGGTGATAGTGGTCAAGGGCCTCGTGTACACTGAAGTTGCTCTTCATGAGCTCATAGAGGGCCTGAAGGGGTGACACAAACACAAATTTCATGAGTGGACTTTTCATGAAATGCATTATCAGACACACGATTCATTATCATCATCATCACGATTACAGATTTTGTCTTAATATAACAATTGCTGTCTCAGACATCTTCATACTTAGCGACCTCACCTGTTCATTGTCCCGAACCCGATTGCAATACAAATCTCCCTCCATCTTGGCTCCGTCTGTGTGTAATAGTGCAGCCTCACGCAGAAAGTCAGTCACCTTTGCCTCGGGGAGTCCGCCAGGCTGCCACAGCAACTGATCTTCATCTTCATATGCTATAGTGACGGAAATTATCTTCAATTCAGTATCTCCAGATGCGATTAAAAAATCATATAACACAAAGTTCAACAGGTTTGCTCATATAACAAACTAATTGGCAAAAATAGTTGCATGGTGAGAAACCTCTAATTTACCATTTGTCAGTGCTGGCAGAAACAGAAACTTACCTTTTTCATCATCATAATAACAGCATAGAGAGGGAATCTCAGCTTGATACTCAGCCCCAATCATAATCTCCTGTGGAAGAAAGGTAGCAGTTAGAAATCACAATTCAACAATATTCAAACTCATTATGAAAATTAAAGCTAAATAATAGGACATAAATGTGGAAAAGCAGAATTAGTGTGTCACAATAAGTGCAAAACAAGTGCTGAGAGAAAGAATTTTACTTTTCTAGAATCTTCGGGGCTCATTCCGTCCTCCTCTCCTTCTGATTCTTTGTCTCCATCATATATAGTGTTCGCTAAATGGAAAGAGAGCAGAATAAATTACACTCAATGGTTGAATCTCAATGTCCTCCCTGACTGTAAGCCCTCAAAGACTTAATTGACATTAATCAACCAATCATAGAGCAGTTTCAAGCCAATTAAGTCTCTGAGGGTTCAAGGCTTGGGGGATTCAGCCAATAGGGTCTGGGGGAAAAAAAACAGGAAACACCGACAGAATCACCAAAAGCTTACATCGGAGGGTTCTGGGAAAGAAGTCAGTGGTTTCATGAGATGTGACTGAAGGGGTGAGGTCATCTGCCGAGGACTGGGTTTCCTCATCGTCGCCAGACAGCAAATCTTTCGCAATCTCTTCCTGTGAGCACAACAGTAACACCCAGGGGATCAGATAAACACCTGACCAGCACCTCTTCACAAGATTACATCATTGAAGAAAACCCATCCACCCCATCAGCACCCACAATAGATCATCAATGAACTCACAAGAAAAATAATATTTACTAATCAATTAAAAAAAAAAACACACACACAACAGGAACTTACCTTATCTAGTGTCATGTCGGGGAGGTCATCTGTCAGTTCTACAGAAGAGCTGTCCACACTGGAGCTTCCCACTGTGCTGACTGAGGCGTCATACCTATACATGGCCAACAGCTCCTCTAGTGGCATAGAGCTCTCCTGTCGGGTTTAACAAGCAACACCATTACTCCACACACAAGTGGAAAAGAGGGATCATTCACTTGCCTACCTCTATTTTACCTTTTTTTTTTTTTTTTTTTACTGTATAACTATCTACTGTATTACTATCAGTCTATTTAATAATGCCATCTTATTTATTACAAATACTTATTTATTGTGAATGTTTTAGTATTCTTTTTATATGCTTTTTTTTTTGCACCCTGTGGCCATGCTGGCTAAATTACGTTGCTCAGGTAACTGATCAATGACAATAAAAAGTCTTGAATCTTGAATTCAAAAGACCAACACAAAAATGTTCATGAAAAAGTAGTTACCTTTTCCAAATCCGCTATCTCCGCGCTCACATTTGGTGCCCCCTCCCTCATTTCCTCCTCCTCCAGAGTCCGCTCGTCGTCATAGTCATGGACCAGCATTTCAGCTGTGGGATCAAAGTCGTGATCCTCAGAAGACAAGGAGCCAACTGTAAAAAGATCAGATTGACACATTAGAGGCACCAACTGCAAATGATTCATGATTAACCCTGTAACACAGTGACACACACACTACGACTATATTACATATACTGTACACGTGTGTGTGTGTGTGTGTGTGTGTGTGTGTGTGTGTGAGAGACACTTGTCACATCCCTAATATATTTTTATACGTGTGTGTTACACACACATAAAAATATATTAGGGATGTGACAAGTGTCACTTTGTCACCAGCCTTTTCATTACCTAGACACTGCATAGCCATCATTTTATGCATCACAGTAATGTTAAAGTGTGCAAGTCTTTTTTTTTCCTATTCAACGCTTTTCAAATCAGGAAGAATTGCAAACGTGAAGAAAAATAGGCCAATAAAACACAAAAACAAGCATTAATGCCATTAGTTTGAAGAAGAAAAAAAATCCAATGGCATTTGCGAATATGTGGTCGCACAGAACCATTTGCCAGGAATAAAAGTAACCCGGTAGTGACATGAGTTTTTAATCGCTATTTCAAAACATATTTTACTGCCATTAACAGAGAGGAGACGTCACTCACCTGGGCTCGCACTTCCAAGGGAAGCCTGAAAAGAACAAACGGGAAAAACATATAACTTTATTACGGTACGTATCCAAGAGAAATTAATGGTTAAGGTTATCCATGACAGTGCCCAGTGAAATTTACTAACAATATGCTGCACAGATAATCAATGACCAAATGACTTGAAAACATAAAAAAAAAAAATCATTTTCATGGAAAGCCATCATCGAATCCGCATGAAGATTGGTTTGTAATTTTAGTCAATAGTGTCTCACATTTGATAGCTCGCTACGTCTACGTTACATTCGGCAGTACCGAGCCGGTGAACATTTATTGGGTGAAAAAAATATGCGTTTACGTCCGACGTAAAGATGCGTCGTTACTATTGCCCATCCTAGTCCACTGGCGAAAGAGCAACATTTCTAATGTTCATTTATGATGTAGTGACATGAGCCAACGTGAATGTTACCTCCATTTAACCGGTTCTCTCACATCTTTCATGTACAACTGAACGGCAGATCGTACTGTACCAGTGAAATGTTGTCTTGATATATGGATAGCTTACCACCGCACAAACATTAACAAGAACCATGTCACATTTCGAATTCCGCAACACAAGCGCTGGAATTTACAACGAGTCGGTGATAAAAATTACTTTCAAGCAAAATGTCAGTTGTTTTATGACTATCATCACGCTGACAATAAACGACTATTAATCTGACAATATTTTTTCTTCACTGACGTTTAGCGCCGACACTAGCTAGCGAAGTTAGCTGTAATTTCACTGGTGGCGTTACACCATCAGACTGACGAAACACAGCTATCATTTGCTAGCAGCTAGCTGGTTAAGTGCGAATTCGCCGGGCCTAGCCCCAAAGCGATAGATCACGGTATGAAATGAAACATATTTTTCGCCTATGACTCTATCAATTTCCAAAAATATGTTATGTATCTATCGATTGACTCTTTACAAACCGAAATATATTTAAAAATATAATCTTTAACCCCATTTGATACCTTAAATTTACATTTAAAATATGATGGTTCTTCCCCATTTTCCTACTCACCTCCGCCATATTGGTACCTTTGGGCTAATAAACTAGCCTGAGTCAGAAACCCGGATTGACCAAGTGGACCAATAGCGTTGTAGTATTGCTTGATCGCGATTTCCATTGGCCAGTGCACTTAAAACTCACCGCGGTTTAAACTAAGTCCTATAATAATGTTTCTTGTTTAAATAAACTCTACCAAAGTCAAAGAGTTGGACCCTTACATTATTGTATGAGTCAGTTTAATCTTACAAACACAGATTTCCTCAACTGACTTGGAAAAGGAAATTTTTGCACTTTTCCATAGAGGGTAGTGGAAGTCCACTGAATATTATTTTGAAATGCATCTCATGTTCAGTCTACTGTGGACATTTTCTCATAATGGAACACAGTGTATGAAGTAGCTTAAGAGGTTCACTGCATGAAATAAGACCATCTCACTCCAGTCCCATATTAATAGTGGGAGAGTCCTATTTGGAATGTGGACAAAACTTTTGCTTTCCCTCACAATACCTCTTGCATTCCCTCGCAATAGTTAAAGGCATTGCGAGGGAATGCAAAACTATTACAAGGGAACGCAAAAGGTATATTAACCACCATGTCCCCACGGAGCTGCATGCAGTTAGAGCTCAAACTGACAAGAATTTATTGAGGATAACTTCACCCCAAGTTGTTATTCCCTGTAAAAACAACTGTTAAAGGATATAAGATAGAAAGTAATCTAGTGATAGAGGATACATGAGATTTATGTGACAATTAATTCACTGTGTGCAATTGTTTTGTGTTAATGTAGGCCTTTACTTGTGTACACATGTAACAAATAAAGAGAAACTAGTAAGAGTTCAATGCGAAATAGCCTGGCCATTGTCTTCCTTCCATTGTCTTCCTGTAATTCTGGGATTGCATTGAGCTCGATTTCCTAGGATGCATTCCACACTGGCCTATCAGCCAACAGAGGGAGGTTTTGTGAATGCAGCATGAGAATAGCCTACTATGCTATAGGCTATCAGCTAAGGGCTGATCCAATCCTTTTTTATTTAAAGACCTACAGCAAGTCATTGTTTCTCCATACCCAAAAGTCCAGACCCTTGGTCTGAACAAGGGGCTGTTTTTTATTGGGCTAAATTACAGAAATTATTGTGTGAAGTACAGTGCAGGCAAAATCTTCCACATATTTTCTCATTTAATTGTTTTCATTTAATTATTTTGTACTACATTTTCTACATTGTAGTGTAAAGGAAACATCTAGGCTACTGTGGATCTATTCACCTGCCAGTTCCTCATTCAGCAAGTTATATTCTGGTTTTCTTTCCTTTAATAGCCTACTGAAGACATCCGAACTATGAAGGAACACATGTATGGGATTATAATAGAAAACAAGAAATTGTTGTACAAACCAGAATAAATATTGCATTTTATATTATTTAAAGTATCCACTAATGTTCCCACCATTAAATAATCAAATATTGTACTATGTTGCTGACAGTTCATTGTACCATATTGCTGACAGTGGTGCTCACTGTGCTTAACCTTGGTGAAATTATTTTTAAAGTCGTGTTTAAGGATAGCCTTGTGATTGCATTTCTAGGCTAACCGAAGGTAGGCAAATGCAAAGTTACTTTTGTCATTTTTTTTGTCACTTTAGTCCACTCATTTTGTGTGGTGGTTAAGTAGTCTATATTGCTTTGCACTTGCAATGTACAGTAGTTCAATTACCTCATATTGGCCTATGGGTGGTGCTAGTGATCTACATCACTCCTTGTGCGCTGATTAACCTCAAAACTCCTGACTGGCATCTTCAGGTGTTGATGCGCCTCATGTGTAACTATCAGGTAGGCCTAAATTACCAGTTTAATTAATAGTGAATGCTAACCCACACGAACCAGGACACGCAGACAAAACTAATCCTCTATATTTCTTTTTCTCAGAAATGCTGACGCTCGAGTAGGGTTATGTGTGTAGGTAGTACATTTTCTTTATGCGTTTACTGGATTGGTTAGGCCTATTACGCATAGGCCTTATGGCTGACACACACTGAAAAGAACTGAAGTTGGTCCACACCAAAAATCCGTAATTAACCTTTAGCGTGCCATCCATAGGCTGCCATATGGGAGTAAACACACAGAAGTAAGTAAGCGAGGTAAACTGGGATGGGCCACATTTCATTGGCTCTTCAGTGACAGTGACAGAGCCAGTTTAAGTTTCACGTTCTGTCACTCAGGTGAGAGTGAGAGTAGACATGTAGTAGACTGGGCCATACACATGTAGTTTCCTCACAGTAATGGACTGACATCATTCTTCGGCACTTATTGATGGCAACTACATTTTTGACCGATGATCGATTAGATGCGATCAAAAGGCTAATAAGTAGGACCAAGATAGCTTAATATTTTCGATCAATTGTTTGCTGCTATCGTTCAAATGGAGATAGAAAACATGGTTGCAAACAACGCTCTATTAAAGGCCAGAGAAGGTAAGGCCCCGTCCACAACTCTTCTCTCTCTCTTTCTATGTTACTTGGACATGCTGTCATTACCAGTTAGGCCTACTGGTTTCACTTTGAATACGCTATGTGTGACTGAGAAATCAATTAACAGTTTCTTCTGTAATCGCGATGGATAGCTACACGTAGATATCTGATAATAATAAGGATAATGTATGATAAAAAGACAATACAAACTAAGTGCTGCTTGCATGTTATTTAAAAAAGAGTCCAGTCCAGCCCAATGTTTAATGGGTTCTTGTATTCCCACTGTAGTCTATGGCTTTGGTCAAAATGTTGGGTAGAGCAGGTGGAGCAGATGTTATGACAAGTTGCTCTGGCAACTTGTAGGCTATTTACTCAGAAAAGCTGCATAATGCATAGGCTACAGTACATGTCATTCTTGGAAAGTTTTCATTTGTCATTATAGGGTGTCTGTT
Source organism: Sardinella longiceps (assembly GCA_027497455.2). NCBI lineage: Eukaryota > Metazoa > Chordata > Actinopteri > Clupeiformes > Clupeidae > Sardinella > Sardinella longiceps. The sequence goes on from JAODXP020000031.1 coordinate 20,753,895, forward strand.
CTCTTCCTAACCAACACTGTACTCTCTTGCCAATGTACTCCCCTTTTTCCCAGTATTTCCAGTATATTTCCAATCCATGATTGCATCACATTATGGATGTGGATTATGGAACATCAGTCATATAAGAAGGCATTTTGGGAATACTGTTAATTCATGCTGTCTGCTACCATGCTAAGGGTTATCTAAGGGCACCCTTGTCAAAGATCAAATGTCTTTGCAATAGTGGCCAAAAAAGAAAAGAAATGGAATTATCTGCTGCTTACATGGGAATTCCTGTTAACTTTAACATTTCCCAACTCCCTTATGAGAATTGGTCAAGTACTAAAGTGCCTGAATGACAGAGAAACTGAATGGCATGAAATTCATGGCAGAGGTAACTCAATGAAAAAGTATGCAAAGATCTGAGAAGCCAATTTGTATGAAATCTGCGTCCAGTAGTAAGACTTGAAAAGAGTTGACTCACCATGTTACAGCACCTGCACTCAAAATCAGAGTTTGAGGTCAAAAACCGGTTTGATCTCTCACAGTAGGCTACTAATCTAGCCTTGCGTCATTAGTCCTCAATTTCAGTGTACACATTGACTAGGAGACAAATTTAGAATCACAAAAGAATTTTGCAAACTCTTTCTTACTGTATAATGGTAGTAGCCTATGTTTTGTTTGGCATATAGATGGACTTTGTACAGCAGCTGCAACAGACTGTCTAATGTATCAAAGATTCTAGAGCGAAGCACTCTTTGGTAGTGTATGTTGATGTACTGTGTGCAGGGCAAAACCTCTCTGAGGAACATTTTTTAAATCATGAATCTTTAATATACAGGTAGTTTAATTGCATGTGAAACCTTCCTGATATTTTCGGTTGTGTTAATTGAAATAATGACTTTCCGCATTCAGGCATTTTTGGTCTCAGGGGAATTTTCATACCTCAATCTATTTTTAAACCACCCGTACTTGCAGGAGTAAAGCATGTCACGGATTGCTAATCACATGACAAACAACTCAGTCATAGAAACTGATAAGGAATGACTTGTCCCTCCCTTCTCTAAGATTACTCACACCTCTCTTTTTTCATCAATTGCTTGGCATGGCTCTGGCTTACAAATGTATTTTTAGCTCACGCTTTTCCTGTTTGTCTTGTGTTTCCCTCTACCTCATGATGTAAGACAAGGGGCTCACTATTCTTCAAACCATACGTTCTATATTGTCTTGAGGTGTGTCTAATCTGTCTTGTACACTTGTCTTCCTTGTTGGCTTCGCTTTGGAACTTTATGAAGGCATCAAAGCCTTATTCAAAAGATTATGATATTTGAACTTCAATTGAAAAATATATTCACATTAGTGTATTGGAATGTGTAAATGAACTGTGTTTAGCACTGTATCCGCGACTGGTTTGTCTGGTTTATGACAGTGGTCCTTTTGAGTTACATGGGTTGTGCGTGTCTGTAAGTGTGTATGTGTGTGTGTGTGTGTGTGTGTGTGTGTGTGTGTGTGTGTGTGTGTGTGTGTGTGTGTGCATGTGCATGTGCATGCTTGTTTACTACACGTTCTACTGGGTGCTCCCAATACACAGACACAGCATATAATTCAGAATTTTATGCTACAAAGGTTTGCTGTAATTCTCAGTTGTCACATAGCCCAAAGAACCACATTGAGAAGATTGTAACAAGGTTTATTTTGGAGATATTTAATTATTTTAGGTGATAATATACATGTACATGAATGTATTTTAGTAAACTACAGGCACTGTGGGTCATGCAGGTTTAGATGGGTTAATGTTGGCCCGATTTACATCTACTGTATATTAAAATTCCCACCACTATGTCTATAAAATATGGGGTCCTTGGCCTGTAAAACAATGAAGACCTCTGGTTTAATAGGTTCCTATGTGATAGTATGCAGGGGTTGATCAATTATTGAAATCAAAAGGCTTCCTAATTACTTTGATCAATATTTAAATGATGACTATTTGGCTTGCTTATTCTTTAACTTTGGAGACGTTACTTTTTTTGTAACCAATGAATTTCCCTTTATAAGGTATGTATACAGTACATGTCATCCAGACTTAACGTTTAGACCTACTTCAAAAATGGAAGCAAATCACTGCAACAAAATAGATAATTCTTTAATAATTGTTGATTGATTGAATTGTTGAATGATTGATTCATTGCACAGCTACTGTATGCCTGATACACATCCTTTGGCATCCCTGAGTATGAAAACAGGCATGGACATACCAGTATTTAATAGTGTGTAATATTTATTAGTAGGTTTTTCACTATTTACACCATATATCTACTTGATTGTTCCACAGGCAGTGCTGGTAAACGAAAGGGAAGAAGCAGAAAATGGAAAGAGCTTCTGCGTTTCCCCCACATCAGCGAGTGCCAGGACCTGGCCGACAACATTGGTGGGTCATCAGTCAGGATTTAATGTTCACTGTTTGCTTTTTGAAGCTTGTTGTAGTTTTGCAGATTTTCAATGCACTGTTTCAAACTCTCTGAGAAGTCTCGAGGTTTAAAGGGTAGCTCCGGAGTAAGTTTAAGCATAGCCCTATTGCACGAGCCTTCTAACAGCAATATATTTCGCATGGAATTAAAAATTTAGAAAAGCATAGACCTGATGCGAACGTGAAACACGTTACATTGAGTCAAAGGCACCTCAGATCTTACTTTCGGTTTTGAATAATGAGGATCCATTGATCCAGTGTAAAGTGCTTGTTCGTTTCTGCGTTCGCATTCGGTCTATGCTGTTCCAAATTATTTTGTTCCACTAGCTAACTTGTGTGTTTAGCAGGCTTGTTCGGCAGGGATATGCTTGAATTCACTCCGGATTTTTTCTTTAAGTTTTATATAACCAATCCTACAGTAAGCATGTGATTGGTGTAATAACTGACTCTTTAGCTCATTTTTCAGTGAAGAATTTAGTTTGTTATCAGAGTTTCCACATACAGCATGGAAGCATAGTAATAGTTTCAACAGGAACATTTCATAAGGTTTCCAAATTCTGAATGAAATTAGTGAATCAAAAAAGGTGGTGAATGAGATGTGCCTGTGTGTGTTTCAGAGCGAGACTACTTCGACCTGTGTGAGCAGCAGCCCATTGGAAAGGAACTCTTCCGTCTTCACTGCCAGAACAAAACAGAGCTGCACAGATGCATGTGTCTACTTGAGGCAATGGTACAGACCCTGTTGTACATTAAATGTAAAGATGACCTTGATTATAAGATAACTGTAATTCATCACATCATGTGTATAGATGTGTGTGTGTGTGTGTGTGTTTGTGTGTGTGTGTTTGTGCGTGCATGTGCATGTGTTTTTTGTCAGTAGTTGGACTGATACTCATACATGGAATGTTCATTGTCAGGGTCAGTCACCCCTAGAGCAATTTAGGTTTGAGTGCCTTGCTCAAGGGCACAATGGTGGCAGCCGGGATTCGAACCCACAGTCAGTATGACGTCATCATCACAGCCCAAGTGCAGGTTATCTCTCAGTTTCTATTACGTGCCCACCAGTACCTTACCGGTCCATGACAGCATGCTGTCAAACAAGCTGCCACTAATTTGATCAAGATTCCAGGGGGAAATAAGGAACTGAAGGAAATAAAAATACCAGCTCATATTTCAGTTGTAGATTTACTTGGCCATCCTGTTTCAGACAAGTTGTAAAACAGAATGTTATTAGGGATGCAGAGAGCGAGACTAGCACACGGGCCTACATTGCCCAGGCTCAGGGGGTAGGGGCCATAATAAGGGGCCTAAAATTAAGACCATGTAAGTACTGCTGACTGCACCTGGGTTGACCTTTGACAGAACCTGAAAGGCCTTAGCGTACAGCATACAAAACGTATCATGTCGTTTCAAACCGTATGATTGCATGAAAAAGCAAATTAAGTCCCTCTCTCGAATCCCCATGCTGTCTCAGTCAACATAACTTTTGGAAAATGAAAAATGGTCACTGATTCATGCATTTTCCTCTGGTTCCTGCCAAATCTACATTTTCATATTTCATTTATTAACAGTGATCGTTGGAGGAACTGCATCGTTTCAAAATCACGGAGTAGCATAGGATAACTGTTTTAACGTACAGTACTACATGAAGACAGATACTGTAGTTCCATACATGCTTGGTAGATGGTTTGATGCAAGTGTTATGGATGGATGTGGTTACTGAATTGTTTCATATTAATGTGTCTAGGACAACTATGAGCAGACACCTGATGACGAGCGTGTGAGTCGAGGCACTAAGATCATTGAGAAATTCTTGAATAATCAGGTATACAAAATTAAAGGCATACATATACAGTTGGACATTTGACAAAGGCATACAATGTTAACTAACTCTTTCTTTCTTTATCACTCTCTCTCTCTCTCTGTGTGTGTGTGTGTGTGTGTGTGTGTGTGTGTGTGCGTGTGTGTGTGTTCGCTGTGTTTAGTCTTCTGACTGTATTCAGCAGTTTGTGGACAGTCACAGAGAGCAGTGCTTAGAAAACCTGGAGAGTAGTCCCTACAAAGATGTATTCAGCAACTGCAGAAGGTTAGGCTGCTACCCATTCAGTATATGCAAAAATGGCAAATACAAAGCTATCCATTGTCTAGTTACTGTTGCCTGCGTGCCAAACCAGATAAATAATTTCAACACCATTAGAAACGGCAATGCAGCTAACCTCACCTAATGTCAAAGGAGAAATTTGGTGTGTATCAATCCATAGCCCTATTGTTTGAAGTTAACAAGTGCAGGGAAAGTTTCAGATTCTTTTTACCGCAGTGGTGTCAAACTCATTTGTATTGAGGGCCACATGAGCATTGGAATTTTCCTGCTGCCATGCCTTCTGTCTACATGTGCGACCACAAACTAGTGTGGGAAAAAAGCACATTTCCTCATGCTTCTGACCATCACCAACACAGTCCTAATGCGCCAACACTTCATTTTGCATTAATTCCTTATTGCTAAGCAGTTACATGCTACACCTCATAGAGAGTTACCAGAATTGTGTTGCAGAAATGTGACACAATCTATTTTTTGCATTGCTTGAACTATTTTCAAACTGCCCATGTGGCTACAATTCTTTTCAAGGCGGGCCGCATGAAATGATGTAAAGGGCCGCATCCGGCCCCTGGGCCTTATGTTTGACACTCTGCTATAGACTGTGTCAAAGTGTTCTTGAACAACTGGGCTATCAATTGATTTACACAGGATTTCTCCATTAATGACACTGCAATAGGTTTGTTCTGACAGGGCCTTTGCTGTCACCACAGGGCCATTCATTTCTACTTAAAGGGAAAACCTTTTGCAGATTTCTTGGACAGCGTTTACTTTGATCGCTTTCTCCAGTGGAAGATGGTGGAGAGGTCAGTCTCAAATACTGTACATACTATGGGGTGGACAAACCTTTTGCTTGTGGACCATATGGGTGTAAAATCTAAGGTGCCAAAGGGCCAAGGGGCAAGAAGAGGCTAATGATGATATTGATATTAGATTAATGTAACAACAAGGAACATTTCCTTTTTTAGACATCATGATAGACCTCATTCAAATGGCCCCCAAGCATTAGTTTGGCCACCTCAGACACACAAGAAAACAAATGTTCAAAAGTTGTGGACCTCAGACAACAATGCATTTCCACTTTGTGCAGAATAAAATCGATTATTGTCATTGTTGTTGTTGTTGTTGTTGTTGTTTTTGTTTTTGCTGTTGTTATCATTGTTTGTTTTTTTAAAGCTTCATCCTTTCTTCTATTTTTCTTCTCAGAAAGCCTGTCACGAAAGACTTATTCAGAGAGTACCGAGTTTTGGGGAAAGGAGGATTTGGAGAGGTATTGTTTCCTCTTGAGTTGAAATACTTAATAAATACTGAAATATCTTTAAATGAAATAAAGTAAATAAAGAAACACACCTGCATCTTTATGACAAATCCTTTAAATTGTCAAAAGTAGCTCTCCTCTGTTGATCCTCAACGCAGGTGTGTGCTGTGCAGTCCCGAGCCTCTGGGACTATGTACGCTTGCAAGAAGCTGGAGAAAAAGAGGGTGAAGAAGAGGCATGGAGAATCTCTGGCCCTCAACGAGAAAGAGATCCTGGAGATGGTCAACAGCCGATTTGTGGTGAGAAATCACTTCAGTTATTTACCGGTAATGCTGCTGCTGGGCCATTTTGTGTGCATGGAGTGGCTAAATATGTGTTTTGTTTTGCTTTGTTTTGTCATCTAAGGCCACAACAATGAAATTAGTTGGTTCTCAGATTTTTTTCAGGAAAAATATGGAGCAAGCGAGTGAAATAAAAATAAATAAAAAAAATGCTCTGAAGGTAAATTAGTGGTGGAAATTGAGGGCTTTAAATAGAGAGGACAATACATTATTGTTACACATTAGTTGGTATTGTTACCCACTAATTTTATTGGTGTGGCCTGAGAATGAGTGAGAATTGGTAATACTAGCAGTTTATGTGAGAACCAGGCCCATGAAGGATGAGAATTGGTGAGGATTGGTGATACCTCATAGCATGGTTCTGACACAAACTGCTAGGCATATCAGCTAGCATGTGTCAATATTTATGTTGTAAAAGCTGGCTTATATAGTTATGAACAGAGGTGTTGTGGGGATTTTTTAAGTGGGGGTACGCAATATCATGTTAAAAATGGAATGCCCAATATAAAATTGTTACAAATAGCCTACATAAATGATCTGCTTAGAGAAGTGGGGGTACTCCGTACCCCGCGTGCAACGCCCACTACACCCCTGGTTATGAAATACAATTTAAACCTTTAGTGAAATGCCATTGATATTTGAACTAAGCAGCCAGTTAGCTACAGTAATGCCCCTTATAAAGTATCTGTGCATCTGAAACACTGTACTGATCAGCTAGTTGGTCGTGGCTTTTTAGTTGTGAAAACATGCAGAGATATGTACGCACTTATTGTTCTACTAGAAACAACCTGACTGTCAGGAACATGATAGCCATTCTGTGCCACAGGTCAGTTTAGCCTACGCGTACGAGACCAAAGACGCTCTCTGCTTAGTCCTGTCACTCATGAATGGCGGAGACCTGAGGTTCCACATCTACAACATGGGCCTGCCGGGCCTTTCCGCTGAGAGAGTACAGTTCTATGCTGCAGAGGTCTGCTGCGGGTTGGAACATCTTCATCAGAAGTCCATCGTTTACAGGTGACTGACGTACAGTATTTGCCTGCATTTGTGTATTACTCACGTACAGTGTATGCAGATTTATGTATTTGAATATCACTTGTTTGCACTGAGCTGTTACTTTTTCATCCTATTTTCTTATCTATTTATTTTTGTTATGTATTATCTAGCTATCCTTTATATGAATTGTGTTTTACTATTTAATGCACGTTATATGCACGTGTATATAATGAAACATTACAGAACCTATATTATATAGGATCCATTTATTTTGCTATTATGTTACAGTTTATAGGCTATTACTATAACCCTCCTTGGCACATTTTCAGCTACAATTTATTTTGCCTTTGTCATAAAGGCATACATCAATGTGTCTTTTATTATTGTCCGACATTTTTAGGGATTTAAAGCCTGAAAATATTCTTTTAGACGACGATGGTAAGTACTTTTAATCTCCCTGTTTGTCCTTGATCTGATCTCTGATCACAAGCAGGAAGTTTGTGAGGTTCTATTTTTTACTCTGAACACCCAAGCCAAAAGACAGAAATGTTCCAGGAAGCAATTGCAAAAAAAAAAAAAAAAAATGCTGTCACCGTTCCTTTAGATTTACATTCAAATCACCTGAGCATAACTCAGCTTTCAGAGTGTGACGTGTACTTTGCTGAATGGTGTCCCTAGGCCATATCCGGATATCGGACCTGGGTCTCGCTGTCACCCTGCTCAAGGATGGTCAAGCTCATGGCAAAGTGGGGACATTAGGTTACATGGGTATGTGCACAAATTACACAAATTACTTTCAGTTTAATGAGAGAAGTTAGGACATATTTGTCCGACTCAACCTTAACATGCCTATTTTTAGCCGTTGTTCTCTTTGCAAAGTTTAAAAACACAAACTTCTGATTGATAGCTTATTGTGTAGATTATACTTTGTGGAATATGTGTCATGTGAGTGAGACTTGTGCAACTATAATGAGTATACTGTATGCTCTTGCAGTGATGCTACCTGAAGTAATGCCATTTTACAAATAGAGTGTGCAGTTGAAATCACTAATTACATTATATGTTGTCATAACATTAGTGTTTGTGTTGTTGTTTCAGCACCTGAGGTAATAAAGAATAAAGGGTATGGCTTTAGTGCTGATTGGTGGGGTTTGGGGTGCCTGATCTACGAGATGACAGAGGGAACCCCTCCTTTCCGAGGCCACAAGGAACGTGTGGAGAAGAAGGAAGTGGACCACAGAATTCTAGACACACAGGAACGCTACGGGTTCCGATTTACCACGGAGACCAGAGACATCTGCTCCAAGGTGACATCACATGGACACCACATCACATAGACATGTCATTGACCAAACAGTTAATAAATGAGAATATTGGTACTTCAATGATTTATCAAACACTGCTGGTGGGGTACCTACATATTGAGGTAAATCATCTGCATGAAAGGCATACATTTTAATGAATTTAATACTCTCAATGTATCCCTTGTGTGATGTGATGCACATTTCATGGAACAGAAAGATTTCATTGGGTAATGGCTATCAGCCTCACCATCAACCTCAAAAAATGTCTCTCATGTTAATCATGTACATACTGTATTGTATGTGCTGTATACTCATTACTGTGGTTTATGGACAGATCCTTGAGTACTGTATTGTACTGTACTCAGTCTGTGGTTTATGGACAGATCCTTGCTCTCTGCTGATACTACAAGTGTTTGAGTGCCATTGAATGGGAAGATATAAGACTCATGACAGCTTATTATATAACACCCACAACCACACACACAAATTAGCACAAACACATACACAAAAAAATGTAATTCAAATATGGGGTTTCCCCTTCACATTTACCACTTTTGATGTCAATCAGCTTCTGCATAAAAATGTGTCCGAGCGTCTGGGGTGTCAGTCCGAGGGGTCTGCAGATGTCAAAGCTCACCCCTTTTTCAAGGACATCAACTTTAGGCTGCTGGAAGCTGGAATGCTGAAACCCCCATTTGAACCTGACGTGAGTTCTTTCCCTATTATGAAACAAACTATTTCAGTATTCCTTTCTGAGAGAGACGTTTCTATAAACCATAGCTGAAACCCCCATCATCAATCAGTGCATCTGTATTTTCAGTTTCACATGCATGCATTATCAGGAATTACAGTTTATCACTAGCTAAATGATATGGCCTTCTTGTAAACTAACCAGGAAACAAAATGCAAGTATTATAATTCATTAAATGACGTCACATAGCTAATCCTGGCTTGAAACACAACATTCCAAAACATAACAAAACCATGCACTGCACACTTTCTCTCTTCCTCCATTACAAGATTTTGTATTGATTTCTTGTCTTCCAGCCAAGAGCCGTTTACTGCCGCGATGTTCTTGATATAGAACAGTTCTCAACAACACGAGGAGTGAATCTAGATGTGACCGATGAAGAGTTTTATGCCAAATTCAACACTGGGGCATGTACGATCCCATGGCAAAATGAGGTATAGAAACCATGACCATTTTATGTTTTTTATTTCTCATATTGCCTTTAAAACAAAACAACCGCTCTATGAATCAAGGCTGAATCAGGACTGGCACAAGATGACATAATAAGGATAGGATGGGGTTTCTCAAGGTCAAGTCCTTGAGGACAAGATAGGTGTCTTCTGGGTAAACTTTGTTTACCTCATTATTTATTCGCTGCTAAAGTTATTGCTCTCTCCTATCCCAATTCATCATAGATGATCGAGGCAGAATGTTTTAAAGACCTGAATGTGTTTAGCTGTAATGGACAGAAAAGTCCAGACCTGGACTGGAGTCAGGCACCTGAGGTCAAATCAGTACGCCCGGTGCAGAGACATCGACATTTTCTGCACAGGATCTTCAGGAGGAGAGACATGGTAAGATAAAAGCATTCATTGGCATAGTGGAAAAAAGTAAAATAGTTTAGTCCTGTATTAGCCTGACCATCGGACTTCTTACGTAATTCTGCTCGATTTTCATCAACCTCCATGACACCTTCTGGGATTCTGGCCATTGGTTCGCATCAGCAAACTTTAAGAATGTAGCGTGACGATACGATTGGATCAGCACTTGACTGATAGCCTATCATTTTGAATTTAAACATCTCCAGGAAGCAATCGTCTCAGTTGCTAAGATCCCAGACCCTCTTACGAAGAGAAGCATAGACCAAGAGGCTGCTTATGACCAGGCTAATCCTGTTTGCTCTGACAGTAGGAAATATTAAGTACTAAGTACTGAATCTGGACTATACCTGCCATTACCATATTTCTAGACCAATGCTGTAGGATCCGGAAATTTCTATTTTTCCTAAAGTACAATAGATATTAACTGTATTTTAGTTAAACGACCAATTGCAAATATTTATTTAGGAGCAGGAGTCTCAATTACAACCAACTATGAAGTTGAGTGAATATACTAAAAATGAATTACTTTCACATTTTCAAAAGTTTTGTCTAATGGATTCATGCAACACTTCTATTTTTTTCAGAATTCCAATACATCTGACAGTGAGAAAGACGGAGGCAGTTCACCCAACAGCCTAAGTTCAGAGGACCTGGTGAGGACTGCCTTGTAGAGGTCCAGAAAGCATGTAGTGTGAATGTTTTTCACAACAAGAGAAACTGTGTGTGTGTTTTTTTATGTTTGTTTTTTTTATACAACAAAATGTGTATATTTGTAAAATGTTCCATTGGTCCCTCTAGCCATCTTGTATAATAGTGTGTGTTTGAAGATTTGGGAATAACAATCCCATTAAAATGCTTTTAAGACAACTTTATTAAAAACTTTTTTTTCTGTATAAAATAAACAAAAGTGGAGAAAAAAAAAACATTTTACAACTTACCACACACACACACACAAAATGTATTTTAACACAATACAGACATACATATCACTTACTGACACAACTCTGTCCACAGATTGCATTCTGTGACAAATGCCTTCTATCATTCAAAAGGCTACACCGCTATTGACATTGATGTAGGACGCCTCCAATAACCTTAGATGGCATCATATACAATATTACCATTTTTGTACATACGTTAAATCTGCACGTGATTCGCAACACCCAAACTCCGTGGAGAGGGTGGGAACTCTACTGACAGCTTTTTCTTTTCTTTTTTTTATGGCATCTCCATTCAATACACAGCAGAAAAGAAAGGCCAAATGTGGGTTTAAGCTGAGGCATCATCTATGGGGCTACAGTTTGTGTACTTTATGAAGGTGTCCAAAGCACCTGAACAGGAACTGCACTGAACCCTTTTTTTTTTTTTAACATCAGGACCCAGAACCATGTTTCTGCAAGTGATAAGAGTAAGCGATAGAGAGGAAAGAGGGAAGGGGGAAGGGGTGGGGGAGCGATGTAGATGAAACATGTGGAGGCTGTTAGCCTTCCCAGTGTGGGCTGCGTCCGTCCACCTCCGTCTCCACGTGGTACAGTATGTCCGCCAGTGTGTGCTCGATCACAGCACCCGAGCCCATATCACTCATCTGCACACAGGAGACACACACGCACACGCACACACACACACACACAGAGACACAGACACAGAGACCTCTAAAATCACAAGGAATGCAGCAACACATTATGCAGTTTGCAATGGGATCCTAAAGTTTACAATGATTGTTTTGCATCAGCCAATCATAGCTCTGTTGTACAAGCTTGCTGTGTGGTGTAGGTAGCGAGGACAGTGAAAAGATTTGGAGTCTGAATGCAAACAAACTGTTTAAATAGAGTCAATGTTGTCCAAATCCTTCGAAATCAAAAGTAGGAATAGTGATGCCATTGACTCAATGTAAACTGCTTGTTCACATGTGGTGTACGTTGTTCCAAATCCTGCTATATACAGCAGTCAGCAAGCTTGTACCACCGGGCTATGATTGAATGACGCCGAACGGTAACTTTCATAGGCATTACCACCTGTAGATGAGAGTGTATGAAGACCTGATTTGAGTCCTTTTTTGAGCAGTTTGACACTTTTTACACTTATATCCCATAACAGAAACTGGAGCATAAGAAAGATTTGATGAGACTGTGGTGTTACTGCACTCACTGGTTGGTATTTGGTATCCTTTGGCGGGTGCTTGAAGCTTGGTCCAAAGTTAACAGACACCTGCAGTACATAGCAAGAGCATACAGTATGACCAGGAAGCAAAGAAAGACACACACACACCTACAAGAATGCCACAGTTGTCTAAAAATAGGCAGAGCACGTTAGTCATAACAGTCAGACTGTCCTGTTGCATACCGTGCAGCTTTTGTACAGCGATATTGCAGGGAAGTAGATGCCTTCAAACAGGTTCTCAAACGCCACTCCCTGGCTCACGCCATTCTTATAGAACACCATCTAAAAGAGGCAAAAACACAATGGGTGAGACCACAATGCTCATCATCTCTGCTTCCCGAATCGCTATCATAACATAAATCAAGTGACACTTAGTTGTGAACAAGGAAATCTAAACCAGACAGGAAAAGCAGAGCAAATCCAGTAGGGTATCTACACCTGCAAGCAGAGAGGCTTGTAAAACCACTTCTGACCTCTAGGGGGATTAAGTAATAGCACTGCTAACGGGAGTGTCCATTTGTTTGTACTGGAGCACATCTTTGCCAGGAAACTAGTAGCTCAGTTGCATATAAAATGTGCACAAACTGGTCCTAATTAAATCTTAGTCATTGAAGATTTCAAAGATCTATTACTTGGATCTGTGAAGTCATTTGTTTACTGAGGGCAACATCACAAAGACAGTCCAAAGTAGTACGAGTTGGCCCCTTCATCCCATGTAGTTGATATGCATTAAATTATTTGGCAACAATGCACAAACACACATGTATGCAGGACACTTACTTTACTGGTATTCACAGCTTTCAGGCTCTTCTCAGCCTTGTCCACATAATCCTTCTCCTCAAAGTACAAGTAGCTTTTGAACTTGATCAAGGCCTGCAGACATTTCAATTTCATTAGTAAAGACATAGTATTATAGTATATAAATAGTATTATAGGAAATACAAAGAGTTACAATCCAAACCCCTCTAAATCCATCTTCAAATATATGCAACAATTAAGTTGTTAGTATAATAATTTTTAAGTAATTTCAAAGACAACAGGTGTCATTGGTGCAATACAAATTCCAAATGGTGTTCAGAATCACCACCCAAATTTAATAATCTGTTCCTTGTCAACAAACAAACAAACAAAGACTGGCGAAAATATAACATCCATAACGGAAGTTACAAATCAAGCCAAAACATCCTAAATGGAGTTGGAAACAAATATATTCCTGAACACAACCTGAACATGATTTGGTAAAATTCCATTGTCTCCCTTGTCATCACACACATTTTTGTATAGGGTTTTGACTCGCATTCTTTGCTACGCACAAATAAGGGCATCCTTGCCTTCAGGGTTGTGTACTGTACAGTATGCTTGTTTTGACTATGAATAGGCACCTAATCTATATGAATACCACTGAACAATGACCAAGAGTTACACATTTCCGCAAAACAAATTAGAACTTAGCATGGTGTGTCAATCACTTGCAAAACACGGTTCTGATGAATAAAAAAGCATCTTAAAGGAGCCGCGGTACAACAAATATACAGAACAGTATAAGATTCTTAGCAGAGACGATAATACTTCAAAAGTGATTGCCAGAACACACAACAATTGCTGTTGTCACATTCAGCTATTGTCTCTTCGCAACGTGGTAGTTCTTCATTGTCCTCAATGAGTTCATGAAAAACCCTAGTCCATCTGTTACACAAGTCTGGCTCTGTGAACCAGGAAACAAGTAGAGGGCAGCCTTGTCCAAAACAAGTTGAGTTTCTCAGGGACTACTGAAGGAAGGGCGTAAGCTGCAATTAAGCTGATTTGGATAAAATTGGCTGCTATAAACATAATCAAACACCATCCAGCATCACTTTTCCTACCTTTAACAAAACATTCCAAGGTTTATTTTGGAAAATTAAAATAAACAACTTCTATAATTACGTGCTAATGATCTGAATCCGGTATGCAACCAACTTCCAAGGTTACTTTGTTGTTTGATTGGAGGTGTTTGTTTGCGTGTTTGTTTGTTTGTATGTATGTGGTTGTTTGTTATTTTCCTTTGCTTTGGAGAGCCTATCCTATTAATCATAAAATCTACAGGCTGGTGGGAACAGCAATATTACAGCTGGAGCTCTGGTCAAAACTTCAACTGCAACCACTCAACATTATCATCACAATTTAAGATTCACTTTACTGTTCTAGATGTTGTCTGTGATTTCTGCACAGAAAATGATTTGGAAAAGTAAGGGTCTGGGTATTTGTATACCTTGTCCTTATAGGTGTCTGGTAGGGCTTTGGCAGTCTCAGTTTCGTCTGGCAGCTCGATATAGAAGCCTAGGACGTCGCCCTGGCTGTAGCCGTCGGAATAGTGCTTCCCAATGGACTGGTGGAAGCGAGTGCCCTTCTTGCTACGCCAGGAGTAGCTGAACTTATCATAGCCCAGAGGAGCTTGCAAGTTTCCTAAGAAAAAAAAAATGACAAACATCAACCAAAATTTTATCATCAGGCTCTTCATGTAGACAAGACGGATGAAGAGATGAAGAGACAGAACATGCACACGTTAAAAAAAATGAATCACTCAGCAAACAACATCAACATGCCTCTTAGATTGCACACATAGATCCACCACACTACTGAACATATGACTAAAGGACACAAAACTTATATGTAATTCTACACTATATAGAAAAGCACTTCAACTGAAATAGTCCATGATAATAGTAGAGGTCTCCAAGCACACTCACCCAGGGGCTGTGACCAACCAAGACGGGCAGCTGTGTCGGGTGGCATCTCATCCACCGTTACCTCAAAGAACCAGGACCCCTTACGCACTCCGTGGGACGCCCGCACCATGGAGTACCCCTTCTCCCCGGTCACAGTCAGACGGTCATCAGAGATCTTCAACTGCGGAGCTAAAGGCAGAGAGATGCAGTTTGCCTGAAATGCCTTTCATGTGACTCACTGCCCTACTATTGTCAGACTGGCTATAGTGACTTTGTTTACATGCAAAACGAATTCAGAACGAGATCAATATTTTGGTTAAAGCTAGATCCAGAATAATCTGTTTACATGTATGGAAAAGTAGTGTGTTACAGGAAGACCGATATTGCTCAGCCAATGTAAGGTCATTAAACATCAAACTAACAGGCATCCCTTAATTTCTTTGCGGATTAATAAAGCATCCATCTATCTACAGGGGTTTGCGGCTGTACACTACCTCTATCATGTAGGGCCAGCAGGACCCTCTCGTACAGACAGGCCCGGTACAGATCTCCTGGAATGGGCTTCCCAGCCCAGCAGTCCAGTTCCAGCTTCTCTGGGTCGGGGGCGTGGGGGTCGGGCTCAGCCAGGATGTAGCGGTAGCCGTCCTTGTTGAAGGGGTGCTCAAGGGGGTAGCCGTGAGGGGGCAGACGCTGGGCCGCGAAGAGGGGGTCACTGGAGGAAGGAGAGATTTTGTCTCTGAAAATGGTGATGATGAAAATGTCTCGATTTGAATGTCTCAGGAAGTGTTTCTCAAAAGCATCATAAAACTCTTGTCCATGCACATTTATTTATATCCATGCACACAGCATGCAAATGCACTGCATACGACTAAGCCTGATTATAGCTTAGAGGCTAATTTACATCAGTAGTCCTTGAGCAGGATTGGATGTTGAAACATGCATCATTCAATACAACAATTATAGAATGTGTACAAAAAGCTTGAGAGTAGTCCAAATACACTATACATCAGCCCATTTTGACATTTCATCTATAAAAATTATTTGTGTGTGTGTGTGTGCGCATCTCCATCACCTGCGAGTCCTCTTGGTGGTGCCTGCTGTGGCTCCATCCTGTTGCTGCTGCTGTTTGCGCTTGGCACCCCTGCCTTTGCCTGTGCCTCCAGGAGCTATGCCACCTGACACACAAAACAGCACGGCTCAGTCAAGAGCAGACCCTAATAATGACTAATACTCACACACACACACACACACACACACACACACACACACACACACACATACACACACACACACACACACACGCACGCTATTTTACGCAGCATTCAGTCAAAAATCACACTCAGTAAGGGCCCAAGCAGACAGGCAGGTTTTACACCCTTAATGCCAGCAGTATCCCAGACAGACAGCCGTACAATTTGTCTGAGGTAAGTACATAACATCAGCATTAGCTGCGTGGGAAATTCAGGCACAAAGACAAGGAAGAACAGCGGTCTAGCTACAGTTAATTGAAGCTGCAAATGACTGAACTAGTGTACATGTTTAAATTTAAAGTGTTTTCACTTCAGTCAAACTCTATTTAAAAGTTTGTACAGACTAAGTTCATAAATATTACATGTTTTTCCTAAATAAATAAATAGTTGTACTACAGTGCAGAAATAAGATCAAGAAATCAATTAATGACCACTACTTTAGTATGATAAAAGTTATTAAAAGATGTCTGAATTGTGATGGTTTGATCACAATTCAAAACTGGCACTTCTGTAGACTATTCACAATCAATATATGACTACATCTTCTAGCGCAGAATTCTTCAGGGAATTTCCTAGACTAGTGGAAAGGTAAGCCCACACAATGGAATTCCAAACTGGGAACTCTGAAAGCTGGAGTCTGTACACTCAATCTAACGGCCATAGCATCATCCACATCTGGCTGGCAGGTCACCAGCAGAGATCCTAAGATTTGATTGGCCACGGGCTACGGCAGTTAGATTGCGAGTTTGAGAAGGGTGGTACAGGAGCGAGCGCAGACAGGAGAGTAGCAGTCACACACACATACACACAGGCAAGGGATTAGAGACCAAGGCAAGATCAGTGAGCTTGACCAGAGCAAGCCGACAGACACAATATTCAGGAGCGCTAGATTTATCATCAGCACCATCACAATCAGTCCAAAACAGAGAGGCCAAGCTTGAGAGAACAAGAACGGCGATAAGAAGCAGAGGGGGTTTAGGGGGAGGGGGGCAGGAGGGCAGGGGTTACAGTTACAAAGAGCACAGACAGCAAAATCCAGCAAAAACTTCCAGATTTCTCATATATTCACCTGAGAATGCTGATCCACCTGGAATACAATATAAAGCCATTACAAGTCTCTCATGGCATGGATGTTACAGTGGACGGAGACAGTGGGCCTCTCTTACTGTGATAACGACTATGAAACTACCAATACCAGACTCCATATAGCCAATGAGAACTGCATAATTGATAGATTACACTTTCTTCATTGAGACGTTTTCAAAAGTGCAAACATGAACCTTTACTAGGCTAAATGCTTTGTAATATAGAATAACTTGTCAATAAAAAAGGGCATGAATAACCACTCCAATGATCGATTCCAAAAGAATCCTACAAATCACTGTGATTTTTCTTACCATTCTGACCACCAGTGGAGGCCACTGATGTAGTTTGTTTCTGGGTATCATATGATGGTCCGATGTTTGCCAAATCCTGTAGAGCCAAAACACAAACAAATCATCAGACTACGTAATGAATATGCAATATGCAGAACAGAAATAATCTACAAATAGATTTGTGGATAAACAGTGCTTCCGCTAAAGATTTTATGGTTTCATTTGAAAATACATCAATGTAGATGTCGCATCAGAATCTGGTCTAAAAGCTTCACATAGGTAACCTCACTTGGATAAACCACTTGTCCGTCATCCTACTTCAACCACTTAAATCGAAACCTACCAATTGCATCGCATGAGCCTACGCGATTTCTAGTTTCTCACATGTTCCAAACAAACATAAACGCTAGAATCTGCGGCATAATTGCCACAATACTTGATTCAACTCGCATAATATAGATGTCTCTTTCAAATATAACTGTTAGATGTGTTTTGTAAGTTTGCTGGAGATGAGTTGCGTCAAAAATCACGCCCGACTAGTACTTAGTGCTTAGTATACGTCTCCTGGTTGGTCCGTCCATTTAATATCGGTCCTGAAATATCTTTTAATGGATGAGACATCAGATCGATGCGCCTGAGGGGCCCTCCATCTGACGTGAGTGAGGTTATCACATAGGTGCCTTGCAGAACAACAGATGCAAACTATTTACCTGATCCTGAAGTCCAAACTTTGGATATTCCTCTTCAGGGTCTTTACTTCCTGGATCAGGGTGTTCTTTAACCAGAAACACGTCACGCTCTTTGCTCTGGAATCAAAGCAAAACCAAATCAAACAGGCTTAGGGGGAAAAACTTACAATACTACATAAAGCACATAGCACAGAAAATTGTACAATTTACTTCTTGCAGATAACAGAGCTTTCTCCTTACCATTGTCTTCACAATATTATTGGGCCATGTCAGCTTCCCAGGTCTCTGACGGGTCGTCATGCACTCCCAGTATTTATCAATGAAAGGGATGATATCCTGCAATGACACAATGGATGTTACTCATTCTGTAAAGATGTAAGGGGTTATCATGGCTTGTCTGAAGAGCCACTGAACCAGTGATGTACCTTATCCTTTGAAAACATGGTTTTTGGGTGTTCTTCTTGAGTGCGGGACCTCCAGGTCAGGTTGGCCAAGGCTGTGAGGCACATCTCCTTCAGATCTGAAAATGTTCAGAGATTACTTCAGCTACGTGAAACTTGAACTCAAATTAAATATTTGAACTCAACTCAAATCAAGATATTGTGCATTGTGTAATTAATGTTCTTGATTACTCATGGGTGACACTCACTGGCTTG
Source organism: Sardinella longiceps (assembly GCA_027497455.2). NCBI lineage: Eukaryota > Metazoa > Chordata > Actinopteri > Clupeiformes > Clupeidae > Sardinella > Sardinella longiceps. The sequence goes on from JAODXP020000031.1 coordinate 20,772,782, forward strand.
TTTCCTTAGAAAGTAGGTGTTGCCACTGTGATGACATACATTGCAGTGAAACACATAGTTGGTCATGAAAGGAAGACAGGTTCTGTGAAGCCAAAAACAAAACAGGGAGGGAGGCGTTACTTAAAACTCCTTCAATGATAAAGGGCTCCCTGATATATGACTTTAGTGAATCTGATCATGAGTGACACTTACGACGTGTCTATTTTGAAAGTATCCGCAGTGAACCACTTCATACAAAGAGCGCATTGCAGCTCCACCTCTCCGAGTTGACGCCCGCCGCTCTCCTCGTCTCCGGAGCCGGTTTGCGTTTCCGCCGGCTCTGGACCATCTCCCGCTGCCTCCTAATCCCCAAAAAAGAACGCATCACTTATAATCACTCAAATAAAACACGTCTTCTACATTTTTTCACAGCTTCATCACTTCCCCATCAACTAAATATGGCGTGCACTAGGCTACAATACCATTGCCTCCTTTCCATTCGAGGATTCCGTTTCCATATTCGTGCTCATATCGCCAAATGATGCATCGCTGGAAAAGAGGAAATAAAATAAGGTTTGCAGATTTGATAACAACCAAGGAAGCTGCGTCAAAACTGCCTTTCTTTGCGGAGGCAAACAACAATGAATGGGTTGCCCATTCATCCTGTCATTCAGACTGACAGTGAGCATAACATGACAACACAACATCAATATGTACCAGGCAATGTTTCTTAACTTGTCCGACAATATATGAACAATAATCAGTTTATGAACAGTGCAAAGCAATAAAGATGTGTCCTGAAATAACTTATAATTACGTATTAGCATTACAGCTATCGTGGCTAGCTTCTGTTTACATTACAATGCATTCATTCTTCAGTCCCATTTCACTACAATAAGACATTGCGTCGTTTACGTAAACTCTGTTCTTAGTTGATATGCCACAGCAGGCATTAAAACTAATCTTTTTTCTTTTTAAATTCCCTAAATAATGCTTACCCCTCTCCTGTCTCTGTTTCTGCAACGGACACACCACCCGCGTCGCCTTCGGTCGCCATGTTTCAAATATAAGATCACGTTACCAAGATCGATCGTCTCGCGAGATTTCCTTCTTCGAGACTCCACACTGCCATCAGTCGGCCAGGAGTTGAAACCAGACCAGTCTCTTCTCTTCAATCAAATTAAGAAGTTTAATAAATCCATAGGCCTATTATTGATCTACTGTTAGTCTGCCCAATCCAAATACAAATAAATTGTTGCATCTGGCCTGAAAATTAATAGGTTGCTACTTTTATACCGTCAATAACAGTGAACCAATCAGACATGGCTGTTTTCTTAAATGAAGTAGATCTAGGCCTAAAGTGTTTAGTAGGCCTATTCTCTAATACTGTACATGTCAGAGGTAAATGGTTGCCAAGTATTTATTTATTCAGATTAAAATAAAATTATTGTTCCCTAGACCAGTGTTTTGGAGACTTTTTGTTTTGTTTTTGTTGCAGGGAACTCTTTTTGTCAATCACCACCCAATTCAAATTTTTAAACATGTAAACTTGTACCCTGTGTAAATGAATGTTGCCTATTTAAATTGAATAACGAAACAAACTATATAGTACTGTACTGTATAGACTATTCATCATCATGCTTACCATATATCACATTATTTATTTTGTATTGGGTAGCCTAAGCCAGGGGTTTTGCAGGTATATAATTATGATATGGTGACCCACATGAAATCTCTGGCGAACTACCAATGGGTCTTGAGCCACTGTTTGGGAATTGGTGTTCTAGACTAGGCTACATGAAATCTGGCCAGAAATCAGCTGCTATAAATTATAGTACATGTTTGTGATTACATATAAATAATCCACTCTAATAGCAATACCTAGTCTTTACTGAAAACCACAGCCTAGAATTGCAAATAGGCTATCGAAGGCAGGCTAAGAGCTATAAGAAGCCTAACAAACCCTCAGCTGAAAGACTGTGGTTTAGGAAGTAATGAGATAATAATTCTATTCTGCACAGACACTTCCTGCAAATGTTAGTGACCAAAAATGGGCCTATAGTCGGTAAAAGAGGGCATATAACCACTCTATTGCGCTGCTATAACCTTAATAGATTACCTCTGAGGGACTGCACAGAACATAAAGGTTCTAAAGCTACGCTAAAATGGCTTCTAAACAGTTCTATTGCAGCTGTGAATATTGCAGGGCCTCACAGGAAAGTGGGTGACTATTAGGTTGAGTGTTCACTTAAGAGTCACCAAGGGAGCCTCCGAGGGATGTCCCTCTCCTGTGGAATTTGAAATGTGCCCAGGAGAGTTGTTAAAAGACATGTCGCACTCGTGTCTCCTCCCCATGTCTGAATTGGGAGCCATCTGTGAGATGCTGTGTGGTATACGATTCAAGGGTGATCATTACCAATGGGACACCCCCTACATGTTTTACAGCATAAATAATACATTTCTAAAGTCTCAGCATTGTGATTACTACAAAAGGGATGCGAGTTGACTGTTCAAATGTTTTGTGGCTGCCTGCTAAGTAAAGAGAGAAAGGTTTGCACATTCAAATCTGTGCAAATATACATGGCAGAATCTTCAATTACTTTATGGGAATGGCAAACTCAACAGACGATTTTCAAACAATGTGGGTCTGTAATAAAACCATTCACTGAAAGTTTCTTATCTCTTTGATGCACATTTTATCCTTGTCTGCATAACAAGTAGTCTATAGGCTTTAACAATCAGCAATATCAGAATTACTGATCTATTTTGCCTAGGACAAAACAAGCAGTGCAAATATCTGTGAGTATGAAGTACTGTCTGTTCCACCAATTACCATTCTCTATGACACGCTCACCATGGCCGGAGCAATAAACCAAAGGGGAGCAAGAGGCAGCAGGCAGGCACACTCTGGTCCACTTGCCCCTTGCTGGCAATACCACCAACCCACACACCCCTCCTCAGCATCACAGACAATGGAGCAGGTCAGGGAGGGTCAGCCTCACTGGTGACATCTGCTAATTGTCCTGGTGGGCCGGCCCAGGCTCCTTCCCTCAATACCAGTGCCTTAGGTGGTGCTATAGCCTGTGTGAGGACTGGCATCTGCCACTGAAGGCCACCTCCAGGGGCTTTGAGGATTATTTACAAGCTCCCCTTTGCTCCTGTGTGTGGACAGGACATTAGTCAACACCTACATCTACATGCAAAAGCAGCACTTGTGTACTGACTACAGAGATTGGTGATGCTGAATGAAATTACACACACAATATTATATTCCACAGAAAACATTATTTCATACAGTGATGTATGCTGTGATTCATTCCCTGGTTTTACAGGTCAGAATTTAAGACTAAGGTGTACCATTTTCATGAGGTAAAGCATATCAAAGGATGTCCAAGATTCATGGTAATTTACAAAAAGAGAACTTAAAATTTGAATTTAAAAAGAAAGGGATATACTTCTCACAAGGCTAATGCCTGCCTGGTGATTTTGCACAGTTCTCCAAAACTGTTTAATCTGTTGGCAATGGCAACCGAGTTCTCCAAAATTGTTTTCTCATTTTCAATTAAAATCAAATGTCATCTCAGAGTCGGATATCTTTAACGAAGCGTGTCACTAATGCATGCATTCCAAATAGCACAATAGGAAAGCGACACATTTCACTTTCTCTTGTCTGTGGGAGTCGATTAATTTGCATCACAAGCTCAGTTCACGTGCTTTACCGGCGTAAAAATCACACAATTGCAAATAACGACATGAGTTGAAACAAAAAAATACAAGTTTCTAAAGAAAAGGGCACATTTTAACCAGATGCACTGCAATAAATAACTGAGACTCAAACACACCCGCTGGGGCACGCATTTGCATGAGCAAGTGTCAACGCGGGAGTCCCTGAACAAGACGTGTGTACTTTGTGTGAGGTTACGCATTTATGAGGAAGAGCCCAGTGCCTTGTATTGTCATCACAGAACCACAATTGCTTTTGAGTGCCTTTTAAAAATGTTAATTTTACAAGTGTGAGTGTCGTGTGCTGCCAGATATATAAAAGGGGAGAGCAAGGCCTCTAGACCAAACAAGCTCGTGCCACTGAAGGTTGTTGCGTCTGAGGTGAGAAATCAGGATGCATCAGGACACTGGGAAAATGCCACAGAACAAAATTACCTCTTTCTCTATAATGGACATTCTTGACCCAGTTAAATTCAATGGACTTTCAAGCCATGATGGTCCATCTCATAATGACCTCTTGTCACAACAAGAACATGGTAAGTTTAGACCTATTTGGATATTTATTAGGCATTGGGGAATTGCAGAATTCTTTTTGAAAATAATGGGTCAGTTGTCTTACCAAAATGTTTTACTCCTTATTTCAGAAAATGAATCGATTGGAGATGCAGAGGAGGAAACCATGCTCTCATCCAGCGATGCAGAGACTGACCAGACACGAGTGACGGTCACTGCAGGTGCAGACGGTCAACTGCCAACCCACTCAGAGCAGCCCAAGTCCAAAGCAAAAGCGAGACGCATTCGGACGGCGTTTACCTTGGAGCAACTGCGTATTCTGGAGCACAGTTTCCGAAACAGTCACTACTTGTCCGTATTTGAACGTTTTGCTATCGCGAAGGCCTTGAATCTGTCTGAAACGCAAGTCAAAGTGTGGTTCCAGAATCGACGCACAAAATGGAAAAAGGAGCGAGAGGGCCAGAAACCTGAGGATCCTGACCAGTATGGGCTACAGTATTTAACATATCCTGTTTACCCTTCTAACATGACCATTAGTAGGTTCAACTGTTCAACTGCTGCCAATCCACTTGTGTTCTCGCAACCACTGTTCCATAACCAGACTTATGGTCACCATGCCTTTACAACTTTGTTGTAGGCCTAATGCCAGACAGTTGATTGATAGCCTACTATATTTACCTCGGGGAAAAAAAACTGTTGATAAGATGAATTATATGGAAAGTTTTATTGTTAATTTAATGATGTACAATGTACTGTAAGATTAACTTCTTATCTAATTATTAATATTTATGTGATGACTCACAGATTGAACTGTACATATCTTTGAACATGTTCAGCACATGTTGCCTTTTTCTATACAGTCTCTAAATAGAGCCAATATTTTCATAACTGAATGAGTTTAAATACTTTTTAATAAATAAATGTAAAACATAATGACTTGCCATTGTTTTCTTATGTGCATAAATTAATTTCATTCAGGACTAGGAAGATGAGCCAACTAAATGCAGAATTGTATTGAGCATGCTGAGAGTAATAAAAAATGTAAGAATTTGAGTGTAGGTATATGATTTTATGGGAAAGTGGACATCAAAGACAGGCAGATGCATGGCAGAGACAGGATATCATTGGAGAATGTGGCAGACATGCGTTTGAAGGGTTTCCTGCCTGGCTTGGTTAGAAGGGCAAACTTTAGAGCAAAGCATGTTTGAGTGAGTGAGGTCCTGATAATCCCAGGAGGTGCACAGCTGTGTGTAATCAAACACATGGTTTGGGTTATCTTCAGATGTCCGCTTGTCAATAGTAGCCCTCTTTTTAGCCACAGATGCCACAATGGCCAAACTCTCAGATTAAATGTCTAATTATGTAACCAGGATTGATGTATGAATTTAGTTATTGTTGAAAGCTTTGACAGACAACTAACTTTTTATAACATAGATGAAACAGAAATCTCTTTTAGCTGTTCTTGTCAGAACTCCTGTTTGTCTCATGGTGCTAAAAAAGAACAAGCCTTGAAATGTGGAGGCAACAAAGCTGGGAAATTTAGAATTTTTAGCAGGCAGTTCTCAATTCAAGACTATCTTTTGGACATGGATGATGATGGAAATCTACCCCGAAAGTCTCTGAAGAACAAGGGATGACTCACTGATTGTGAGTCATTATTTGTGTTCACCTTAAGCTAGGCCCCACTCAAGAAATGAGCCAGTAATATGACATCATTGATTGAATTGCTCTGATTGTCTGTGTGAAGAAGAGTCTGAAGATTCTGTTTCACTGAAAGAAAAAAAAAAGAGATAATAAAGTAAAACTGATGTTGTTGTTTGGTAAAATCCTTTACGATGTGTGACTGAAAATGTTGAAACCCTGTGAGGGGGGTTGGGGTAGTAAGTGGTGGGCTGGCTGATTCATCTGCATGTGGCACCATATTAAAAACCCCTCAAAACATACCAACATCTGATTCTGCTTCTCATAGTGGAAAAACACACTGCGTTCCCTTCGTCACAAAGGGCTGGAGCTTGAAGCGTGTCTCAGCCACATCTCACTGTCTGCATGCCTGTCTCACTTCAAGTTGGGCTTGCAAAACTTTGATGGGGTTGGTGTTTTATGGGTCTGTTTTTACACAGGTCAGTGAATGCAAGTCCCGTAGGAGGTAAAGGTTAGGGGTGTCTCCATCAACTTTTCAAAATGCTTAGATTTGCAAGATTTTGTAGTTTGTAATATTTGTTTTCTTAAACCCAACTGAGACTACTTTATAACTTTGATTAGAGACCAATGAGTACATCTTGATAAAGCTCTCTCTCCCTCTCTCTCTCTCTCTCTCTCTCTCTCTCTCTCTCTCTCTCTCTCTCGCTCTCCTTTTTCTCTGCCTTGCCCCTCTTTCTCTCCTCTCTACTTTTCTCCCTCTTTGTTGTCCCCTCCCCTGGAATGTGACGTTGTGGGTGATTTCTTATCCCTCCCACCCTAAAAGGGGGATGTCAGAGGAATTTGACTGTGAAGGAGCCTCTTGAAAGAGAGACACAAGAGAAACTGTTTCTCTTGCAATCATTCTGTCCATCCCTGCTGCTGAACTTTATCAGGATTTTCGTAACTTATTTATTCTCACATAAACAAGAAGTAGAAAAGATAAATATTTTTTTCCATTTGTTAGCTTTTGAAAGTTAAAAGCTTCTTGTTTCATTTTGACATTTGTTTTCAGTCTCACACTAACCATCTGTTGTACTGAAGGGAAAAAAAGCTTTTTTTTTTTCATTTTTTAAGCGGTTTTTGAACCTGTAGGAGTTTGTTTGCTTTTACTAAAGGGATTTAAGGGACTTTCCTGGACTTTTGCAACATTTTCAGGACTTGCACAACAAGACACGCATCTCAGCCCATTCCCGATCCTTCTTCAACGAGAGCAGCATCAGAGACGATCAGGATGCGTGGAAAGCTGCCGCTGGCGCTCCTGGCTGCCCTGCTCGCTCTGTGCTGGATCGCTGCCGGCACCGGCGGCGCAGAGGAGCAGACAGACGAGGAGACGGCCAGACGGGCCCTGATTCAGCATGATGAGGCGCCTGCCGAGAAAATGACAGGGCTGCAGGGAAGGGAGGCAGATTGGACTTTGATGGACAGCCCTGCAGCAGCAGAGGTGGAGGATGGTATCAAACATGACCTACGGGCGAAGAGATCTCCACAGGACGACCCTACAGGTGAAGGTCATTACTGTTAAAAGTTCATATACAAATAACTCTCATGGTCTAGGCAGAACAGCTCTTCTTTCATGTTGACTACTGTGAAATGACTACGCTGTATTAAGTGCAAAAGTAAAAAAGGTCACATTTCATCTTCTAGAATAGTCCACCATTCTGGTCTCCACTATACTTTTTTGTGTTGTGTCATTTTGCCCTAAAAAAAGAGCTGAGCAAGTGGTGCGTAGTTTTTTTTGTTTCCATGACAGTGCTAAGAGTCATTGGCTGTAAGCCCACAGGCACAGCTGTTCTCTGTCAGTGAGTCTCCACACAGCCTATAGCCAAGCAAGGTCTTATCAGTGGTGGTCAGTGTGGTTCATCCCAGCCACTGTGTATACCACGCCGAATGACTGTCTCCTTCTCCCCTCCGTCTGTACAAACATGCTCTAGCAAATCTACAAGCAGTAGCACTGCAGCAGTGACCGCATTTGGAAAAGAAATTGGGATACTGAGGGAGCAAAATGGAAAAGCCAGATGCCTGCAAGACAGACAGAAATATACGGGAATACTACACACGTAAAAAAAGAGGTCTCCCTCATTCCCCCTCCTTTACCTCCCCTTCCTTAACCCCTTTCTTCCAGTAATGAAGGGAGTAGGTTGTGGTTTGAAGTTGCACTGTTTGGATAAACTCCTCAGACCAGACATTTGGTTTGTAATGAAGTGCATAAAACTATCATTGGTACTGTCGCCAGTAGAAGGATTTTGAAATTGCTAGGTGTGGAGATAGATTCCATTCTGAGCAATAACATTTAATTGTGCATTTGTTATGGGCAGTTTATGGCTTTGGGAAAATGGATTTCAGAAGTTGTGTGAGTAATTGTGTGGTATGTAGGGCAGGGGTGCCTAGGTAGTGAATCATAGTTGAGGTGATTTTTTTAGGTTGTCTTTTACTCAGAGCAGATAGAGATGTATTTTTATGTATTTTTTTTTACCCAACCCTCGCTCTTGTCAGTGAGAAATTTTCTCGAGAAGCCATCAGTTCAAATATTTTATTCTAGGCTACTAAATAAGTCTTTTGAGTTCATGAATCAGCAATCTTTCATCCAGAAGACTGTTTTAGGCACTGCTCTAAATCAAATACTCTCTGCTGTCTAGTGCAAAGTGCGCAGCAGTGAGAGTGGAATTCTAGCCTAAATCATCTGTGTGGTGAAACGTGTTACCTACCCCCTTTCATTTCCAACTCCAGTGCTTCTCAAGACCACCACACTTCTAATATGTTGCAGATGTTTTCCTTGCGCTATACGCTACTTATCAAAACACTGTAGGGAATAATGAAAACAGTCTCAATGTGTTCAATCCATAAATACACACTCCTGTTTTTAATGAGGACAATGCAGAACATCGGACAGACATGTTATCTGTTTGTGATTAAAAATACACAGATTATACAACATTTTGGGGGAAAATTCCCTTGGCTAGATTCATGTTTAGAGCATGTAGTAACATTGTATAGTCTGTGTTTTTAGGGCTGCCCAGACCAATAAAATTTTCCACACACTTAAGCAAGTTAGATTCTGAGGAATTAGGGAATGAAACAATGTTATCCTGCAGACAGGAGACACTTTGGGAAAGGACAGATTAATAACTCCCTTGGGAGTAAGAGTAAAAGTAAGATTGGATTTCTGTTTTATCAGTTGACCTCATTTTTCGACAGAAACACTCGAAGGATTACTGGCAGCCCAGAATAGTTTTTAGACTCCATCTCGTCACATAATATGCAGATTAGAAACACCATAAACACAATGATGACTAGTAATTAACTCATCTGAATTAGTGGACATGCAATGTGACATGGTGACTAATATTACTAATGCTAAGCTAAAATCCATCTTTGAAAGTGTTCATGTCATGACATGATACAGTAAGATGCAGAAAATAAAGCAGACACTGCTTTTGCTCGACCCAAGTTGTTAATCGGCAGAGTCCAGCTCTGTCTGAACATGAAGGTAAAGCAACGTCAATGTGCTCGTCACAGTTTCCATATGCCGTTTGGGAGTTGCAACAAAAGAATCAGTGTGTTCACTACTCAGCGTTTGTGTCTGCTCAAAAGTGTGTGACTAGTTATAGAGGGCCAACGGCATCAGATGTTTGCTGAAGGCACTGACATGCACTTGAGCCATTGCCTAATGCAACACAGGCCTGTGTCGAGGTCACTGGCAAGCTGTGAGGAGCGTTACATAAGGGTGCAATAACACATTTATAAAGCTCGAAACAGAAACACTCATTCATGTATTGGTCAGAACTCATTAAATAAAATGCAAAAACCCAAACAAAATAAACCTTTGAAATTCAATTTTTTTTTACAATTAACAGCAGACACCTGAGCTTGAACTTAAACAAAGCATGAACATGAAACAAAGTATAGATTCAAACCACATGGACAATATGCCACTTCAAATGAGAAATTATTACAAAACAGAAACAAAAAGTCACACATTACTTGACCGTTGCATTTTTCTCTCTCCTCCTCTTTTAGAAAACCCCAAAGGGTCAAAGCCAAAGAAGCAGAAAGCCCCAAAGCCAACTAAGAAGCCTAAAGCACCAAAACCAACCAAGAAACCCAAGGCACCTAAACCCACCAAAAAACCCAAAGCACCCAAAGCCACCAAGAAACCCAAGGCAACCAAGAAGCCGAAGACTCCGAAGACCACTGCAAAACCCAAGACAAAGGAAGACAAGTCCACAGCAAGGAAACCCACAATGGATGAGGAAGAGGAGAAACTACTCCGGGAACTCGGTTGGGATGACTGTAAGTTGTAATTTTAACTGCTGCAGCTGCCTGTGCTCACTATTTTGCTAATGCTAATGTTTGTATCTAACAACTGTCACATATTATAGGCAAACTATAGGCTACAATGAGCTCTTATACAGTTCTTCACTTGCTGCTCCACTTGCATGCACAGTTCCAAACTATTCCACAGAGAGAGTCAAAGCCTTTCTTCACCTGATGGTTTTATAATACTTCTACTGCCGCAATCATTGCAATTATGCATGACATTACTGTCAAGAGATTTGCTGCCTATTTGTCACTACACTTAAAGAATTTGAAATATTTTGTCTTTGGAATGTCTGCAGGCAAATCCTGTTATTATGCAGTCATAAGTGGTAATAAATCAAATGCTTCGTTGTTTTTACGTGAGGTGCAGGTGCAGGTGCAGGTGCACCTATTGGATATTCTTAGGACTTTTGGTGTGTTTTATTAGATACAGAGATAAGACAGAAAATGACTGGGCGAGGGTGATGAGGAAGAATTCGTCAATATCCTTAGGCCGGAATTAACCCCCTTTACCTTACTTAGATTAATTTAACATAATCTTTGATGGAATATCTTAAATTGTATGCCAAATATGAACAGTATGTTTGAGTCATATGAGTGAGTGACAAAGCATCTTTTACCCCTCTTGTAGTGTTCCACACTCCTGCCCCAGAAAACACGAATGACAGGCGTCCTGTGTTCCCAGGTTATGGTAAGAACACAAAACACACGACACACACACACACAGGGCTCTTCAACTCCTCTTCTGAATGTTTCCCCTGCTTGAAGTGGGAAAGATTGACCATAGGCCATGACCTTTGACCTTTTTGGCATCGCTGGAGATGAATGTAGTGTTCTCATTTTAAACCTGTTCAATAGAATCTTCCATTTCAAATTATGCTCAAACCCTTAACCTAACACAAATGGTAAAAATATTCAAGTTACCTTGGTTTCTGTTCGAGGCCAGAAAAATCAAAAGCACTCCCTCACTGCAGGCACATCAGATAATGTGTGTGTGTGTGTGTGTGTGTGCGTGTGTGTGTGTGTGTGTGTGTGTGTGTGTGTGTGTGTGTGTGTGTGTGTGTGTGTGTGTGTGTGTGTGTGTGTGTGTGTGTGTGTGTGCGTGCGTGCGTGCGTGCGTGCGTGCGTGCGTGCGTGTGTGTGTGTGTGTGTGGAGGAGTGTCTGCTGGGTTGGGGTCCTTCTTTGATCCCCTGGCCTCTCATTTTACACCATATCTGAAAAAGGTTGAGGGTACTTAGACTGACCCCGCCATTATGAAAGAAAACCCTTAAAGCAAGCATGATAACCGTGCGCCCATCTGGAAGATGTATACTTAATGTTATCTTTTAATATGTGAATTCATGATTTAAAAATCAAATTATGCAGTAGGAGCCTGTTTTGTGTCTGTTCTCTCATCATGAAAGCATGAAAATATCAAACGTAAAAGCATTAATTGAAACTATACAGTTCAGTGGATTTTGTGAAAAGTGAAGAAACATCCACGGTGCTTTTGCTAGTGTTTTTTTTTTTTCCAGAGGAGGTGACAGAGCCAGACCTACGGCCTAGAGTCAGGGAGGAGACGACCACAGAGGATCCAAGCATATATCTACCTATACCAGGTAAAGAATAATGTGGTGGGCTTTTACTGTGGAAATCGTCAAAATGTTATGCTGATGACTTGATGGATTTCGAGGACAATCAAGATCAGTTTCACTGCAGGAATGCATTTGCTGAAAGTCAACATTTAAGCAGATGAGTTAACAGTTGTGTGTTGCTGATGTTATGTTTATTAAGTTATTGACTCATTCAATAGCTATGCCTATTGTGATGGTTGATCCATTCATTCATGTTTTCCCTATAGAGGAGACTGTAGCCCCATCGATTGCTATCCCGTGGTATGATGAGTATGAATACGTTGACCGTATGTACTGAGTCACTTTTCTTCAATCTTATGAAATTATCCCAGAAAATCTATTTATAAAATCTATTTTTAAAATAACTGCTTTTGGTTGTCAACAGTGTCCAAGAAGCTGGAGGAGGAGGAAAGGGAGAAGGAGGAGAAGGCACGGAAGGAGAAAGAAGAAAGAGGTTTTAAATCACTTTAAATCCATCTGTCAGCCAGCAGGGGGAAAAAATAAAAAAGCCTTAGCGCCACACTTTCTTTTTATGACTCCCATAACTGCACCTTGAGTGGTTTCCCCTCTATTCTTCAGAGAGTGGCTAACTCATTGTGGAGCTCTGGGCCGATGGTCATTTCAAGGCTCCTTGAACTCATATTATGGGCTGCCGTTGTCATGCTGAAGCCACATGGTGTAGTGTGTTTGTTTTTAAACCTGCATAGAAGTCACTATTGAGCCAGGGAGTTAGATTAGTGTGTGAGTGAAGGAGGGAGACAAAAACCGAGAGAATGAACCGGTCAGAACAGCCCAGAGGGATGTGGACGGGTCGGTTGCGTGGAAGCTGGAGGAAATATCTGGTTTGGTCAGGGCTCCCGGCGGAGATTTGAGGGAAGGGGGGCAGCCTGGAGGTTGGGTGGCTGATGGATGGGGGGGTGAGGGGGGTAGTGGACGTGCTCCACTTGCACAGCGAAATAAAGGGAAGGGGAAAGAGATGTAAGGAAACCAGCTGTTTCCATGTAGAAATCCCTTTAGACAAGACATATTTTGGGGGGCATCTTGGTGCTGTTATGCATTTTCTTTTCATTTTACAACCATATTACCATTCCTTGTGCCAACACTGTAATACAACTCCTTTAGTCTTGATTTTATAGTGGACTGTGCTCCATACTATATACTTATACAGAGTGGATCTGGGGGGAATCTGTGGGCTGTATTTGTTGTTTGTTGGGTGTTACAGATTTTTTCAATTTTGTTTTACTTTCAACTCAAATGAGCTCATGGAAATAGGCTGCATATTAAATGTGTTGCACTTTATGGAGAGATGCATAAAACTCAACTTCTCTCTCTCTCTCTCTCTCTCTCTCTCTCTCTCTCTCTCTCTCTCTCTCTCTCTCTCTCTCTCTCTCTCTCTCTCTCTCTGCTCACCAGCTGAAAAGGAGAGGAAGAAGTGGGAGGAGGAGGAGGAAGAGGAGAGAAGAAGGCAGAACGCTATCCACGCCGAACCAAAGAGTAATGCTCTAAGAATGGCTAATGGACTCTTTTTTTATCTTTGCTGCTGAAGGGGCCCTTCCTCCTTTTTCAACCATAGCAACCAGGGTCTTTTCACTTTACAAGTATAGTACTGACCCATATAGAGCTTGGGAACCTGACGTCTGTCCACCTAAAACCGCCGTCAGTTCTCTGAGGCTGTGCTGACGACTTTACATAGGAATCCCATAAAAAAAAACGCCTGAAGTTGCAGTCTTTCTTACCATCATCATGTTGCCACCAATCTAATTTCTTGTCATCAGTAGTGTAGAGGAGAAAGGGCTGGTGACCATATGCCCATTTTCTGATGTTAATTTGCTCTGTATTTTGTAACAAACCACTGTTTTCTCAATGGAAAGGATGTAAGTTGACCTCATTGTATGGTGGCCAAAGAACCGGAAGACAGTGCCCCTATCCAAGCGCTATTGCACATACTTTTGGTACCTCTCTCTGTACTAAGGAATTTTTGCAATATATTACTAAACTCTTCAGCAGCTTTGCTCGAGAAACATTTATTTGTTTCAGGGAACAAAATGAATCTTTTTTTAGAGAGAGAGAGAGAGAGAGAGAGAGAGAGAGAGAGAGAGAGAGAGAGAGAGAGAGAGAGAGAGAATTCCACAAGACACTGGACAACTCAAGCCATGCAACTCCACAATTATTTTCCACTAGCGGAGGAGCTTTTGGATAAGATTACTAGACTTGGAGACTTACCACAGAAAGTTTTTGGAACAAGTTGACTCACAAGTTGGCTCCAGTTCCATTTTGCTCTCTACTGTGACTATAACTTATGTTGTTTCAGTCGCATACTCAAACTAGTTTCTTGTTTTTATAGGCTAATTGCTTTAAGATTGTTCCAGTATCCAAAGCCACATGCAAACATCCACACATACACTGGACGTTAGTGGTTAAGGTCTTCACACATGTGGGACAAGAAGAAAAGAGATGAGTGAATATTTAACTTTGTCCTAATTCAGAAAACGTGGTGTGCTAAGGCTAGTGTTTCCGCTCTCCATCCCAGAATGCCCTCCTCTCGGCTTTGAATCGCATAAAGTGGACGATGACCAGCTCTTGGCCTCTTCCATGTCACATTTTGGCTTTTCCGCGCAAAGAGGCCGCCTCAATATGCAGGTTTGTCTCCTGATTGTTCACAGAACAAGAAATCTTCAGATGCAAAACACATGTTCTCAAGGCTGGCTGACAAATGGGGTGGGATGGGGGTTGGTCTGTGGTTTCTTGTGATTAGCCCAAGAGAATGCATTGTGCATGGTGTGTTCTTCATGTACAGCAAGTTCTATTTGTGGTATTGAGTGTGTGTGTGTGTGTGTGTGTGTGTGTGTGTGTGTGTGTGTGTGTGTGTGTGTGTGTGTGGTCTTTAAAGAGTTCGGGCGATGAAGAGGACACACCTTATGGCGGTGGCTGGTGTGCTGACCCTGAGGATAAGTCACACTGGTTTCAGATGGACGCTCGGAAGGAGGTGGAGTTCACCGGGGTCATCACTCAGGGCCGGAATGCTGAACTTCAGTAAGGAGGAGCTCATGTGCAGGGGGGCCAGAAAAATTTTTGATATTAAAATTATTTTCAGTAACAGGGCCCAAAATTTGTAGCAGCAGCCCCTGTATTCAGGGACAGAGAAGCATGGCTAATTGATGTATTTAACATCACTGAAATTGAGAGCTGAGACAGATTTCATTAATCTTAAGTCTTTTTTGCATTTTCTTATACAATCTTTTTTGTATCTCTTTTTTCCATTTAGTGAGGACTTTGTTTCCACATTCTTTGTGGCCTTCAGCAATGATACTCGGGAATGGACAGTGCTTCATGATGGTTATGCTGAATGGGTGAGTTTAGAAACCATTAATCTAGATGTAATCAATTAATCACATTTCTCTCCATTGATGTGCAAGCTTTCACGTAAAGTTTAATCATTGTGATAATCTCTCTAATCCCTTTATTTATTTGGTCTTATTCAGGATTTTTTTAATGAAAGATTTGTCAACAGTGCTTAAGTCTGACATGATATAGACTCTCACATACAGGCAATGTTCTGGGCAAAACATACAGTTGATATGCTGTTTTACCCAATCCTCCCACAGCTTTTCTATGCAAATGTGGATAAAGACACTCCAGTTTTGACTCAGTTTTCCTGGCCTGTGGTGGCCCGCTACATCCGCATCTTACCACAAAGCTGGAACGGCAGCCTGTGCATGCGTTTGGAGGTGATGGGCTGCCCTCTACCCAGTAAGAATGTCTGCCTTTATCTTTATAAGAAAATAATTTATTATGTTCATCTTGCTTTGAGTATGCATTGTAAGTCTTCATTATTTGGCATAAGGAATTGGACATAGGACAGTTGGCCAAGACGAATAACAAACTGAATATATGAATCTTTATAATGCTTTGTGACACTACGGTCATCAGAATGTATAAATACCGGTAGTTGTGAACACTGATGACATTAGTTGTAAGGTTTACTGGATGCGTTATAAGTCTTTATGAATGGGTTCATGAATGTGTTCCCATAGGCAGCTATGTCAGTGAGAATGAGGTTGTTCGCACAGATGACCTGGATTTCAGACACCACAACTACAAGGAGATGAGGCAGGTAAGACCACCCTTTCCACAGGTGAAAACCTCTTCCACACAAACGTCATATGGGTTTTTGGCCTGATGCACCAAAAACTTTCACATCATTTCACTCTGTGCAAAGCATCAGGAGTCCCTCAATTGGCTAGGCCTTTTCTTTCCTCGAGGGAAGATAAATCCTGTGAAATTTAAAGATATTGGGCATGCCAGAGCCCTCTGTTTGCTAATGAAATCAATGGTTTCTTCCCCTTGCAGTTGATGAAAGTTGTGAATGAGGAGTGTCCCAACATCACAAGAATCTACAACATTGGCAAGAGCTCCCAGGGCCTGAAAATGTACGCAATGGAGATCTCTGACAACCCAGGGGAACATGAAACAGGTGGACTGGCGCCACACATTACAGATCTCATAAACCTGAGATAGGATTAATGTAGTTAAGATACTGAATGTCCTCTCTCTCTCTCTCTCTCTCTCTTTTAACCTGAAGGTGAACCTGAGTTTCGCTACACAGCTGGGCTCCATGGGAACGAGGTGCTGGGTCGGGAGCTAATCCTACTGCTGATGCAGTTCATGTGTAAGGAGTATAATGATGACAACCCCAGAGTGCGCCGCCTGGTGGAGGGAGTGCGCATTCACCTGGTGCCCTCACTCAACCCTGATGCCTATGAACTGGCCTATGAAATGGTATTGTTGATGAAGGACCTTGCTCTATACTGATATTGTATGTATAATACTGGTAGCAAATGCTGTGGCTCTTACATGAAAAAGTCCAACTGCAACTTAAGTATCATTGGACAATAGGTTCACAATTTTTTTACAGTGTAAACAGCACCGTCTGCAAGACACTACCATAACCCTAACCCTAAACCTAGCCTAATCTTCATTACCCTCAATCTAACCCAAGATTTGTCAGGGTAGTGACTGGAAGGCACCGCTGAGGGCAAAAAAAGACTGAAATATATACGGTCTATCTTATCTTCCAAGGAAATGCCCAAAGATACATAAAATGTCTCCTTTTTTCCCTCCTAAAAAAAACAAACAAACAAAAATACAGGTGTATTTTTTCTCCTTAGGGTTCTGAAATGGGTAACTGGGTCTTAGGGCACTGGACAGAAGAAGGGTATGACATCTTCCAGAACTTTCCAGACCTGAATAGTGTGCTTTGGGGGGCTGAGGACAGGGGCTGGGTTCCTCGCATTGTGCCCAATCACCACATTCCACTACCAGAGAACTTCCTCTCATCCAATGGTTCGGTACGGTTGCACATCAACATGAACTTGAAAACAAAACCAGTTTCATCAGTTTACTGGTGCAGAAAACATCATATTTCTGTGTAATTAATGTCTCCATAGGCAGATATATAGAGAGCTCTATACTTTATTCAATTACCCAATTATTGAAATTAATAATATATAATATTGTATGTTATATAAACATTGTATATCATATATTTATAAAGGCATGTACACATCTTTCCAGGCAGCTGTGGAGACTCGTGCCATAATTTCTTGGATGGAGCGGACACCCTTTGTGCTAGGAGCAAACTTCCAGGGTGGGGAGAAGATCGTTACCTACCCCTATGACATGCAGCGGCCCCCAAGGACCTATGGCAGGGGGCGGCGTCCAGTTGTAGAACACGACATGAATGAGGAGACTTGGGCTCGGATCCAAAGACAGAACGAGGGTGCGTGGAGGGAGACAGCGGACGAGACGTTGTTCCGCTGGCTGTCCATGACCTACGCCCACAGCCACCTGACCATGACGGAGACACAGCGTGGTTCCTGTCACGGTGATGATGTCACTGGAGGCCAGGGATACATCAACCGGGCCAGCTGGAAGCCAGTTGTGGGCAGTGAGTGTTGGGAGCAATGGGCTGTAAAAATGTAGCACAGACATATTAAAACAAAATAAGACCACACTTGTAGTTTTGTTAAAACTTCTGATAAATGTAAGACCACAAAGTCATTATTGCTGGATGATTAATCTTATGTTAGGCTACATCTTATGTCTTAAGTCTTTTGTTATATCTTAAATATGATGATTTATCTATTTCACTCAATTTTTACTGTGTTTTTTAATCCTAGGCATGAATGACTTCAGCTACCTGCACACAAACTGCTTTGAGATTTCTGTGTTTCTGGGCTGTGATAAATTCCCCCATGAGAGTGAGCTTCCTCAGGAGTGGGAGAACAACAGAGAGTCTCTCCTGGCCTTCATGGAGCAGGTAAACAAATAGAGCTATAGAGCTCAAATAGAGCTATTTTTTTAAAAAAGATATTTTTAGGGCTATTTTGCTTTTAATGAATAGGACAGTGCAGAGAGTGACAGGGAACAAGGGGGAGAGAGAGTGATGATGGATCAGGAAATGACCTTGGGACAGACTCGAACCTGGGTCCCCGAATTTGTTGTTCGACTCATTAAGCCACTGAGCTACTGTGCCCCCAGACCACATTAATTAATATTAACTTAAATCACATAAACAATATGCTATTTCATGAGCGTAATTACACCAAAAAGCTATTCATTTCATTTTATTTTAAATATGTTAGGCCAAGGCCAATTTTATGTTTAATATCGAGTCTAAATTATTTTTAAATCCAATGCTTGTGCTTCCTTCTTAAGATTTCCTTCAGTTATTGTTATGTGTCATTGAGTGTTGATACCGGTAATGAATCTTCAATGAAAAGACTACATTCAGGAAGAAGGCTACTGACAACAGCGTGATAACAATCAGGAGACATAACCTAAAATGACATCAGTGCCAACAGATAGACTGACGCAGACTGAAGATGAAGAACAACTTCCTGTTTTCAGGAATGTAAAACTGAAGAGCACAAAAATGTTCCAGCGGTTCAGTTCACATCCGTGTATAAAAATAAAACCCCTTAGAAAACAAATGTATTTACAACATGACTTCCTTGTGCAGGTACACCGTGGGATAAAGGGAGTTGTGAGAGATATGCAAGGAAACCCCATTCCAAATGCCACTATATCAGTAGAGGGCATTAAGCATGATGTGAAGACAGGTAGGACTGATTTATGCAATATTCAGACTGACCTCTGTATTATATAAATTATGATGTCAACAATTATGTGATAATTTTCTTTTATAAATATATTATAAAAGGTGTTAATGATTAAAATAAAAGGTGTTTTTGAGAATATGAGTTATATAAACTGTAGATTAGGCTATATGTTATTCCTTAGTTTTTGGGTGAAGAAATATTTTGATGAGCTTGTGTTGCAACTTTGTAAAATGACAAAAGTGCACTTGGCACTTGGAGCAGTCTTGATCCAAAGTAAAAGAAAACAAATGTCCACAATCATTTAATCACATCCTTGGCCTATTTGAGTTCCACTTTTGGGCCAATTGGCAACAGGGCAATTGGATGTTTCATCCAATTTAAATGCCTACTCAGCAAAACACAAGATAATTAGACCTTCTTCAGTTGAGCTGACTACTGTCAGTCAACAAGATCCTGTGATAAGCTTAAAGACCAAAGAAAGTTTACTTTTTAACTAGGCCTATTTTTGGCTCCTTTTTGGTCAGTGAAGTGAGTGGGAAAAAGTGGGAGAGAGAGATGGGTTGGGATCGGGAAATGCCGACATGCGGTATCCAGTTGCAACACCACAGCACCCCACATAATGATTACTTGGTGATGATTTGATGATACTATTTTCCACCCTAGCCCCCACGGGAGACTTCTGGCGGCTGTTGAACCCTGGTGAATACCGCGTGACTGCCCGGGCTGATGGCTACACACAGAGGACCCGTATCTGCCCAGTGGGGTATGAGACGTCTGCCACGCCCTGCAGCTTCTCCTTGCCTAAATCCAACTGGGACCGCATCAAGCAGATCATGGCCAACAATGGCAACAGGCCCATCCGTTTAATACCCAAGCCGACACCTAAGCCAACAGAAAGTGTTGAGGCTAATGAGCGTCTCCGTCGTATTCGAATGATGCGTCTACGCAGGCTGCGTCAGCAGAGACTAGGAGGTGGTGGGAGGTACGCAGGTCGCACCACCTCAACCACCACTACCACCACAACGACAACAACAACAACGCCACCAACCACCACTGAGCCAGTCACAGAGTCCACCATTTCTTGGTACGACTCTTGGTTTGACTTTGACAGCAGCTTAACATCTCCTAGTCCCATTGAGACAGAACTCTTTGAGCCTGATGCCACAATTGATGACACTTTTGAATATACTATTGATGAGTATTAGGCAAGCCAGTCTTACGATGTAGGCCTAAATTCCATAGGCTAGCACAAGGTATTCTCTAATACTGTACTAGTTGAGGATTAGAAAGCTTAAAGAAAATGTTCTCTCTGCTGCGCAAAGAGGTTCAGGTACAGACATG
Organism: Sardinella longiceps; assembly: GCA_027497455.2. Classification (NCBI taxonomy): domain Eukaryota; kingdom Metazoa; phylum Chordata; class Actinopteri; order Clupeiformes; family Clupeidae; genus Sardinella; species Sardinella longiceps. The sequence goes on from JAODXP020000031.1 coordinate 20,793,070, forward strand.
GAATAACTTAATGATTGGAGGAACTGTCATATTTTCTAGGCCTATTGTTTTTAAGACATGCTTTAAATAGTTGATATGCCACACTTGACTTCCTTTACTTTTCACTTACACAAATGTATAGGGATTACCCAAAATTGATATGTAGCCTATTCGATGTGTGATTTTTTTCTTTTTTTTTTTTTCATGGACATTTATTTTTTTCAAATAAAGACACAAAAACAAAGGTGTTTGGTCTGTCTTCATTATAAGGAGACCTAGGTTAGATCAATTTACGAGGGTGTAAAAAAGTACCATTCTTTAACCTACTTTTTATATTACTTTTATATTTAGCATTAAACAGCATACCAAGTCAAACACAAAATGTTTATATCATTGACTGTGCATACGCACAGTGGAAACAGCACACGCCCAGCCAGGTCCCAAGCCGGCATATGTGTACCCTACTTTTACTTTGAAATAGTGGCCCCGGAACGCCTGTTCTTCTGTGGAGTGTGGACGTAGATTGATCCAAAAGTAGCCAGCCAGTGAGGATAAGACAAGTTTCTCCATTTTGGATAGACTAACATTATAAAGGTTTTAAGTAACAGTTTACCTTATGCCATACATGGCTCAAAATTGGGGTATTTAGGGAGAGTTTTAATTAAGTATTTGTAGCTTTGTATCGAGGAGAACAATTTTGATTCTTAGCTAGCTAACATAGCCTACGAGGTTAAGCTAGTGTTTGGCTAGCTACCCGGCTAGCAGACTTCAAGGAATATATATTTTTTATCTTCATTTGTCATCACTTCAGTCTGTGAAGTTTTTTGGATACTGTATCAGAGGTAAGAGGAACTGTCGCTCTACACAGTTATGGGAATAATAACATCTCTGCTAAATAATACACAGAATTACCTTAAGTGCCAGCTGTATGTGTAGCTAGCTAACACATCCAGAAAACTTGCTAGCCATCTGCTAATTAGGTTAGCCTCCTAGGTAGCCTGTTGCCCAGTGTGTGACACGTCTCTGCGAAGACGACTCAGGATGCCTAAGCTAGGATATCGTTAGCTACGTTAATGCTATCAGATGAGACACGAGCTAATATGACTAAATTTACTCACATACATGAACGGTAAACCATTTATTCTGTGATTTATCAAGTGTTCACTAATCTTGTGGAGAATCCTTGACGTTACTAGATTTTCCCACAACTCGCTTTAGAGCTTTGACAGCAGTATTTGATTTGTTAACGTTATCGTTAGCTGTCGACTGCCTATGATCGGGCATGTACTGTCACATCTATTGTGTTGTTTATTGATACCACAGTGAATAGTCAGCCTTATAAAATTGCTGAAACGTCATACCAGATTCAAGGCACGCTACCACCCTATCAGCTGAAAAGGTTCCTTGTTTACCTGAACGAAACACGTTTGGTCCCTGTCAATGAAACTACTGGAAGTCAGCCAGTCAAAGTCCCCCTATATCCAGTATCAGGTTGAGTTGTGTGAGGGGTATGTAACCAAGACTGTTTATCTTTTCCTCGTATCACAGGTTCTCTCCCCCATCACTATGAAACTATACAGTTTGAGTGTCATACACAAAGGAGCCACAAAGTCCAACCTGCTGAAAGCTGCCTATGACCTGTCATCCTTCAGCTTCTTTCAGAGATCCAGGTGGGAAAAAATTGAATCCCTAGGGTTACATTGCCAATAGTCATTAAATCTGCACATCATATGCTGCATTCCAGAAAGCTGGGAGGCAACGTTAGAAGTTTTCAGACCTCCTATGAAAAGTGCACTGGAGCCCCACTTGTAGTGGGAGATTCTAGTTGTGACGTGAGGGGGAGTGTAACTCGATGTACCTCAACTTCACAGTGATGCAGTTGAATGATATCACACAACAATGATGGTGCCCAGAGATAGAAACTCATGAAAGATAAACCATATTTATCAACATTTAGTTGTACTAGATAATGTCATCTAACACAATATGATCCGCAAGTGCAATCATATGTTGCTACTGTATGTTATCTCTCTATGAAGTTTTTGATAGGTCTAAAATGATAAACAAAATGAGCAAGACTGATGCTGAGGGATATGTCCAACATCCCATGTTTCTGGAATGCAGCATTAGTCACACTATAGTTGGTTGAAGTTTAACTTCCCAACTGGACATTTCTTTTTGGTTATGCACTAGAAGATGTACAATTCTTTGGAATGTTCTAGTTGGTGAGGGACCCAGTCTTTGCCTTGTATTGTCAGCTGTGTAACCATAGCATGGCTTAATATGTTCTTGTTTTCATTCTGTCCACAGTGTTCAGGAGTTTATGACCTTTACAAGTGCGCTGATTGTGGAGCGGTCCGGTCCGGGAAGCCGAGCATCAGTTAAAGAACAAGGTTTGTCTCACCTACAAGTGTAAAATTTGAAAACTCTTTATCGAAAGAAACTTTGTTTAGAAAGTGTTGCCACGAAGTACAGTAATTTCCCGCATATAAGCCGCATTGTGTATAAGCCGCAGGACAGTGTTTTATGCAAGTTAAAAAAAACAGAACCATATTAACACCATATTAACTGCCCCCCTGTTTTAACCTCATGGCGGAAGAAATTTTGCAAAATCATTGTATAACCTGCGGCTAATAGTCGGGAAATTACGGTATGAACATTGGTTATTTCGATAACATTTTATCTTGGATGTGTTCTTTTTACGATGACTGATTTGATCAGGCCAATTCTTTGTTTCTTCTTCAACTAAGGAAATGCTTGTTTCTTTACCTAGACTACCTATGTCACGTGTATGTGCGAAATGATTCTCTTGGAGCAGTAGTGATTGCAGACAGTGAATACCCATCCAGAGTATGTTTCACTTTACTTGATAAGGTAAGTGTTAGCACAGTGATTCACCTGCGTTTTACAGACAACTGTGTCATTATTTTGCAAGAACTATAGCATTGCTTGGTAAACTATAGCCAGGTTGTGAGAGCAAGTGAATATAAGCATAGCCTGATGAAGGTGTAAGCCGAAACGTTGGTGAATAAATTGCATTAAGTTCTGAGTGTGCCACGACACATTTTTTCTTTCTCATAAGGAGCATCATAAAATAAATACTTACTGTAGATGTTTTGTATTATTATTTTTCTAAATTTAATAACGACTTATTACCTGTACTAGTATTGAGTGGACACCCTATTATTGGAGAGTATGCAATACGGTATATTGTCAGATTTGCCGGACAAATGCCTTCTTCCGTAAAGCAGAGTATCTGACTGCTGTCAATAGTGAGTGGCAGTGTAACGTTTACCATGTGATATGGATTATGCTGGAGCACAAGCTTTTTGAAAAGGGCCTCTGTGAGCAGGGAACTACAAGTCTGACTGCAGTGCAGCAATGTAATCACTCTACTGTTGGGGCCTCCGTCACAGGTATTGGACGATTTCTCAAGGCAAGTGGACCGCATTGACTGGCCCTCCGGCTCCCCAGCCACCATTCAGTTCAATGGATTGGATGCCTACCTGGCCAAGTACCAGGTGAGAATAAATGTGTGCTCCAGCGTAGCCTTGATGAAGCCTGTTGTCATTCCCAGTATTTGTGTCTGTGGAATAGGTCTTGTAAATTTTAATGTGTATGATATAAAGATAAAGTATGTTTTTTGCACAAGCAACTATATGATTTCTCGCTTGTTTCCTTTCTAGAATCCCAGAGAAGCTGACGCCATGACAAAAGTCCAAGCCGAATTAGACGAAACTAAAATTATTCTTGTAAGTTGTCATTAGAGAGATGATTGATGAAATCCTCTTTTTTTCTGGTCCTCACTCCCACAACCCAATCTGTTGTTATCAGATGTTATTGATCACTCAGTTTCCATTGACCTCCCACAGCACAACACGATGGAGTCACTCTTGGAACGAGGCGAAAAGCTGGATGATTTGGTACAGAAGTCGGAACACCTTGGCAACCAGTCAAAAGCCTTCTACAAAACGGTGAGTTTAGTTCAGCGCACTGACGCTCCGCATTACTTTCTTTAGAGTCATGCGGGGAGTCATTGCACACCATGAAGTTGAATTAGGTATGGATAATGGTAAAGATCTGCTGTTTTTGTTCTCACTTAAACTAAGCATGGATTTATTTCTCTTCTTTTTATACAGGCAAGGAAACAGAACTCTTGTTGTGAGGTGATGTGATGTCAGGGGATGGTGTGACAGATCTGACTCCTCCCAGCCACCATCTTTCTTTCCTCCTCTCTATTTTTCTCTTCTTTCTCTCTCTTTCTCTTTCTCCTTCTCTGTCTGGCTGGGGCAGACGCATTACAACTCTCAGATGTCACAGAGGAAAGAGGGGAATTATTCACAGGAAATGAAGACTCTGGGAAGAGCCAATCAAAAATAACAAAAAAAAAAAAAAAGAAAGAGAGAAAGAAAACGGTTCTGTGGGGTCAACCGGGGGCTGATTTCCCAGAGTGCACCACACATGTGCTGCTGCTGTCTGGAGAGTTAGTTTTGGGGGGGAGGGGGTGTCCAGCGAGTACACTTATGAGAGTAAACTCGGAGCCCATCTTGTGGGCTACAATGTGGAGTACAGGCATTGTCTAGCGAGAGGGGCCAACAAACCCTCCCACCGTGCCTTACAGTATCTTAGATGGCCATTTGTTTTATCTGTAAAATACCCCCCCATCCCTTCACATCCATACAGACATATGTAGAAAGCTGGCTGCCTTATGCAATGTCTGTAATGTATAGAAGCACCACTTCATTTCCATTTCGATTATAGGAAAGCCAATTTTGTTTCCGTCTGGTCAGGAAGACTGTACAGTGCAATCTTTAAAAGTGCGTTTGGTGGAACTCAGAACTGTAGTATTGCTTTTATGTGGCTGTATGATTTGAATTCAAGTCATGTTCTGAGATTTGATTTAAGTCCAGTTTTTTCCCCCCTTGTATGTGTTATAAACAGGTGTGTGTGTGCGTGTGTGTGTGTTTACATGTGGCAGATATAATGACCAAATTTGTAGACGGGACAGTTGACTGGAAAAATCATGATTATCTTATGATGGACTGTAAGAGGAGCTAACTAAATATACAATAAACATGCTCTTATGACATCAGGTTTCTCCAAATGGTTTGTCTTCTGACAACGTGCACACATGCACTGAAGATGTGCTGGTGGATTTCAGTGTAGATATATATTTTTTTTTCTCCTTGCATTATTAATGTGTCACGCTTCACACTTTTTTCTCAAGCACATGTTAACATTTTATTTACCCATGTTTAAGTTAAAAAACTTAGTCACAGCAGTGTGTGTGTGATCACATGATGAAATCAGTCCCCACCCTCTCATTGGATTTGAAAGGTGTTGTCTGTGTTGTGTATGCATATGGGCGGTGTGTTCTAGATGTCTGTGGCGTTACCACGCACTTCAAAAATTCAGGTGATTTTGTTGCCTGAACTGCTTTTGGGTTTTGAGTTTTTGAAAGATGCATTGTATCATTCCTTATCGAGGGTAAGACAGAGAAAGATGGACGATTAATATATCAACATTCATGAATCAGACAATGGTGAGAGCAATTTATGGGAGTTTGTTTTTCTTTATATCAGTCTCATAAACAGGATGTGCCTGAAGTAAGATTTGAGGTGAACACCTCAGTCTACTGAAACAAGACTGAGCAGGAGTTCCAGGACAACCTCGTTATGATATTGGAGCAAAAGTTCACCTTTATGACTTAACTACTCATTGCAGTAGTGGATAGATAAACCTCCATGTCTTAGACACTCTGCTCTCCAATTGTCACAACTGACAATCTTCATTAGAGTCTGAAAATAAGCTGAAAGGGAGCAACAGTTACCTCACTGGTGTCAAGCTGTGAACTCTCACAACATTTGACAAAATTTGTCTCCATGTTAACTGTGGTGTGACTCATATTTTGCGAGAAACCATTTTGGGGATTTTAACAATAACTGTTGGGGTTGTGGCATCCACTTACATCTGGCCCTGAAAAAAATCAGAAACGCTTCAACTGTTAGGTGTCTGGCTCAAATTCCAAAATTAATATATCTGTGAAATTTCTATGAATCCCCTATAAAGTTCCAGACAGTTCACAAACAGCATTTTTTTTTTTTTCTTCTTCAGCGTAGCATATATTTTGCTTGTCATAACGGTTGCATAATGGTTAACCGGGAACCATTGACTTTTTTTTAATGTTGTTATTGATAACGTATCATTGCAGATGTATCAGCTCCAAAGCATAACTTTCACTCCAATATTGCAGTAGCCCTTAAAGGAATTGGGGCCCTTTTCAAACCTTCCTGAAATGGTGGGCAAATAAACAGGCGTGTGTGCATATCTAAAAAAAATAAACATTGTTTAAAGTATTTGAGCACAGAACTTCTGATGTTCTCATGATAATGCAGTGTAGCAGCTTGTGTGGGAGTGCAAAGGCGATTTGATGATTATGGTTTTGTTGTTTTGATGTGTGTGTGTTAACATAGGGTTGGCAGATGTCCTCCCTTTGCTTCAGGGGGACCTTTTGTGGTGCCTCTTTTCTGTAATTTTTTGCCAAATTTTATAGGGACATTGCCATGCCACTCAAGCAGGGTAGCCATGTGATTGGAGCATTCTTTTATGCTGCTTGTAGCACATAGTCTTAATGTTATAACATTGTCTGAGCCTCCATGACATTTATGGATTCATACTTATTTTCTGCTGCTTCAAAATGCAATATATGAAGATTTTGTTATCAGCAATGCAAATCCTCCTCCTTACAAATAGAATATGGCACAATAAAAAAATAAAATATTCAGATCTCCTTTGTTTCAGATAAATGCCTGAAGCAAAGAATCAAGGATCATAAATGCAAATATTTCATATGAACAGTTTTTTTTTGTTGCAGCTTCATATTTGCACCATAAAATAACTGAACGCTAACGCCACTTATGATCAGTGTTGTATAATGTACCTGAAAGTACTGTACTGAAGTATTTTTACTTTGTGACTATACATCACTGCTAATGATGAAATATGCTTCTGTCCGTGTTGCCTTATTTCTGTGGCTGTCATGTCCTCTATTGAAATCAAGAAGCGCATATACTGTAAAGCCTGACATGATGTACAGTATGTACTTGTATTATCACAATTGCCATCACATATATTTCCCAGAAGATACATGTTATGTAGAACAACATGTATGAAACAATGTAACATAAAAACAAAGTGTTGGAAAAATAACATGTAATCATTATGTAACATTTTATTTAATTTTTTTTAACTAATGACTAAGTATTTCTTCGACTGGCTTTGTATTTCCACAAAGGAACTGTATCTACTATTTGAATCTTGCCAATTATGCAATTTCTGTGTTTATCACTTCAAATTATAAAGACAGCACTTTGTAAAATTTGTCAGTTTCATATATAAGCTTTTTTATTGGAAATATACAGTTTGCACTCAAATGATTAACTTATATTTGGCTCACAGAGCCATTGTTTTTTATAGTAGCAGTAGAATGCAATCTGAACCACAGACTAGTCCAAAGAGTACACGAGCCAATAATGAGTAAAACCCTACATCAACTTCACATTTCCAAAATTTACAGCTGTACAAATACGTAGAAAACATTGTTATGGCCGCTGATGAGTCACACCCTGAAAACAGATGGAGTAAGGCAGTGACATTTTGACCTGGAAATACAAAACTCCTCAAAAACATCGTTTAGTTCTGGGTCATCTTATCATGTTATTAAGAGTCATTGTGTCCTAACATGATTTCAACTGGGAACAACTGGACCTCGTCCTCGACACAAATGCCGTCAAAGTGTGAGAGAAGTATTGCACCTTGAGCGATGCTGGAACTCGAGTCCTCTGCTCGTACAGTTCATGTAGGTAAACAGCAGTGGATCCACAAGCCAAGCTGCTGGAAGCCATATGATTTCCACTGAGCGATTCTAAGACTTTGCTCCTCCACTCCCTTTGGATTTTTTGGGTTTGAAGCGGAACGTCTTCAGTGGGTTCTTGCCCCTGGCATTTTTCTGCAAGTAAAGGAGAGAACAGTGCGATTGTATAATCACAGTTGTGTTCATACTGTAGTTGTACACCAACAGACATAGAGGGGAGGGATGGGATCCATAAACGTAGATTAATTTAATTCAATTTGAAAAGTTTCACATGCTTGGGCTATTTCAGCACCTAACAGACAGAAGAAAATCAGTTCTCACCTTAAAGTCACTTTTGATAACACCCTCGGCTTTAGGCTTAATATACCTGCCTCTTTTCTTGCGGCCAGTCAGTGGATTGGCGAGACCTTTAAGTGTAGCTGGGACTGAGAGGATGCACAACAAAACAAAGACATGACATTCATTTACTTATTATGCAACAGTCATGATAGCACAGAGCAATAAATTGAAAAAATAATTGACAATTATTTATGCTTGCAACTGATGTCATATAACTTACTCAAATAGTCTGGCACGTTTTTTAGATGTGGTTTAATAATTGCAGGATGAATGTCCTTGTCATGGCGCAGAAGGTGAAGGTCCCTGGGATTGTCCTCAAAGTATGTCTAGAAGAGAAAAGTAGTTAAAAATGTAACATTTGTAACAAAATGACTGAACCTATGATTTCAACTCAAGTAAGCAAAAATGACACAATCTGGCGGCCTAACAGTCACCCAGATCATGACATCAAGGATACCTTCAACTTCTCAGAGTTCAGCAACTCCTGTTTGATCTCCTTCAGTCTGGCTTCTTTAACAGACTGCTTGGTGACAGAGCGCATGGCATCCTATAGGCACATACACGTGTTTATCAGTCACTGGATGATCAACATCCATACAAAGTACAGTGTGAGGCAAACCTGGCATCTGTTTCCCGAAAGCATAGCTCGTAGCCAGTTAGCAACTTAGTTGGCAATGGAAATTGCAGTGCAACGTAGTTCAGTGCAGTGTAAATTAGTTAGCAACTATCCTTTCGGGAAACACAAACCTGGCTTTGTGTTATGTTCAGTTACTGACAAGTTCATATACCAACTGAACAACTAACAATGAATAATGTGCTGAGCCACAAACAAGGCCAAAAATGTTGTCTACGTACCCGGCAACGGTATCTGAAGCCTTCAATCTCATCCATTTTAAACCCATATGGTTTCAGTGGACACTCTGTATTCTCTGTGATTATGAGGAACATCAAATTTGAGTCACTGTCATTATTTGTTTCTTAGCATCAAGTCACTGCCTTGGAGTTATAGAATAGTGATGAATTAGATTCTTTACAACAGTCTACATATCATTAGTTCAATTCCAAGAAAGAATTGCTATCACAGTACGTGTCTACTCCATCATCACATAATCGCAATCGCCACCTTTGAGTTACAGCATGGCAATCAAATTATTTTTTACAACATAATGTATCCAAGCAGCAAAGGTCAGTGAAACTACCTGTGAGTGCACCTTCCACCTCTGCCAACAGAGGGAGCTCTGTGTGGGAGACGAATGTTAAGGCAGTACCGGTGTTATCAGCACGGGCCGTTCTGAGGATGAAAGTGAAGATAACGAGAAGTGAAGGACAAATTCATGCTGGTCTACAACAGACAATGCCATGTTCACTGCAGTTAGAAACAAAGTTAGACCCTTACCTGCCAACACGGTGAATGTAAGACTCTACTGTGGGTGGGAAGTCAAAGTTGATGACGTTGGCCACATTGTGGAAGTCTATGCCCCGAGACACACCATATTCTTGATCTTTACTCCTGAAAAACAGAGCAGACCGATACATATTCAGCACATGGTTCCCTTCTGTATTAAATGCCCCATTCAAGTAGGAACTACAGCTCCGTAAAAAAATAAGAGTCCACTGCAAAATTCTCTGCAATTTCTTTGATTTTACTACTAGATATGGTTGAGTAAAATTCATATTTTTGCATATTTTTACTAGACTGACAGCATTTCTCCCAAACTCCAAATAAAAAACAGTCATTTAGAGATTTATATGCAGAAAATAAACAATGAGAAACCTCAGGCATTCCCATGCTTGTGCAAATATGATTATTTTCTTAAAGGTAGACATCTTTCCACAAAGTGGAACAAGCTACAAGAACTTTAGAACATCTTGTAGCAGGAGGAAGGTTTAGGGCTTTACTGGATGATGTGTGTAAACCTATTGTACAATGTTCTTGCTTTAAGTAGTTTGTAGTTTTTTTTTTCTCTCTCTTTCTCTCTCTCTCTTTGTGAAATCTGTATTTTTGGTTAATTATTACTTTGTTTATTTTGTATCTCTTGTATTATTATGATTCCTATCAGGGCATTGCTGTAAAGGAGCCTAGAGCTCAGTCAAGTTCCCCTGGATAAAGTATGGTTGAAGATGATGATCTTATCAGGCAGGAATAGTTCCTTTACTGATAGCCTATCTGTCCCTGGAGAAGCTGACATCTTTGTTTACAAAAGAATTTGCACTTTTTGACAACTTGAGACAATTACACTTGTACATTTACACTCAGCAGATTTTTAGTCACTGTTTTAGTCTGTGTCTAAACTGAGAGCAAATGAGAGGGGGAAAGTGCATTTTGGGAACAGACAATGGAGTTCTATTCAGCAGAATTTGGAGATTCTTTCTGTTTTGTCCAGAGCCTAGTTACGGTAACCATGGGACATTCCACCATTAGTTAGGTCATAAATAATACCAAGTAATGATGACGATGTCATAGAGAGTCTCTACCTGTGGGTCAGATTTATGTTCATTCTTTTCAAAGACATTGCAGAGGTTGGTTGTATTTGTGATTACTAGTGTGTATGTGGGCATGAGACTGTTGGCTTTGCTGAACTGCTGTCGTGGAGAGCAGGGCAGCGACCCTCCTGAGGAAGAATACAAGGATGAAGGAGGGAAGGGTGCAGAGGAGAAAATAAAAGAGGAGAAGGAGGGGGACAAGGAGGTGGAGGATGATAATCCAGAAGAGTTGGTGGAGGCTAGGATGGAGGCAGAGCTGATGGGAGAGGGCCAGAGAGAGGAGGAAATGGAGTCTGGCAAACAGGATGTGGAGGGAAAGGTAGAGAAGGAGAAGGAAGTGGAGATTGAGACTCTGATAAAGGATGGACAAGAGGAGGTGGTGGAGAAGAGAGATATGGATGCCATGGATGTGGAGGAAGAGAAGAAGGAAGATGTTGAACATCTGGAGTGTGAGAGTCTAATGAAAGTTTCTCAGGAGGATATAACTGAGGAGAAAAAGAGAGATCAAGTGGAGGTGAAGGTGGAGGAGGAAGAGGAAGCAAAAAAGCTTGAAAACAAGGATTTCATCATGGGAAGACAGGAAGTGAAGGTGGAGCAGAATCAGGACAAGGATAACCTAGAGAGCCTGAAGCTTCATGAAGTGACTGAGGTGGAGTGTGAGGTTCCAATGCAGCATACAGTGGCTGAGTTGAAGAAAGAAGATCTACAGAAGGAAAGAGAGGAGGAGATGGTCAAGCAGAAAGAGAAAGTTGACATGGAAAAGAACGTGGAGGAGAAGACAAACAACATGGAGGTACAGCTGGAGGGGCTAAAGGTCAGTTCAGACATGGAGAATGAGGGTCTGATGAAGCATGAGTCACAGGAACTAAAGAGCGAGGGTCTGTCAATGGGAGGCAAAGAGCAGGTGGAAGAGGAGGAGCAAAATGACATGGAGGTGAAGATGGAGTTGGAGGGAAAGGAACAACTGGAGAGTGACAGTCTGGTAGAGGAAAGACATGAGAAGATTGAGGACAAGATTGAGGAGAAGCATATTGTGGAGGTGATGATGGAGGAGAAGGCGGAGGAGGAAAACCTTGAGATGGTGGGCCTGATGGAGCCCAAAGCATTTGAGCAGGAGGCAGAAGTGGAGATAGTGGAGAGATTGTACCAGGCCGAGAAAGGTGTGAGCACCAGAAACATCAATTCCGAGGACATGCTCCTCAAGAGGGATGTGACAGACAATAGAGCAGGAGAGAGTGAGCAGTCAGAGAAGGACATCAAGAAAGAAATGGAAAGACAGGGGGAGAAGGTGGAAGAGAGATTGATGGAAGGAGAGAAGGATTTAGTGGGTTGTGTTGAGGTGAAGAGAGCAGAGGAGAACAAAGAGGGCAACTCAGGGGTGGAGACAGAACTGATCGCCTTTAAGGGTTAGTATCACACTAACAGACAATCATTCATGAAAACACTATCCACTATCCAAAAACATCCATGACAATACCAATTTCACATAATGATATCTTTGATTTTCTAGAGACTCGACATGAAGGCAGCCAAACTAAAGAGGACACTGGTGCCATTCAGGATAAAACCACTGAATGTGAGAACATCACATTGATTTTCAATGCAACCACATTGATTTTCAATGCACCACTGTATACACCTAATCAAATGTATAAATATGATTTTACAGTGGCATCAAAGCAGGACAGCGCCGAAAGCCACATAGCGGCTGATAAGGAAAAGACAACTGTCTGTGAGTACTACAAAACAAATGGTTTAAACAATAAGTGTCAGATTGTGTAAGCCTTCATGTAGTCTAATAATCTTTCAATGTGAATTACAGTGGCCCAAATTGACAAGGACAAAATCCTAAAGGTGTTGGATGATGGAAAGAACAGTAAGTCATCATGGTGGAACATTGCATAACAAACATCATTTTTGGCAAAGAAACAGACCTGAAATGTTATGATTTTTGTGTGTACAAGAAAATAAATGTAACCTTCACTCCAAATTCTGACTTCTACATTCTAAATTCTGAATGTGTTCTTTCCCTAAACTGCTCCAGCTGATTCAGATTCCCGGGCAGATGCTGGTATTGATTGCCAAGAGGTTAAGAAAAAGAAGAAGACAAGAAGGGGCAAGAGAGGCCGAGGGAAACGAAGAAAGAAAGCATTAGAAAACATCGAAGGAGCAGCCGAAGACATCAAAGAGGAAGCGGCACATGCTCAGACTGAGAGGCAGGGAGGAAGGCCACAGAACGGAGGAAGAAGCAGAGGAAGAGGAGGAGCTGTCCAAAGCAGAGGGGATCATGGGTATGGTGACAGGAACAGAGCAGAAAGACAAGGACAGCAGAGACAGAATGACAGATTTGGAATGACAGATAGATACAGAGAACAGAGACAGGAGGTCTGGGAGAGACAAATGCCACCTCCATGGTGGTACAGTGATGGACAACAGCACGGCTGGTGGAGGTGGAGACCAGATCGAGGAGGAGGAAGAAGGGGAGGAGAGAATGGAGCGAGGGGAAGAGGAGGGAGACAAGGAGGAGAGAGAGGAGCTAGAGGAGGAAGAGGAGAAGTCTTCTATGGGGAGTGGAGGAGAGGTGGAGGAAGGCAAGAGATGGAGGGGAGAGCATGGTGCAGAATGGAGCAGTACTATTACTAAAAAAACTGAACACAAATAAATACTGTATGTACACACACAAACCCTACACACAAACACCACACACACAGACACACACACACACACACACAATAAAATTAATAAAATTAATAAAAATAACTATGTCTCTCCTCATGTTATTATCAATAGACACATTTAGCAGAAACAGCTACTGCAACAGGGGTCATGGCCTTTAGAACCAATGACAAGAAATAATCATGTCAAAAGGTGGCAGTTTTTTCTCACACATAATCAAAGGTATGTTGAGGGCTTGTCAGATGCAGCTCATTGTGTCCCATCTCCTGATAAAATTTTGACCAAAAGCTACTCCACATTATGGACCTACTGGGGCTACAGGTCAACACAAGCAACACCAATATGCCTGCTATGCTAGCTATGCTATAGGGGGACCTTCCTCATAAGTCTCAATATCTTACTCGGAATGTTGAGGTCAGTACTCATTTCCCCTTTGCACAGTGCTTGAATGAATGAGCTCTAAATGCCTATTCCCATCTTCTATTACTATTTTATTACTATCACTATTACAAGTAATAAACAGTCTCGTCTAACAGTAAGTCTATTATTATTTTACAGAGCATAATTCAGTTCACTCACTGTCCTCCTTTCCCAGAAGCCTTCTTCTTCTTCTTGCCCTTCTCCTCTTCCTTCTTGGCTGGGGCGGTGGGGTTCTCCAGGCCCTGCTCATCTGTGGCGATGATGTAGTCATAGAACCCCTGATTGAACTGACTGATGATGTGACACCTAACCAGGACAAGAGTTGAAAATTGATCACATATGAGTTAAACAACCATGATTACAGTACATATGCAGCAAATTGTATTCAGATATTCAGTAAGTACTATCACCACTCTAAAGTTAAAATGTGTCAGTAACTTAACAGCTGTAGCTATATGTATAGATTCCTTTAGCAATTTTTGCTAAATGATTAAACAACATGCTACGCTCAGACCATCGTTAACTTTGACTTTTCCATTACATTTAACGAGGCAGAAGGTACTCCATAAGATCTCACATAGTTCTACTTCTACAACCATACACATGCAAACCATACAGATACACAAACTCACCTGGATTGCACGGGAAGTTCTGAGTTAAGCACACAAGCCGGAATACTGAACTGCTCAAGGAAGAGCTTCAGACGGTAGCAGCGTTCCACAGTGCCCACAAACAGCAGCGTCTTGCCCCGCACCAGCCGCAGCTTCAGCAGGGTGTAGATGAGCAGGAACTTATCCTCCTCGTCACACTTGACGCTGTACTGCTGCAGCTGAGAACTGTCTGGCAGCTGAGAGCCCTGCAGCTTCAGAGTCACCTGGAGCGACAAAGCAGACAATGCAGACATATGGCTCAGTATTAGGACCACGACACATGGCTGACTATCGACTCCAATGTGGACATAAATGAAAGCAATGGCTTGCAAAACTACAAACTCCCAGGTTCAATGTACCCAAGGGCAACGGGGGCAAGGGAGAAACTCCCTTAATCAAGGAAGAAAACTTCAGAGTCACGGCAGTGTGCTAAGTATGATGGGAGGAGGCCATTATGCTATTGCATTACTTTGACATGTGAGATTTACTGTAGTATACAAAGTACTTACAGGGTTGTGAAGTACCAACTCCTTCAGGGCCTGCACATCCTCGTTCAGTGTGGCGGACATGAGGAACGCCTGGTAGATCTTGGGCAAATGACTGCAAAGGAACAAACCAACACTTGCATCAATAAGGCGACTCCATTTCTAACTTTTTTATTCGTTCCCTTTAAAGTAACTCTTCTTACCACTATAGTTACAGTAATTAATGTGATTTTCAGGTCATCCCAAATGTAACTAGAAAAGCGCTCAGAGAGCGCAGACTTTCGCCAAGGCAATATGGTCACAGATGGGGTTCTGGATCATCGATAACCACCAAAATTGAACCACTTCTTACTTATTCCAATACACACATTGTCCGAAACCCGTGCAGTACTTTTCGAGTTATGTTGTACACAGACAGACACACACACAGAAATACACACGCCGGTGACAATATCACCTCCTTGGCGGAGGTAAAAAGTATGTTTACTCGTTCATACCAGAGCAGATTCTTCAGGTCTGCCTCAAAGCCAAAGGAAAAGACCAAATCTGCCTCGTCAATCACCATCATCTCCAGGGAGGAATGAAGCACCAGATTTTGGGCATTGATGTGGGCTAGCACTCGTGAGGGGGTCCCCACCACCACATCCGGTTTCTCCATCAATATGGGCCTGAAGCAAAAAGCACAAGATAAATGATATGGGTCTGAAAAACTTAAAGATATATTCATCTTTATTCATCCCATAGGATTATTTCACAATCAAACGTCTAGCTCAGTGTCAACTTACTTCTGAGCTGATATGTCTGCCTTGCTTGAGATGTCTGCAACTCTAACATCTCTGGCGCAGAAGGCTGTGAGCTGGCGGACCATGGTCTGCACTTGCTGTCCTAGTTCTTTTGTGGGCACGAGTATAAGAGCTCTCACAGCCTGTTCGCGCACAGTCTGCCAAACAAGAACATGGGATACACCAGTCAGTTCAAAACGACAGCTGAAACTAAATGCCTGGCATATTGTTTTGCAGTTAGTATAACAAACCTGTTTCGAAGTCAGAATCCGCTGAATGACAGGAACTGCATAGGCAGCAGTCTTACCAGAGCCAGTCCGAGCTCGGGCAAGGAGGTCTTTACCTTCCAGTGCCAGTGGGATGGCTTTCTCCTGGATCAACGTGGGCTGAGCCCACCCTAGATCAGCTATGGCCTGTCAACAAACACAGCAACAATTATTGTTTACACGTAAAGGCCACAAGTCAAAAGTAACATGGATCAACAAACGTTGTCTCTTAATAGGAACTGAAGATGTTGCCATTTAAAAACACGCTCATAGTGCACTTAAAATTGTAAATTTGATGCTGCCCTGACGTCGCTGCATCATTGCCGTTAAAAGAAATCTTAAGAGCCCTAAACACAAATAATTACTCAAGTAGTACGTGGTATGACGAATCACAGCAAATGTAATACCACAAGAAACTCATATTAACCTTTAAAAGGCGATCATCTAAGCCCATCTCGTGGAATTCAACCCTGTCGGCAGCCATTCTCCCCACGTGTGTTTGTCTCTCTGAGTTCGGTGGTTAGGAGAGGGCGAAGAATGTTTACTTTGACAAAACAAGTACACTGACACCTACTGGTAGGGAGGTGAACTTCGAGTAGGGTCATTACTAGCTCACAGGGGAAAAAATCTTGCGTTTTAGAGATGTTATGAATTTATTTTATATGCAGTGTTGATCACATGAGCGCTAGTGTAATATGGTATGTTAAAGACACAAAAGTTTCATCTATGAGACATTATTTCTCCAAGATTAAATGGGATCAGCAATGCATTTAACCACTAGTCGGCGTGCGTGGTATTAGCACTGATGAATTCCCGCTGAACGCCTTCCGTGTCAATCAAAAAATAAACAAAGGCAAAGGAGGAAGGAATCGCTGGGAAAGTGAGTTGCTGCTGAATCTCTCTCTTAATTAAAGATGCACTTAACAGTTGTTTTGCAGAAACAATAAATTTGAAAGTGTAATGTGATGTCTTGAATAGTCTTCAATATTTGTCAACCTAACTTGCTGGGTATGCCAGCTAGCTGCGCTAGCGGAATCAGTACCCCCATTGAAAGGAGCCCTAACTGTAAAGCCCACAAGGTCTGCACATTCTGTTTTTCAGTGAACTCCCACAAAGCCGGCATTCAGTCACTGTTCATTTAAAATATGAATTATTATCATGTTAACTAAAGCATACATTCCACGTTTTCTTTCATGCTTTCTATATGTGTTCATTTTTATGCTAGCCCTGAAATGACCTATTCAAGGCTATTGCCGGTGAAGGTGCAGTCCCTTGTTAGCATACCACGTTCATTATGGGGTTTGTTTGCCCAATATATCTTATGTTTACAATTAGAAATGATAACTTTCAATTGTGACCTTTACAGAAACAAATGGGTATTCAGCTATGAATGTTTTAAGAAAATCATAGAAGGGGTTATTAATGACCACATTGCTAACTGACGTCAGCTAACCTCATGCGTATGAATGTCAAATATCCTAGATACAGTAAGGACACAAAGAATGGGAGGTGAGAGTTGACGAGTTGAATAACGTAAACCATTCTCTTCAACTAGCCCATCCAGATCTCAAACCTATTCAGAAGTCGCACCCTGCAGGTTGGACTTGCCACTTACAATGGAAACGCAGGTATGTAATAAGCTTTAGTGAATTTCAGTGATTTGCTTTGCATGTTGTTGTCAGTTCTGCATTGTTTTGCTATAAGGCATGATGTCAGTTCTGCATTGTTTTACTAACTTAAAGACTAATGTTTGTTTTGTCAGATGAAACAACGAGTCTTCACGGGAGTGGTTACTCAACTACAGGATAATTATGGTATGGTCGATCAGGACGTGCACTTCCAGATGAGGTAAAGCAAAAACATTGTGTGTCTATTTCACTGTGGTGCATTTAATAGCTTTGTAAATTACTGTGTTTTTCTACGTAGTTGTCCATGATTTTCATCAGATTTTATTTTTATTTCTGCAGTGATGTTATTGGAAGATATCCCCAGTTAGGAGAGAAAGTGCTGGTGAAAGCTGTCAAAGATTCTGCTCAGGCTCCTAGTTGGACGGCTCAGACTGTTCAAACTCTTAACGGTCAGGTATGCGGTACACTGACACATTTCACAGTTCACAGATGTCACAATGGCTATATATACTGTACTGCACTGGACACATAAAGGGCTTCCCCCTTCG
The DNA here is from genome assembly GCA_027497455.2 of Sardinella longiceps. Classification (NCBI taxonomy): domain Eukaryota; kingdom Metazoa; phylum Chordata; class Actinopteri; order Clupeiformes; family Clupeidae; genus Sardinella; species Sardinella longiceps. The sequence goes on from JAODXP020000031.1 coordinate 20,811,200, forward strand.
ATCCCACATACTCACTTTCTGCGTACCTAAATAATGGTCTCCACACAGCCGTTCAAGTCACCTCCTCCTCTACTGCCTTCAATGTCATCAAATCAGAAACCTGGCATCCTGGGTAGGCAGCCACAACCACTCCTCAAATCCCCCAAGATTCCGCCGCTTATCCCCAACATGCAGTCCAACCCTGGCAAAGGTGAGTGCTTTAGTGAGACAGGGGGTATACCGGTATGCTGCTGTTGAATGCAGATTAAAACATCAAATATATCATAGTTACAACATCATAGTTACATAGATCATTTATAGAAAGACAGTAATATAGCATCCTTTGAGGAATGGTGGTATAGCTTAACTTATAGGTTAATATTGTATAGGTACTTAACTGGTTCTTGCTTGTTTTTCTACAGGTTTACTGCAGATGCCGCCCCACCACCTACAGCCACCATGGGGGGCTCCATACGAGGCCTGGGGCAGCAGTGTGGGCTCCAGGAAGAGGCATAGTGACGGGGGAGGCGGACGTAGAGGAGGCCGTTGGTGAGTCTGGGGAATTGGTGTGTGAACTAGAGTAGTCTTGGGTGATCAGGTTTGCGGCTGTAAACTTTCATTGATTTTATTATTGATTTTCCTTATACACATATCAGGATTTTCTTTTCTTATACAGATAAAGAACCTTTAGGCTAGACATTTCACAGATGTACATGTACAGTGGGGTTTTCTTATGGCCATTGCAAAAATCCACTTAACCATATTAAAACGACAAACACTATTATATGGTACGATATGATACGATACGATACAATAATACTTTATTTGTCAGTTTACACTGAAATTCTTTTTGCGTTCCTGAGCAAGACTCGTTTAACTCGTTTAGGACACAGACATACACATAACATCAAAGACTATTGCACATGTGGTAGACATAGGACACAGGCTCATGTACAGACATGCGTACAGACATACATGCATACTTACATACAGTACATATACAACCCACATAACTTGAAGACATTACCATCATGGAAGATGGCACTAAACATACATTCTTAAGACTGGTTCAGCAGGAGAATTGATTGATGTATGAAGGAATGTTTGAGTCTGTTGCGGTTAAAGGAGGGCACTCTGAACCGCCTGTTGGAGGGTAATAGCTGATATACTCGGTGAAGAATGTGTGTGATGTCAGTGGAGATGTATGTGGCTAATCTGAGCATACTCTTGTTGTGAGCTTCCTGGAATAGGTTTGCTATGGGCAGCCCAATAATCTTAGAGCAGATTTTGATTTGGTGTTGGAGTTTTGCCTTATCTTTGACAGGTTTATTATTATTATTATTATTATTATTATTATTCATACTTACATTAATGAATGATGCATCAATAATGCATCTTCATTGCTTAGGAAAATTCCTGAGAGTTTTCCTTAAGTCTGTTCTGTGGCGGGATGTCACTCCTATTCCTGGAGGCTCTGTCATTGCCAGCATATGCAGAACAGAAGCATGTAGACATCATGGGATTTGTTGTGATGAAGCATTGTGCTTGTCTTTGGATCCCCAGGGAGGATGGCGGACAGTGGGGAGGGGATGGGATCCACCAGAAGCGGAGGAAATGGAAGGGGATGTCTGATGACGAGGCACCGAGGAAGAGCACCACTGCGCCCCAGCAGAGCTACCCCTTCTTCTCCTGCTTCCCACGGGACAGGTGAGGCCTTCCCAGGCTTTTTGTATTCGCTGGGCTGCAAAGGTGCACTACGCACTACCCAGAGATTTTTGTATATGTGTATTTAGTGAGCAAACATTATGACATCAGCAATGTTTGGTGAATAAGGATGCTCTGATTCGCTGGCTTACTGTGGTGGTGATCAACTTGAAATTATCACATCTGCCTGGTCATGGTTTGGTGAGTGAGACCTTTGACACATTAGTTTTGCACTGAACCATACTATACCAGTCAGAAATTGGGATCTGCCAAATTTGTTTTTTTCTTTAAATTCAAATATCTTTAAATGAATTTCATTTAAACATATAAAACAAAAAGAATGCCTACTCTCTGAGGTACTGTCAAAGGGAAATAAAGTATAAAAACTTTGGTAACACTTTATTTGAAGGTAGCATCATAAGACTAACATGACACTGTCATTAACTATTACATGACGTTGTCAAGAATCTGTCATAAACTTTATAAACACTGTCATGACTATTACATGCCCTAACCCTAAACCTAACCCTAACCATGACAAATACCGGGTGACACTCAATGACCGAAGTAATGACAGGTGAATAAAGTTTATGACAGATTCATGACAACGTCATGTCATAGTTAATGACAGTATCATGTCAGTGTTATGACGGTACCTTCAAATAAAGTGTAACCAAAGCTTTGAGTTACTGCACGCAATCTCTTTTGTCCGTCTCTAGTGTCAATAAACACAACAAAAGAGACTGAGTGTGCAGGAATTCATATAGCCAGATTCACCAAGTAGAAATCAGGAATGCCTTTTAATTAAGATTTGTGAAAGTAAAGCAAAAATAACAGGTGCAAAATTTCAATGGGAATACCTTCAGGGCTGTAGTGAAAACCAGCTTTAGGTGTCTTGATAATACAAAGTATGCTCAGGTGTCATCAAAGCAATAGCTGAAATGTATTTTCACTTGGAACAATTCCACCCAAAACGCAAAAGATGCAAGAGACTGTATAATATCTCAGGGCCAAACCTCCAGTCTTGCGTCAGAATAATGTGGGTAAAATTTGTAGACACATCCTCAGCCTCCAGCAGCTGTCATAACACCTTGTCAGTAATTAGATTCAGCTGTGACAAACAACATTTCATTAGGTAAAAGGTGAGAAAAAGCCACATTTCTTGCTGTTGAGGAATGTTTGTAGTTATCTCACAGGCATGCAGACAATTGATGAGGATCTACTGTGGAATTTGTCTCCTTGTTACCTGTAATTTTTTGTCCATTAGTCCCTTGATTTCATCATGTTGTCATTCAATCTTTGTAAAAAAAAACAAAAACAAAACAAAAAACAAATATAGAAAGTAGCAGGCATTTAGTGATATGAATTTTAGACCACCTGTATCTCACAGATGACATTTTTAAAATAATTTTCCTTTTTAAATATTTTAAAAAATTTGCAATTGGTGACATTAAAGGAAAGTACCGGAGTGAATTCAAGCATAGCCCTGTTGAAAGAGCTTGCTAAATGCGCTAGTTAGGGAGTGGAACAAAATAATTTGGTATAGCAGAGACCGAACGTGAATGCAGAAGCGAACAGGCATTTTGCACTGAATCAATGGAGCCTGACTGTTGGAAACTGAAAGTAAGATCTGAGGTTACATTGACTCAATGTAAAGTGTTTTGCATTCGCGTTAGGTCCGTGCTGTTCGAAATTCTTTCATTTCATGCGAAATATATTGCTGTTAGAAGGCTCGTGTAGCAGGACTACTATGCTTAAACTTACTCCGGTATATTCCTTTAAGTTGGTCTGAAATTTCAGTCAGCAGAAATCCTGAATATAGCAGTGTGTTTTACCATGCGTTCACACCAAGAGGAAATTAATAACCAGAAGGAATTCACTTTGTATGAACAAGAGCGGTCAAAAGTGCCAAATACTGGGGAGCGATTAAACTTGGGTAACTAAAGTGACCAAAAGTTAAAGGCTGCTGAACTGTATACAAATTAGCTATGAGGCATTTCAGCTAAAAATGAAATGCCAATGGGCATGTCATGACTTATTAGGGTAACTTGAGCAAACACAGGAATTTCTGCAACTTTTTTTGTTTTGAGCATCAAAAAAGGGTTTTTACAGCATTTATGCAGCGTTTATGCTGGTGCTGGTGATGTGAACGCACAGTAACTCTTCATGGTTTTGTCTTATTTCTGTGTGCTGCTCAGCTCGGCCTGTGAGAGTCTGGAGATCCGGCGGCGATACCCCCATCTCCCGCTGCCCCCCTCTCTCTTCCACGTGCAGCTGAGTTGGATCGAGAGCTTCCCAGCAGACCGACCCCTTCCGCTCTGTGGCCCCTGCCTGTTCCGCGCGGGGCCCTCTCAGACAACTGAGCAAGAGCAGGAGGAGGAGGCTTCAGAGACGGACAACTCAGAGTTCGCCGTGAAGGTGAGGAGCACTCTTCATGTTGTCTTTGCCCTGAATTATTATCATTTCTCAGGGTTGACTATTTGTAGTGTAAGTAGACCAAAACAAGTATATCTATTCAACACTGATAAACCCTGTGCTACAATGTAAGTTGTACATTTTATCCAAATCTTTTGCCCATTGTAGCCTCAAGGCAAGTGACTGGAATTGACCAGCTATGGCAGCATGTAGTCTATATATCCTGACCACTGTCCTTGGCCCTCACTCTATTGTCTGCAGGTGATGCTACTGTCTATGCCAAGTATGGAGGAGCTCTACTCTGAGTGCTGTCTTCTGGGGTCGGAGGAGCAGCCATCTAAAGGGAGCGCAGTGCACCCCAGCACCCTCATCAAGGTTTGGACACTCTTCCAGTTTGACTCTTTTGCATGCATTGAAAAGGGAAAAGTGACTTACATTTTTATTCAATGAAGTGCCTATTAACTTACCCCGCAAAGGTCAGTGATGGTGATTACATTTCATGTGGTAAACACAGTGCAAGGCAGGCAGGTTTGTTTATGCAACATTTAATTCACACGTTCCTCAAAAAACTGAACAGAATTATAAATGATAGGAAAAAATTATTAAATAAAAGCATAATAATACAAAGTAAATGATTAAATGTGAGGTAAAAAAAAACATTTTGTAATCATTTTAATCTTCTTCTTCTCTTGATTTGTTAGTTCCTGTTGATGGAGTCTAAAGGGAATCTCCAGTTGGTAGGTGGCCACTGGTCAGCCCAGGATGGACCAAGTCCTTCTAAGGACCCGTCTAGTCTGATCCGGACTGCTGTCCGTTGCACCCTCCAGCAGACGGGACTTGACCTGGGCCCCTGCACACAATGGTCAGTGTCCACGCTAACCATAACCCTAGGCTTATTGGAGACACTTAAATATACTTAATGTTATAGATTCTGGTAATGTTTACATAAAGTTCCTGGTTATGTTTTATTCTGCTTGTCTACGTATGTTGCATTTGATAAATGTTTTTGTCCAAAGTGACATTAAAAAAACAATGCTGAATTAGCATCAATAAATACACAAGATGCAGATGGAAATTATGCATAATATACATATAAACTATACCATTTGTACTGTTAATTCATGAATTTCTTTGGTCTGAATTGTAGGCACAAGATGGCGGAGGTGAAATATCTGACAGAGGAGAGGATAGAGACCGTTGTGTTCCTGATGCCAGATGTGTGGAACCTGCCCCACACAGACCCTGAAGAACCAACAGCAAAAGAGGAGGAGCAAGAAGAACAAGAGGTCTGGTTTGCTTGTCATCCTTCAACCATGATACGAAGACCACTAATCTCTTATCAGTGTCTGTTGTTTTACATTTAACCTGCAAAACAGATAACAAAAGGCTTTTATTTTGAATTTTGATTCATTGTCATATGTTGAGTCCTTTTCCGGAATATGTTAAGCCCGTTGAGGTCCGTTTCCCAAAAGTATAGTTGCTAACTAATTTGCCAACTTTGTTGGTTGCGATGCAATTTCCCATTGCCAACCAACTAGGTTGCCAACTGGTTAGCAGCTATGCTTTTGGGAAATAGAGTCCTGCATTCTAGTAGTAGTGGTTATAAATAACCAGCGTGTGTCAGGATGGTAACCATCTTCATAACATTTTGCCTTTCTCTTGCATATTTTCTCAATTATTTCTCTCTCTCTATCCCTCATGCAGGACTCCACCCCCTCTCTGCCGGTTCCTCCAGCCCTGCTGGTAACCCCTTGTCCCGGCTCCAGCCTCCCCGTTCTCTCCCTTGCGTCACTACTGGAGGCCCAAAACTCAAAGACACAAGAGACATTTGAGGTAATCCATCTATCTTGGTGTGACATGAGGGAAATATTACTTGACCCCCTTGGGCCCCACTTTTCTGCCAGAAAAAAACATTTGTGTAATTTGTTTGTGTTGAGTTTTACAAGGCATAACAAACACATTGACTTTATATTTTCTTTCCATTCATTCATTATTGTTTTGAAATCACATCTACAGATTCCTAAATTCGTATGGTGTTCTTATCGGTTATACTGCCTTCTGTGGTGCTGTTATATATGCTGTGTTCATGTGAATAAGCCTGTTACTAATAGTGTTTATAAACATAGTAATATGCTGTATGTGGTGGTTGTCGTGTCTCAGGTTGGCCTGATGGCAGAGTTGTTCTGTGAGATGCTGCAGAGGGACTTTGGCCTGCAGCTCTACCGTTGCCTCAGCTGTCTGCCTCTGAGTGCTGAGACCAAAGCTGAACAGAGTGAAGACGGTGCCACGGAAACAACTGATGCTGCCGCCAGCAGCACCAAGGTCAGTGCATAGGGCCAGTCAGGACCAAAGATTCTAGAATGAAATGCTGTAGAATCTTTGGTCAGGTTTACCCTGTATCTTCATTCATGAGGCCCCATAGGTTAAAAGGAATAGTGCAAATACAATTCTAGGCAGCCCAGTGAATCTTTCAAGGGCGTGAAATTAGGGTGGAAGCAAGTGACATATCATCAATATCTGATAATTGCTCCAATAATTTAGGTTTAAAAAAAAACAAAAATCTGATTTAATCTGATTTTACACAGTTTTTTCTACTCATTTTAAACGCACAACAGTAAGGCGCTTTTGCCTTTTCTTGCTAACAACTACTAGGCTTGTCAGATGACTCAGAACTCCATCAGCTATGTGCACAGACGTTCTAGCAGAAGGTAGAAAATAGTTTCACTGTGTTTACGGGCAAAATGTCTCCCAAGAGAATTACCTGTAGCATGCTCCTGTAGCATGCTCTGAGTGGTAGGATGTCTCTACCAATACAGACACTAAATCTACACCTTTGGAACATTTTTTACTATGGAAAAGAACCTTATTCTCCTTGTTTGGCTATGGCTAATGGTGTACAAAAAGACCTGTGAAGACACACAGAGATCTCTGTTGGTTTGCTAAAAATGTGTGGAGTTAAATAGTTAAAGGCGTGTTTGTTGTTGTTTGTTGCTGCAGGAGCCTAAGAAGAACGAGAAAGGAAAGAGAAGGTCTGCCAGCAAGGAGGGGAAGAAGAAGAAAGGCGCTGTGGAGAAAGAGGAGGATACAGAGAAGGAGAAGAAAGAGGAAGTGGAGGAGGAAGCAAAGCCAGAGGCAGTAGAAGAGACAGAGGAGCTGGCAGAAGACAAAAAGAATAGTGAGAGTGGTGGTAAGTGTGTGTGTGTGTGTGTGTGTGTGTGTGTGTGTGTGTGTGTGCGTGCCTGTGTTGTACTATGCTGGAACCCTTTGTAAGTTTACTATCTACTACCTGTAGCAAAGATCATGGAATGCTCCGCTTCAACCCTCTCTGCCTGTAGTCTTTGATTACAGCTGAAAAATATCAACACTTTGAGAGATAAATATATAAATTCACTGTCCTTCATCAACAATTCGAGTTGTAGTTTTTGCCAAAGTCCTGTGTACGATATATTAAGTGAACTTGCAGTGTAACACAAAATATACAGTTTATGCACATGGGTCTTTTAAATGTATCTGCATACTTTGTCTTTTCCATTGTAGCAGAGGTGGTGGTGGAGGAAGAGAAGACTGCAGAGGCTGCAGACAACCATACCACTAAAGAAAACGTAATTATGGCTAAATTACACTCATTTCCTGGCTATACTGTATGCAGCATCATGTATGAACTTCAGATCAGTGTTTTATGCAAACTAAAAAAAACAAAACCATTTTGTATTGACTATTACCTATTGACAGTTAGATCATGAGTTCATGACAAAATATAATGACAAAAAGAAATGTATTCCTACTGTACATACAGTATACCTCACAGTTTTGCAAAATAAATGTATTAACCTTGATTAATAATCAGGAAGCTACACTACATTGAGTTACACTGTGAAATCAATTTGACCACTTGATTTGAGTTACACTGAGCATATGAAATTAATTATCCTGAGTTGTTTTCACTTCCATTTCATTGTCTACTTTGTGTGTGTTTCCCTGCCCCTAACTGTTACTGCATGTGTGTGTGTGTGCGTGTGTGTTTGTTTGTGTGTGTGTGTGTGTGCGCTGGGTGCACGCGCGTGTGTGTGTGCAGGATCGTCCTCTCGGCTGGAGTGCTGCGCTGCCCCGCAGTGTGTTGCTCTCCTGGGTCTTCTTCGACCGGAAACTGGAGGGGAGTCTGAGAGAACAGGATCTCCAGAACATTCTGCTGTCTCTGGGATTGTACCTCACTCCTGCTCAGGTGTGTGTGTGTGTGTGTGTGTGTGTGTCTGTGTGTGTGTGTGTGTGTGTGTGTGTGTGTGTGTGTGTGTGTGTGTGTGTGTGTGTCTGTCTCTGTCTGTCTGTCTGTCTGCGTCTGTGTATGTGTGTCTGTCTGTGTGTGTGTGTGCCTCACTCCTGCTCAGGTGTGTGTGTGTGTTTCTTTCTTATTAGATCTGACAGCCCTGTGTCCCTCATCTAGGGTCATGTTCTAATCTAGAGATTTCTATTTTAATGACATCCTTCTCCTCTGATGTTCCTGTTTGGTTTAAACTCTCTCCCTGAACTATGTGAGAGGTGAGAACTCTGGCTGAGGTGTTGCCAACTCGTCTGTCTGTGTTCCAGGCAATGGACTTGGTAAAGAAGACCACAGTCACTGACCTGTGTCATTACCGCAAGCTGTGTGCCCAGTGGGATGACTCAGAGCTGCCGTGTGACGTCAGTTTACAAGGTGAGAGGAAGGACACACGCACACACACACACACACACACACACACAAACTTGTAACAAAACCCACATTTCTCTCTCTCTTGTCCCGAACAATAACTGACAGTGGCTAAGCAAACGAGGAACTAGGGACGGGAGTGAATAACGTCAATGCCTTCGTCAGCTTCCTATGAAATATCAGTCTCTGACTTGAAATGTGTATATTGAAGTGAATTGTTGCCATCAAATAAAGTCACCATTGATTAAAAAAAAAGCAATATAGGAGGCATTTGTTACTAAGCTTACTTCCAAAAAGAATATAATGTTATGCGTCAGTCATTACCTGTCCATTCAGTATCAAATGTGTTAATGCTTTGCTCAAAAGCAGCGGTTAATATTAACATTAATATTAAGTAGCTTTATACAAGGAATACAGGGAGGTTTATTTGTCAAATGCATAAAGTAACTGGGTGTGAGAAATGCATCAAAATTATGTCTGGTGTCTGCCTATTTGTGCGTAATGAGGGGGTGGGGGGCATAATGGAAGGGTTGTTAGGTGGTGGATGCAGATGTGTAGTAGAAGAGGGGATGGTTGGGGACCCATGGAGCACCCATGAGCAACAGAGGCAAGGCAAAACTCCCCCTTACCCAAAGGAAGAAACCTTCAGCTGATCCACAGCTCAAGGAGCTAACCCAGCTGTGGTCAGAGGAGATGTTTAGCTCATATCATGGCAGTCATTTATGAACAAGGAGGTATTCTAAGGCACCTAAAAACCTCTTTGTGTCCTCCCCAGGGAACCAGGCTCTGGTCCCTGGCCAGGCCAGCACAACTAAAGAGCGGGCATCCAGCCGCCGCGGTGGCGCCAAGGGCAACAGCGCAGACATGGTGAGCTACAAGGGCTCCATGGTCAACCTGCCCAGCCTGATGCAGGCGCTGGAGAAGAACACCGCAGTGCAGCGAGCCCTGGAGCAGCGGGTCAGCACACTGCAGACCAAACTAGGTAACTAATAACTACTCTACTACACCCCTCTTCACCCTGGAAGGGGCTTGTCTTCTCTACACTTGTGTGATGTTTGTTTGTTTGTTTGTTTGTTTAATGTATGCTTACAAGAAACGCAGTGATACTGTATATGCCAAATGATATTTCATGAATGAATTATGTCACTGCAGCTGTAGTCAGACAGGTTTTTGGATGTATATGAATGTATATACAGTAGCCTATGTACTGTAAGTGTTTGTGTTATAAGGACATTTTAACAGTCCCTCTCCAACCTCTGTGTCACACACATAGTGTTTCACTTCATAGCTTAATAATGTGTTTTGTGGTATGTGGGGTGAGCGCATGTGTATGTACTGATGTACTGAACTGAACTGAACTGACTGTGCAGTGGAGGTGCAGCTGGGCAAGGAGGCGCAGGAGGAGCAGCAGGGAAGTGAGGAGCTGAGGAGCCGTTTGGAACAGGCTGAGAAACTCAACAAACTCTACGAGAGGAACCTCAAAGAGAACGCCGGCCACATGCTCGCCGTCATCGAGAAGATGCAGAAGATGGTGGACCAGGTAAGGAGAGGCTGGCCTTTCTTTCAAATGAGGGAGCCAGAAGGAAGCTTTTGTTTTGTTTTGTTTTTTAATCATAGCAATGATGTATTATGGCTCAGAGTGTGTATTGTTATATATATTATTTTGTAATGTTACCTGCTACATTAGTTTGCAAATAAACACAGATGTGTATATTACACATCTTATAACTTATATTACATGTGTGTATTACACATTATATAACTTGTATTTAATATTTTTGTCATGTAGACGACAAGCCTGACTGACTCCAAGAAGGTCAAAGATGAGAAAGCGTGACCACTACAACTGGATTGGACTGGACTGGAGTAGGGCGGGGATGGGGTGGGCAGAAGTGTGAGGAAGAAAAGACATTCATCATGGATGAACTGCACTAAGTTGTCAGTATGAAATGGACTACCCTGGTTCAAACTATTGGATTTGTAGTATGTTCAAGCATTTGTGCGAGTGTATGTGTGTGAGAGTGAGTGTATGTATGTAATTCGAAGCTCATGACAAATTTTATGCCATTTTCCCCATCATGGACCCTGCGTGGGAGACAAACGTTTGTTTAATTTTGCTGAATATTGCTCAAGGCCTATTTTTTAGCTGTACATAATATTTTGTTTTTATAACGAGTCGTAATAACTTAAAGTAAATTTCCCTCGTGTCAGTGTGCAAAAGATAATCCTCAGTGAATTTCGTAGATGACTATTTGGAATTATTAAAAAACCTTTGTCAAAACTTTGGACTCCTCGTTTTAATTTTATATTGTGAGGCTATCGGAAGAACAAGAAACTGAGCCGTCATCTACTTTTTTTCCCGTCATCTTTTTTTTTTCTCTTCTTCTTCATAGCAGCAACGTCTTTACGACATCAAAGTGCGACGATGACATCTGGTGGCTAGTTGTTGTATCGCAGGGAGTTTAAAAAGACTACAAAGTATCTTCGTTCGAATCACTCAATGTATCTATTTTGGTGGCAATATGTTCACTTTGTTACATTTTTACTTTTAACCGGAAACCCATACATTTAGGCTAGATAGGTGACTTCACAGAGCCCGCCTTCCGCATGCAATGGACAGTTGTTTTCTTTCACTTTCTGTTTCTCTTGAGTATGGCAGACAACTCCACTGACTTCTAGAAGGAAAAAAAGAAATCGTTCGGAATAATCGGTTCTCATGTGAAGATAAACCAGGTGCCCTAAAGTTATATGATGAGTGTTACATGAGTTACTTTGTGGATATATATTTTTATTAGTAGTAGCATGCGAGTTATGCCAGTCACTGCCTACCTGTGTACCTTTGGTTGCTAGGTCATTCTTTCTGACTTAAAATTATACCTTTTTATTTTACCACTTTTCTGTGGTAGCCTTCTTAGCAAGAGAGATAACAGCGTAGATCCATACAATGTTCGCTCGGATCTCTTTCATGGTCTGCTGTGTTCTCATACATACCTACCTTTGTGAAGGCCACCCAGCTAACGATGAGCCTGCTGACCGCAAACTATCCTTTCCATGGAACAAAATGCGGTTACCAGAAACAGTGAAACCTTTACATTATAATCTCTTTATTCACCCAAATCTTACGTACCTCAACTTTTCGGGAATTGCTCAGATACAAATAGACGTGCAAGAGGAAACACGTGCAATCGTTCTTCACAGTAAAGACCTCCTCATTGTCAGAGCAACTCTCCTGGCATCAGGTCATCCTCGACAGCTCAAAGTGTTGGATTACCCAGCTTTCGAGCAAATAGCTCTCATATCAAATGACTTCACCATTAGTAGGGGAGTGCATGTCCTAAGCATAGAATTCACTGCTAACCTTTCTGAGAGTTTTCATGGATTCTATAAAGGATCATACAAGACAAAAGATGGTGAGACGAGGTAAGTAGTTCATCAATATACTATAAACAGACCCTCATCAGCCAATCAGATGTTATCTTTTACCTTCACATTTGCCAAAGCCTTTTCCCCACTATACAAGTTTCAGTGAATACTTTGCCATCAAGTTCAATACAATACAAACAAGCAATACTGTTTCAGGGCTATGGCATCAACCCAGTTTGAGCCCACTCATGCTCGCCAAGCCTTTCCATGCTTTGATGAGCCTGCCTTCAAAGCAAACTTCACCATACGTGTACGCAGAGAACCCAGGCACATTGCCATATCAAACATGCCAAAGGTAGGACCATAATTATTCGTCCCCCCAACCATAAACCCTGAAAGTATAGTGAACAAAATGTCAAGAGTCAATCAATTACATGATTCATGCCAGTTAAATCTTAAAGGATTCAGGGCCTAGCCTATAACTTGTTAAATTTGGAAGTTTTTTTCTCTGGATATAAAACTCACCAGTCATCTTTTTTCAGCTGAAGACTGTAGAGCAACCAGGAGGTCTCCTGGATGATTACTTTGACACCAGCGTAAAAATGAGCACTTATCTGGTGGCCTTCATCGTATGTGATTTCCTCTCCATTCGTAAGACCACCCAGCATGGAGTTGAGGTGTGTAAGATGGCCCATTTATATTCTCTGATTAACATACCAGTGTGTCAGATAGTTGAAATAATGTATACCTGAAATACATGTGATAAAGTATTAAATCATTAATATTATATACCGGTAAATCAGCTTGACTGTGAACAGTATTCTCAATGCTTGTAATGTTCTAAAATGTTTTCTGATGTTTCAGATCTCAGTATATGCCGTGCCGGACAAAATCAGCCAGGCAGAGTATGCTTTAGATACTGCTGTGAAGCTCCTCGACTTTTATGATGATTACTTCGACATTCCGTACCCTCTTCCCAAACAAGGTCTCCATGAAACCTATTGTTGCCTCATATGATCACATTATATTTGGTCTGAAATCACACTGAATGTGCTGATACTTATGATTGCAGATTTAGCAGCAATCCCTGACTTCCAGTCAGGTGCTATGGAAAATTGGGGTCTTACCACGTACAGGGAGTCGGGTCTACTCTATGACCCTGAGAAATCATCGCCCTCAGACAAACTGGGAATAACAAAAGTCATTGCCCATGAACTGGCCCATCAGGTATGCACTCCCTCAAACATATAAAAATGTAAATTATAACTCTAAGAGCCATGTTTTCCTTGTGTTTTTCCAATGTTCAATGCTTTGAAGTGAGATTGGTTGTATTTTTCAATGAATGAATTTTGTCATTTTTCTTGTAGTGGTTTGGCAACTTGGTCACAATGCAGTGGTGGAATGACCTGTGGCTGAATGAGGGCTTTGCCAAGTTTATGGAGTTTATGTCTGTTGACATAACCCACCCCGAGCTTCAAGTGGTGAGGATTAGCCTTCTTCAGTCCTAAAACAGAGTTTTGTTCGTAGAGAATACAGATTTTTCAAACAGAACTAGTACCTGTTTACAAAGACTCAAACACTTAAATCTGCATTATGAAGAAGTGTTTTAAGGTCACAGAACAAAAACATCCAGGAAGTTCCCAGAATTCATATGTCCATTGTTGTAAAACGTTCCAGCTCTAGCACTGGTGTCACATGTGGTGTTGTTTTTTTTCTGATCAGAATGACAACTTTCTGGGGAAGTGCTTCACAGTCATGGAGGTGGATGCCCTGAGTTCCTCACACCCCATCTCCACACCAGTGGAGAACCCAGCTGAGATCAGAGAGATGTTTGACGACGTCTCCTACAGGAAGGTATGAACAAACAAATACTCAGTCCACTCCCAAACCACCCCAACAGAGAGCAAATTCAGAAAATATGCAAGCTCTGTGGTATTCCTCTCCAGCTTACTTTGGTCACCTTGAATCAAGTTCATATGTGCCTCATGTAGCCGCAGCTTTATCAGAGAAAGGCAATATTGTACGTTTTTAGTTTTCACTTTACCTGAGGGTGTCGGCATAAGAGTGGCATGAAAAGTCATAAACATACTGTAAAAAAATGACGTTTCATCATTGTTTATGACTGAAGTCATGGATTGTCATTTTGTTTTTGTGTAATGTCCGCATTCCAAACATTGTCAACTTTACATTGCATAAACTAAATGACACTTAATAACAAGAAACATGAACATTAAGAATCTTTCACAAAAAAATGTATGTTCACTGTCATCAACCTTTGGACATGATGGTCACATACACCAAGTGTACATGATGAGTGATGTGAGTGGTGTGCAGAATAATTATAACCTTCATCATTTTGTACAGGGCGCATGTCTTTTGAACATGCTCCGAGATTTCCTGACTCCTGAGGCGTTTAAGATTGGCCTAATCCGATACCTGAGGCGGCACAGTTATCAGAACACGGTCAACGCGGACCTCTGGGAAAGCCTGTCCAGTGTAAGGGAAATGTACAGATCATTTCAACACCTTTTTAACGTCACTGCTAAATTACATCTGGATTTTCATAACTCCTACATACAGTATATTCAAATCATGAGAAGTTCCTCTTCAGATCTTTAACTTCACTGTGCACTGCTCCTGAGTAGAAAGGAATGTACTTTGTGCATGTAGGGATAATGTAGGGATCCTTAGATTGAGTGTTTTGCTACAAGTTTTTGAAATACTATTGAACCATAGTTTATGTTGATATTTTGGTAGCAGTTTTGACCATAGACTGTATAAATTAACGTTATGACTTGATGCGTGTAGGATATTTATTTTCATCGACATGCTGCTTGTGTCCAGTGGAATTTGATGTCTTTGTCTCTGTTTTAGATCTGTCATTCTGATGATACAGACCAGGGCAGAATGAAATTAGATGGATTTTGTCGTGGACGCAACTCCAAAACTGAGAGCTCTGTAAGTAACAAATCAGTGTTCATACAG
The DNA here is from genome assembly GCA_027497455.2 of Sardinella longiceps. Classification (NCBI taxonomy): domain Eukaryota; kingdom Metazoa; phylum Chordata; class Actinopteri; order Clupeiformes; family Clupeidae; genus Sardinella; species Sardinella longiceps. Next base: position 20,826,330 of record JAODXP020000031.1, read on the forward strand.
TGTTCATAATTACAGTAAGTTATTGGTTAGATTGGTTACTGTGCTAACGTATGCATTTTATGGAGGACAAGCTTGTGTTTACATTATTAGGAGTCACAAAAGTGTTTTTCAGTCTGTTAATCCAATATGCAGAACTCTCAAAATTTTGTTCAGCTCAGGTTAAAAAAAAAAAAAAATCTGTAAAACACTGATATGGTTTATGCACAGTGCAGCTTTTAAACCAGAACAATGCACTCTGTTAACAGAAATGGTCTACGCAAGATGAGCTGGATGTGAAAGCTATCATGGACACATGGACCCTGCAAGAGGGATTTCCCATGATTACTGTGGAGGTCAAAGGTCGAGAAGTCAGACTGAGTCAGCAGAGATATCTAAAAGGAGGCAATCCTGATAAACCATCTAAGTAAATATATTTTTAAGATTTTTAAAATATTTATTTATTTAATGTGAATATTAATACAATCTTTGTGTATTTTTTGTTATTCCTCATCAATATATTGTATACCCCTCATACTGTAGTTGATGGCAGTCTTAATGCTTTTAGTGCATTTAAGAAGTGTGATTGTATAGCAACCGCTGTCTATATTGTTTGTAGTTTCCTTTGGCAAGTCCCGCTTACCTACATCACCAGTCACTCAAGCACTGTCCAGAGATTCCTGCTGAAAAGCAAAAAAGGTACAGCATCTTTATTGTGTACACAAGCAGGGTGGACGGGGTCAGCTTTATCCCACAATCCCAAATATATGAAACTTTGATCGCCTGGCCCTCAGACATGTTCATGGTCATTAGCCAGCTCTAAAGCTCTAAACCAGCATTTGATCTAGCCTGGGAATTCCCATGCTCCTTTGCTCGCTTATTTCATTTCACTCTGCAGAGGAGCATGGTGACCATGGCCGTTTTTCTCGCTTACTTTCGGTATCCAATCGCAGAACAAAAAGGGATTTGTACGGCCCTCGATTGCATTTTACGTCACGTGGTGGCTCTGGTATTGGCTCCGAGGTATGTACAGACGCTATGATAGACATTCGTAGCGCCCAATAAACGGCTATGGACAATTGTAAACGATGCTTCCGCTACGAGAAATGCAATAGGTAGGTCCCCAGACTAAATATCACTTGTGATTTTAGTTTGGCATTCGCCAGGCTACATTTGATCCATATTCAAGCTTCAAATGTTTTGGAAGACAAATCTACCTGTCATAAGTTTGAGCTGTAGAGCTTACTGTACTTGCCGAATATGAATGTAAGGACAGACTTATTAGAATATATTGGATGCAGTCCTTCAGAACTATCATAATAGCCGGGAACCAAAAGCTAAATTTAGAGCATGTTATTGAGGAAAATAACATCCTCTAACATCTTGCTCCCTCTAAAGTTCCCTCAAAGTTCATGGATTTTGGAATTGGATTTGGATAGGTGAATTGAATAGATGTACTACTTTATTTCACTATATTTTATTTATTTATCTTACCTATTACTGGTAATTGGAGTTCCATGGGGTTTTGGACACTCTTATAATTGACATTATTTAATCACTAAGAGCCGAATTGATCTGTATATGAATGTTGGAGTGCTTTTTTTTTCTTTTAATGAAAATCTTTCATCCTTGGTCCTTAAATCCACCATGAAGGAACGTATAGCCTCACTCACATGTGTCTTACAGATGTATTGTACCTGCCTGAGGAGGTGGACTGGATCAAGTTTAACGTGGACATGAGAGGCTATTACATCGTCCATTATGAGGCTGGGGGATGGGACCCGCTGATCAGGCTGCTGCAGCGAAACCACACAGCCCTCAGTAGCAATGACAGAGCCAGCCTCATCAACAGCATCTTCCAGCTGGTCAGGTGAGTGGAGGAGCATCCTATCACAGTTCAAAGGAAATACTGATTTGTATGCTTATATATACATATACACATGCACAACACACACACACACACACACACACACACACACACACACACACACACACACAAATCAACCACTTGAAATCAAATAAAAAAGTCAATACCATCATACACACAAATAAGAGGAGAATCCTCGATATGCATCTATATGCATGCATCCATCTAGTGAGTCAAGAAAAATAGGCAGACAGAAATAGAATAGAGATCATGAATGCAAGCTCACAAGGCAACAGTCAACAGACAAGAACAGTCTAGCAAAAACTCAGGCAAATTTACTTGTTGACGTGTTACATATACAGTAAGTGGTAATGACAGGAATGTAGACACTTAAACTTCCTATCTAAAACCCTTATCATTCATTCATCATTCAGACATCCTGTATTTGTGTATAAGCAGCCTCCTGTACAGGCACACACAACTGACACCAATGACATTTTATTTACTATGAGTAAAAGTTTGCTGCCGTAGCCTCCTTTCACCCGTCTGTGTTTATTTCCCTGTGTAGCATAGGTAAAGTACCTCTGGACAAGGCCCTGGAGCTGAGCCTGTACCTGAGCCAGGAGGTGGAGGTCATGCCCGTGACCCAGGGCTTTAATGAGCTGGTCCCCCTGTACAAGCTCATGGAGAAGAGGGACATGGAGCAGCTGGAGAATAAAATGAAGGTTTGTGCCTATACAGGCCAATTCAAACCAAGGATTCAACAGGTTAAAGATTCAACACGCAGTTCCAGAGTTTAGAATGTTGCTGGTTTTGTAGAGCGTTGCAGCCAGTCTCAGACTTAACATTTATTGGGGACTTCATTTGCATTCCTGTTTGCATATACCTGTTTTCATTCTGTGGGAGACTTTCTGAGCCATTTGGATGAAAAACCAAAACATTTTGTCTGTGTACAGTAGATCTTATGGTGGACATTGGGCCATTGTGTCAGACAGTCATTGACACTGACTCACTGATATACAAATTAAAGCGTTTTCTAATACAGTACTGCCATTAGCCATTATGTGAAGCCATACAAAGCCATACATGACATGATGTTTGTGGTGTGGGCAGGTGAAGCAATGCGTTTTGGAATCCTTACTGGTCCATTATTATCCTATGAAGTACTATAAATTGACCATTGGTAAATGTAAATCTACAGCAAACATAGGTGTTAATCTCAGGTAAACATGTGTGTTAATCTCAGGTAAACATGTGTGTAAATTACAGGGTTACCTACTGAACCTTTTCCGAGGGCTGATGGAGAGACAGGAGTGGAGTGACGAGGGCAGTACGTCCCAGAGGCTCATACGCAACTACTTACTCCTGTTTGGCTGCATCCGCCGCCACCCACCAGTGGTTGCCAAGGCACAGCAGCTTTTCCAGCAGTGGGTTCAGTCCAATGGCACCATGAGGTGGGTTGGAGTTGCATCCTCAGCACTTCGGCACCGTCACTTCTAGTATGACTAATTGATGATATTATACCGTAGTATTTTGTAGGAGCTTTGTTAGGTGCAAATGTTTTCAAACATAGTGTCTTCCACCTAGTGAAGTTTTTTTTTCACATCTCTAATGGATTTTTGGTTGGTATTCATTTCTTTTCTACTTTGCATACCATTTCTGTTGACTTAAATGTTTTTACATACTGTTGACTTAAATGTTTTTACATACCAGTTTTTGAAAATGAGAATAAATCCTCTGTTTAGGCAGGTACTACACATAAGTGGTGGTTAGTGAGGTCCACTTTCCACTGTAAACCACTTTGTGTATCTTGAAATATAAGTTGTAATGGTTGTAGTACATAGTAGTAGTATTAGGTGAAAAGTTGTATCAAGCACAAATGATATCCAGGACATATAACTCAAAACTTTGTGTTCACGCTGAAAACATGTTTTACAACATGTCCACAGTTCAATGTCTAAAAACAGCCTTCTGTATATTAAAGAGGTAGTTCAGCTCAACCCAACGAGCCTGTTTACAGTAATAGCCTTGTGTGTCTGCTGATAGTCAAGTTAATTGTGCCCAATCAATGTTATATCTCCTATCAGGTTGCCTAGTGACGTGACTTTGGTGGTGTACACAGAGGGAGCCCGGAGTGAGACTGGTTGGGACTTCCTCCTACAGAAATACCTCCTCTCCATGTCTCCCTCTGAGAGGAGCAACATCAAAGCTTCCCTCATCTACAGCCCTCTAGTCGACAAGCTCCAATGGTGGGTTGTGTGTCTAAAAATGGCGACCTACTGTATGCTGTTTTTGTGTGTGTGTGTGTGTGTGTGTGTGTGTGTGTGTGTGTGTGTGTGTGTGTGTGTGTGTTTGATTAAATGTAAAGCCACTGTTGCAGTTTAGTAGGCTATGCAGTGTAATTAAGTCTAGTACATTTTAAGAGTTGAGGTTTTGAGTTTTTGCCATAGGTGCTATCATGGAGCATAATTAGCATACTATGCTAACATTAGGACCTTAGAGTTTTATTCTGAGGCTCGTGTCTATGTGATGTCATCAGGATGCTGGAGAAGAGTCTAGAAGGAGAAGTCCTGAAGACACAAGATCTGACCTCTCTGCTCGTGTCAGTCAGTAGAAACCCAAAAGGATACAAACTCGCCTGGGATTTCATGAGGACTCACTGGTACAAGCTGATCAGCAAGTGAGTGTAAAACAGTGGGAAAAAAAACACTACTCATCTGTTTTGCAGATTAAACAAATTTTAGTGATTTTTTAATAATAAAAAAAAAAGAAATAGAAAGCCAATATGCAGACTCAAATCAGTGCAAAACGTTTTTTTAATGAAATCTACTTGCTACAAGCAAGTTTCAAGTTTATTAGAGGATAACCCCTTGAGATGTACCATCTCATTTTCGAGGGGGTCCAAGTATACTCATCTCTGATTATATTTAAAATAAATTCATATCTCTGGTTAGATGTTAAATAATTTAGATGTCTAGATGTCTGTTAGATGTCTGTTATATTTGCTTAGAGAGCTAAAATCCATAATCTCAAACAGGCAATGAGGTGCAATCGCGTTGATGTGTCAGTATTTTTTTTTTTTTACTATTATTTTCTTTTAGGTTTGATTTGGGTTCTTCTGCCATTTCACGCTTGGTGGTTGGTGTGACAGATCAGTACTCTACACCAGAAATGCTGGAGGAGGTAAGTATCCTTGTTATGTCTAAAATGTCTGAAATACATGTCTTTAGCCATCAAAAAAAAAAAAATGTCTCTCAGCGTGCGACATGTTCCTTGCAGAGACATTCTGAATAGGGTAGTGAGATATCTTAGGTGAAACACTGGCCAGCGTTCATCATAATTTGCCTTTGAGATGTATATCTACAGAGCATAGCTGCTCCTGCAAATAGTTTCCTCTTAACACTGAATGCTGTTTGGGTTTCAATTTGCAGTGCTATAATGCTGTATAAATGTGTCTAGCTTTGCATTATTCCAAGATTTACTCATTTGATTAGTCATTCATAGCAATCTCCAAAAGGAAAAAAAAACAAAAATATTCTTTCTTGAAAAACCTTCATCTTATATACTGTATGTGAATAATGTTGACATTGCTTTTAACTGCACACAGGTACGTCAGTTCTTTGGGTCACTACCCACTGAGGCAGGGGGTGAGCTGCGTTCAATCCAACGGGCCGTAGATATCATCGAGGAGAACATTCGCTGGACAGATCGGAACTTTCCTTTGCTCAAAACGTGGCTGGACAGCAGGCGTAGTGTTAAGCATGAAGATTTGTAAACACTGTGGGAAGCCAGGCGTCCGTTTTCCAAAACCAACCAACATGGTTACTAACATGGGGCCTGTTTCCCAAAAGTATAGTAGCTAACCAAGTTAGCAACTATGTTGGTTGCAATGCAATTTCCCATTGACAACTAAGTTAGCAACTATGCTTTTGGGAAACGGATGCCTGGGAGGCTTCAAGAAGGTATTTACAGTAAATGGCAAAGTTTTTTAAGTTGACCCAGAGGTAATGGTAAACCTAATATTTGAAAAACCCAAGGTCTTCATTCTGAGCCAACAGGCTTTTCTATTAGCAGGTGTACCACTTTTCCCTGGGTTAACATATCCCAGGATTTAACACTTAACCACCTTCTTGGAATAGCCCCCAGCTAATCTAGATGTCAGTATCCCTCACAAAGAAATCAATCAATCAGTTCATTTAGAACATATCCAGTTATCCTCAGTTGTGCATGGGGGGGGGGTCTGGCATAATAAATGATGGACTTGACACAACCTTGGACAACAGGAAGTGACATACTGTTGGCCTACTTCAGAATTACTGTGTCTGACTGGGCAAAAAAATGGCAATAAGTGACCTTAAAAGAATCCTTTTGTGAGGGGAGAGATCAGTACAACTTTTATGCGAGGGGGATAGGCTTTAGTTTTTTGAGATTGTGTGTGTGTGTGTGTGGTTGAGATTGATGTTATGTGATTTGTTTTAGTGTGATAAATTGTTATGAATGGTTTGAAATTGAAGTTGTAACTTTGAATGTAAATATTGTACATCAGAGTGATTTGAAAATAAAAACCTAAGCACTAGCTTGAGTTAAACATTTTTTTAATAAAATTTACATATAAAAATGTACAAATTAATGTCGTTCATTCCGACATGAATGGAACTACTCCAAAAAAAAAATAAAAATAAATCATGATGTTAAAACATACTGTACAGTTTTGGAAAGGCATTTAAAAACATATTTCCATAAGTCCACTTTTCAGTGGCGTAAATTTACTGCTCTATAAATACAATTAAAAGAAATTAAGAACAAACAATTACACTGTTTTGTATTATTTGAGTTATTGCTGCTGCTGTAATGGCTGCAAATTTTAAATCATTCCATTAGAAGAGACATAACTTGCCAAAAAATATCCATTGTAGAGTAATGTACAGTATTGACCTTTTCACAGTTGCATGTAAAATCACTGTCTGAGTTATCAGTTCCCAGAAAACCATTTCAAAAAGAGTCATTATTCCATAGGCTCCAATAATAGCTTATAAAGAATAGTGGGAAATCAAGTAGAAAAAAAGCTTACTGACAAAAGAGGAGGTCAATATTGATTTGGCGACCGTATTTTTACAACAGGTAGAACAAAGAACGTCTTGTATCTCTGAGATACAGATTTTGCACTTGTAATTCCGTAATGCATCACGTTAAGTCATGCTGAGGACTACCTTTAAACCTGAGAGCTGTATCCCAATCTGTGTGCATGATGTCATACAGAAAGCATGTTGTGGTGGTTCCATTCGCCTCATGCAGTACATATGCACATTTAGAGAGAGACTACAGGGTGTGCACCAGCTGACCGACATGGCTCACCCTCTCTGGCCCTCTCGCTGGTCTTCACTGAGGAAGAGGAACCACTTCAATAGATGGCACGTGCCACAGCATATTTACGCTCTTCGGTCAAAGTCACTGACCATCCTTTTGATATGACTCAGCTTGGACTTCAGGTACTTGCATCGCTTTTTCTTCATCTGGTAGTCGGGACTCTGTGATAGAAAAATAATAGTAAAATGTAGCAAAGCATTGTATATACATATTGGTATACGTTTTAGTTTCAAAGGCCTTGTTACGGTAAGAGTAGAATTTCCTGTGCATCTTAGTCGTACAGTGGATGTAGACTACAGAGTAAAGTAATCTTAGTACTTTACGTGCTTCTATATTTTTTTTGTATCCATTTGGGCCTTTCGTTATTTTAAAATACACCCTCCAATGCTGGCTACTGTGAACATGTGTCACCGTCAACTTAATTAAAAAACAGCAGGTAAAAAAACATCTGTTTATTAAAATATCTAGATGGAACTGTGTAAACTAGCCCTGAGGAAATAGTGGGATCCATGGAAACTACCCCTTCATTACAGTACATAGTGGTAAAAAGTTACGATTGCAACATACCTTCTTTTTGTTTTTCAGCTCTTTGTATTCATCCATGGCATCCTGTTAAATGAGAGAGAGAACATAGATTAGATAATCTCACAAATAATCTCTCTGCTATTATTTTCAGTTGGTCTTTATGTTTCCAACAGGTCATCTCAATATTACTCATCTGTAAAATATATTTTACATATCATGGTAGACCAGAATTTTTCACTTTGTTTCACCATTCTGAACACTTGATAGCCATACCAGTATGTTAACTTTGTGGTGGGTGGGCACTTTGAACTTAAAGCTCATTGGTTCCGCCCTCTGTTTCTGATCAGTCATTGGTTACTGTGGAAACTGAAGCCTTAGGACAGTACCCTAATGTAGTACTATACTGGGTTACTAATATTGAGAAGAGCTACTATAGTGTTGTTACCCTGACTACATTATACACAAATAGACAGATAAAGAGCAACAGAACAAACAGAAGAAGTCTTCACACAACTCACAAGGAACTGGGGGCTTCCCTCTGGGAGGTCGTCAAGTTCACGGTCCACCTCCGCCATTTTCCTGTTGATGGCGTCCAGCTCGGCCTGCAGGTCTTTGTATTCCATGTGGTCGTCATCAAACACACGCTTGTACTCATCTCTCTCATGTTCATAATCTATGGGCGGGAACTCACTGGGAAGGACAGGAAATAAGTAATGTTCAGACTTAAAAGAAGAGTCCACCTCTTTATGAAAATTGGTTATTCACCTCCTTACTCTGAGTTACATATGTGGGTAAAAACATTTTGGTCTCAGTGCTTGTGTTTTCCTAGTATGTCATCACCAATTTCCCCCATTATTTAGCTTTAGCTTAGCATAAGCGCTGGAATGCAAAGTTGCCAGATAGTAACTCTTTGGCAACTTTACTTTCCAGTGCCTATGCTAAGCTAAAGGTAAAATTGGGGTTGGACAATGCATGCACTGAGACCAAAATGCTCTTACCCACATACAGTATGTAACTCAAGTAAGGGGGTGAATAAACAATTTTCATAAAGAGGTGGACTATTCTGTCAGAATTGAATTAGGTAATCGTGTCACATTTGCGCGTCATATTTCAGTCCAAGCTACAGTATCAGTGACATTGGTATGAATGGTATTCATTAGGTATTTATATTATCCTCATGGTTAATTCCACCACAAAAAAAAGGCCCTGCGCCAATTTGAGGATGTTGATTCAGTCCAAGTTATCAGTGACATTGGTATGACTGATATTCATTATGTACTATGTACTGGTATTCATTATGTATTTACAGTCCATTATCCCCATGGTTGATTCCACGGCAAATAAAATAGACCATGCACCAGTGTGAGGGTGGCTTTTGCTTACCTGGTAAAGTCCTCATCATCCAGCTCGTCACCAGAGGACATGTAGCCATCAGTGTCGTAGCCGTCTGTCCTCCGACCGCCTCTCTTCTTCGGCCTGCCTGAGGAGCTGGGCCTTTCTGAGCCACTGCTGTAGGGGGCAGCACTGCGCAGTGGGATCTCCTCAGCAACACTACAAAGGAAATAAAAAGAAAACCACCACATTAGACAAAGGGGCATTTGCATAGAAATTGGGTCATTTATAAAACAACTTATCGCAACCGTGCAAGCAGTAGTTAAGTTATTTGTTATATGCTCATAGAAAACAAAAACATTTTTTATCATTCCAGGGTAAATGACTTGACATGCCCTTGTCCATATCTGATGCCCTGATGCACTTCAACATCAAACTAAATTGTATGATTATCAAGTTTGCATTTGCTATGCCCATGTAAAAGAACACTTTGTTTGTTATAAGATCATTAAAGATTAATAAGTGTAGTTAAAAGAAACTGTAGGCCTAAACATAGATCATCACTGACTGACTGACATAGAACTTCTAATATCTTTCAAAGACTCTTTGGGTCTTTGAAAGAAGCAGTAAGAGAATACTGTATATTGAAACAAATCTGCCTCAGTCACACATGGACATATTTGTTGCGCAAGTATTTCTTCTGGGACTCTGAGCACACAACAGTGAAACTATTTTTCAGCTGACTCTTTCCATGATGATAGGTCAACCTCCCACTTTACTGGTTTGAAAAAAAAAATCAGTTGATTCACCATGACTATCAGCCTGTGGTATGTTTTCTTAAATACCGGAACCACAGAAAGAATAGTCGGTCATCTAAAAACTTCCTGTACCTTACGGCATTAAAGGTCTCTCATAATATGACTGGTTATTGTACTGCTTTTGAGCTCATTAATACTTCAATGTAGCAAAAATATACACACCAAGAGCATAGAGTAGCCTATATTGTATTATGTGGCTTTAGTCTAATTTCATCGTATGATAAAAAAACTGAAGCGTATGGGTCATATTATTTTCAACTATTCTTCATCAAGCACTGTTATTAGAGACTTAATCTTGTGCAAAACACATGATTTGATTCTGGATACAATGTCTAACCACAAACTAACTGGATACAGCTGATATCATTTCACACGGACAAACCCAAAGTATCCCTGCATCCTGGTTTTGGTTTCAGTACATAAGCAGAGATCAACAAGCAGTGAATGCAGTGAATCATACAGATTTGCAGTGAAAGCAACACACGCAGTATTATGTTCGAATCACACTGCAGATAATACAGTATTATGTTCACATGAGAAGCTAACAAAGACAGCTGCCACTGTTGTGCCCTTAAGCAAGGTACTTACAGTAGCCCCAATTTGCACTTTGGATAAAGGTGTCTATTAGATGCATTAAATAAATGAAAAAAACATCAAAAATGAGACTCACGCTGGGCTGTTACTGTATGGAGGCTTGTAGTCGGACACGTCGTCTAGGTGATTCCTGGATCCAAATTTCTCAGGATAAGCAGACACCACTGTCTCAGGAGCGGTTGCTACGTCATTCACCTGAAACACATTGATCGCACAAGATATAAATAAATACACACAGACATAAACACCAAAATGGAAAACTATAATAAATAGTTTGAGAAATTGAAGGAAGATGCAGGGGGTTGGAACTTCCATTTCATGAATGTCATTTCTTACATAACAAATCAGGTGGAAATAACAGGGATTCTTCAACAAACACATATCTGTTTTAACGTGTTCAGACCTGCAGCAATCCTAAAGCAACATACTAAAGACAGGGGAATGGAATTCACCTGCTCAAGCTTTATGGAAAAACTATCTGCAACTAATGTCAGGAAAAAAAAAGAGCTGAGCTGAAATGGAGACACAGAAACACTACTAACACCATTTTGTGCAACAATGTGTTCTGCATTTATAATACTGGTTGGACCTGTTTCCCGGTCTTCCTTGAAGTCTGAAGTTGCTTAGGCAAACTAAAATTAAAAGCAACGTAAAGCTAAAAGAAACATTTTCAAAAGCAACTAAGTGAAAATAATTTATTTTCCAACTACATGAGCTATCCCAAATAAAGTTTGTAGCAGTGGTTTTGTTTTTAGAAAAAAAAAAAAAACGACAACAATGTACTCTTCCTGTTGTTTTGGATTGGAATGTCATGAATGTCTTGGAAAACACACACACGCACACACACACACATACACATACACACACACACGCGCGCACACACGCATCTTCATCAACTGTAGCTGAATCATTATTTGCCATTCGCAGAGTTAGTAAACGCCACCTCAACAACAATGTGGCACTGAAACTGCCATCAACAAACCACACCCAGAAACTGCAGACTTGATTCCCCTCCTCCACTGGCTGCAGGAGGGGACACACAAACCTGTCTTTCCACCTCCACCCCCACTGTAGCACTTCAGCTACCAGGCACTTCACAATGAAGGGCTTACAAGAAAAGCCTCACCAAATGGACATTTGTTTACTACTGTATAGGCCTATTAGTTATTTGTATATGTATATTACACAAAGCTACTTGAAGCAAAAATCAGATTTTTTAAATTGGTGAATAAATGCCTGAAAATGATAAATGAACAGGCACAGGAAATCAAGAATTATTATCCATCGCTCCTGGCATTAGAGGACTTCCATCCATCCATCCATCCATCTAAGGACTCAAAGACACAATCTAAATGTTCTGCATGGAAAATCACAACTAGAAGACAGGAGAAAAAAAACCTCACCCATGCCTCCACATCTCCAACATCATTGGGGTCTTCAACAACCTTCACACGCCTCCACAGAATGTTGTCTTTCCCATAGGCGTTGATCCTCTGTCGGGTCTTCACAGCGAACACCAGTACGATGATCAGAGCTATGGTCACGATGAATCCTAGCACAATGGCTATGGCCTGGTGGGAAAAAAATAATAAATAAAAATTTAGGAACATTAAAATACACAATACTGTTTTGTTTAGAAGTAGCAACATTTGGAAATAAACTTTTTTTATGAGAGGTAATCAAGTTTAATACTGACTGACTTAAGTTCAATTTAAGGTGTCTGAAACTGAAACCTTAATTCAATCTCTCTCTCTTCCTCTATCTCTCTCTCTCTATCTGACATACATAAAGCCCTCATACCTGCACAGCTACCTGTATCCTTTGAATTGTGGATGGAAAAACAGCTCTGGGAATAGATTAAAATCCTGCAATTTTTTAAGTTTTTGTTTGCTTACATAAAACAAAAACACTTCCTTGTTGACACTGACAACAATCCTGAGAAGTCTGTACTACATGAGGACAAAGTCACCTATAGGCTGCTGTAAAATTACAGTCTCACAAGAGGAGGATGGTCAGCTCATTTACCTCCTGGGGCTCCACTACACAGTAGTGGTACAGATACTGGTTGACGAAGACTCCAGTCTGCTGTGGTTGTTGATACTGGGCACACAGGGCATGGATCTGGTTGTACTGCATTGAACCCGATGACTGGGCCATTGGATTAACCGCCACTAGGTACACTATAGTGGCTATGAACATGAGGAAGGCAAGGATGGCAGAGACGATGATGACGGCCAAGTAGAACTTCCTGCCCTGGGATATGCGCTGGTGGGAGATGATCATGATGAAGATGACCAGGAGCGCCAGGAAAGAGATGATGGCCATTGCCAACATGAAACCCTTTCCTTTCCTGGGGTCGTTGTGGTAGTTCATGCCTCCATACATTCCCCCTCCGTAGTTGCTTCCAAACGCACCGCCACCTCCATAGGTTCCACCTCCATAGGTTCCACCACCATAGGTCCCACCATAGGTCCCACCATATCCTCCTCCTACTCCTCCAAATCCTGACATGGCATAGTTGTTGTCATGAGCCAAGGTGGAGGCAACACAAGCAAAGATGCCCACACAGAGAATGATGCAGATGCTGCACATGATTTTGATGATTCCCGGAGGTGAATTCCAGCGGTAGAAGTGCTGGATCTCATCGTCAGCGTAGTAGGAGTAAGCTGGCTGTGGTGCCACATTACTTGTAGAAAAACAGAGAGGAGTATTAAAAGGTAGGTAGCAGGTGAATCAGTTACCCATTAGTGATGATATGTGCACTGAAATGTCACTTCATGCATACTTTAAATTTATGTCATTCCATGTAACATTATAGTGAGATTATGTAGAAAGGCAGAACAAAACTTAAATTCAAAAACAATTACGCAAGTATAAAATGGTCTTCCCATACAAAAAACAGCATTTTATCCAGTGATAAAGACAGAACTTACTATCCATTTTCAGATTCATAGGGAGGTGGACTCCCATTTGGTTTTGAGGACATGTCTCCGCAAAAAAATGTTTAAAGAATTCCTAAAAGATAGGAAAAGAGATGGTCAGGGTTTACCATATACAACAGCCTTGCTGCCTCAATTGCAGATCCTAATGCCCTCAGGGGAGAAGGCAATTGACCATACCATAAACACACGTCAATAACATTACTATCATAATTTTTATCTATAGTAGGCCTACAAAGGAAAAGGAAAACAATATTTACCTATAAAGGAAAACATTGTCTTAAACGTGTCAAGCCTTTAAGCTTATAACATTAAGGTTAAGCTAGCCTACGTCGTTCTCTTTGTCAGCCTAACATGCTTAACGTTAAATTACAGTCTTAGCAAAAATATTTATTAGGCATCTTACTCGCTCCAAAATTAATTCTTTAACTTACAAGGCTACCTTGTAATCGCGATACTGTAGTATATATAGGCCTATATTAAAACTCCCACTGTACAAAGTGTCAATTTTTGAAATCAACACTTACCTTGCCAAACACTCCACAACCTGCACCTGTCGCTGGCGAGATTCGAATGCTCAAAACTGGACACACCTAGCTCAGGTAAGAGATGTTCACACATTTGCTCCGCCCATCGACGAAACCAGCGTCAGGTTTCACTTCATGACGCTCAGCGTCAGGGTAAACCACCGACATTGCAGAGCAGTTTCAAGAACATACTGGACAATACATTTGACATTTCTTCTGTATCTCTCAGACTTATATTGCTCAATATGACATGCAATTGATAATCTTCCAAGATGAAGTGGAGAAATAAGTAAATCAGAGATTTTTTTTTTCTTTGAGTTTTCTTTAACACATCAAATGAGAACAACATGAAGAGAAAAAAAATTCTCAGAATTCTGGTAGTACAAAATATAGTTTATTGAAATGAGGGGGGATGAAAACAGCAAATTCATATAACAGTAATTTGTATAACAGGAAATTGCTGGTTAGGACAACACACAGCACATTTATAACATCGACCTACTATAACATAAATGTACATTTTTAATGTTAATTTATGACGAACACAGTGCCTATGTGATTTTTTTCTATACAAATTATTAAAATGTTTTCAGACAAATGCTTAAGCAAACTTTCAATAAACCCTTCAGTGCGTAGTGCTTGAGGTAAACCAACATGGTTATCTGAGTGCTCTCCCTTCCTGTCCAGAGACAGAATTTCAATTAAGCCATGATGAAGTAAACAAATTTTGTTCCGTTAACATTTTAGAAAACAAGCTCAATCAGCACCACAAGTACATGAAGATAACACAAAGATGTTCTGCAGGTCCCTTTGACAGTTTGCCCTTGAAATAATTGCTACAGTTGAAATCGCCACTCTTCAGAGTGGGCCCAACGTTGTGGTTCAGTGTGCTGTCAGTTGTTAACTCCTGGGAATATAGGAGTGAACAGGACTGTGTGACAGTGTCACAATGAAAGTGTCCCCAGCCATCAGAAGCCATCGTTCCACTCCATGACCTTGTCATATTCCTGGATCTTCTGCTTGATATGGGAGAGTTTGCTCTTCAAATACTCGCAACGCTCTTTCTTCTCCAGGAACGTTGGATCCTTCAAAAAGAAAAGGTAATTTTATATAACTTCATGTCACATCAAGTCAAGAGTGTCATGTTTCTGTGCTCACACATTTAAAGAAAACAACTGCAGAATCGCTACTTTAATAATCTAACTCACTCCGATTCATCCACCATTTCATTTCAAAGTATTAACTTGGGGCAACTGTGGTCTACCAATTAGGGTCTCAGACTTGTGACTGAAGGGTGGCTAGTTTGATCCCCAAGGGTTAATTCACAGACAGGATAAATGCGGAGATGGGATCAAAAGGTTATACGCAAGTGGGACAGATTTTTTTCTGGAAATGTAACAGTCACTGGATTGATATTAATTGCAGGGAAAAGATCTGTCATGTAAAGTGTGGAGCTCTGATGACAAAAAGGCAATGAACAGCCATTATTTTCAGACTAAAATTAGCTGGGTGGCCAGTATAGCACTCAATCTCTGACCATCTCTGTCGCACGCAGGACAGTTTGAGGTCCTTGTGGATAATAATGGCGCCATTTCCTCTTGAAACTTTCTGAGGAAATGGGGCACCTCCTAGGTCAGGCAGCGCTCTGAACTTTCCCACCCACCACTTCTTCCTGCCCCCCCCACCCCCTCCTTAACCGTTCAGTCAGAGTCACCCCTTTGTTCATGACTGCATACGGACAATAGACAACTAGAGAGGCCCACAGCCAAATTGAAAGCAGTCACTTCTGCCCATCAATCTTTACTCAGCTAATTTTCTGCCTCTGTTCCTCTTATGTAGAGAGGGAAGCTTAGAGGGGACCAAGATGAGAGGAGAAAGCGGTCTTATCAGTGCCGACAGAGGTTCGGATATTGTTAAACAATATACATACCATTTTTTTCCTCTGGTATTCCTGAAGAATTCTATTTACACGGTCATGTTCCTGGAAATAAACACAAGACATTTACACTTTCAACAATATCTGAATATTCACATGCAGTATCAAACATTGGGTGCTGAAATATTTAAAGTGTCAATATTTATTGGGGGGAATAAAAAAGCTTTGCTATAAAATTTATGAAAAAAACACATACTTATGTATACACTTGTGTTTTGCTTTATGTAATTAGTTTATATGAGGCCATATTGTATTTTTTTTACCAGGACACCCACCAAATAGATACAAATTTCCAAGGAAATTAATGGAATTCACATGAATAAGTAATCATTAACCCTGCAGAGACAATGGAGCAGAATGCAGAAGAGTGAAAAGAGAACATGTGTGAGGAAAACAGGAAGAACAGATGAGAAATGATGACAAACATGCATAGCATGATAATACAGACATGCAGTAAATGACAGGACAGAGGGGGGAGAGAGAGAGAGAGAGAGAGAGAGAGAGAGAGAGAGAGAGAGAGAGAGAGAGAGGTACCATTTGACTGTTAACATGCTGAGGGAGGTTCCGCATCATAGCATCCATCTCCTCGAACTTCTTGACAGTGGCCTGGACATCCGCATGCAGTTCTTTGTACTCTGCATACTGGTCATTAAACACAGCTCTGTACTGGTCCCGCTCCTCATTGGTGCGTATACTGGGGTACTTCCTGGAGACAGACACAGGACAGATACCACAGCTCCAGTCAGGGTTCTTTTTGAAAATATCATTTTACACTTCAATAGCCAATTACAAAATTGCCACAATACCACAAAATGAGTTTGAATTTAATAGTTAATATTAGCATATAAAATATCATTTGATATCATTCAAAATACCTCATCACAATCATAGATACATGTAGCTTAAAATACGAGAGAAGTACTTTACTTTGGAAAACATACAAAGTAGTGACTCACGCAATATAATCAGGCATGACAACTGGTTTGGGGATGTGTCCGGATGGGATGTGCCCCTTCACAACTTTGGGTTTCAGGGCAACAGGAGCGGCTGAGGCAGCGTGCACAGCCATCACAGAGGAGTCTGGGAGCAGCTCGGCGCCTCTTGCGCCAGTCACAACCTCCTGGAGAATAACACATCATCATTAATAGTCAGAGGCAAGTCAGTGCAGATGCAATCAGAGTGAGGGTCATTTGCGTTTCATTATTGCATAGTAACTAAACAGAACATAAGACAATCACCGGAAGTCTTCCATCAGCTGTATCCCTTGGCATCATCTGAACAGGAGAAAAGAAGAACACAAAGACACTACTCAATTGATCTGTTGGTGAATGTTTACACAAACAAAATGTTGTGCTGTAACATTATCACGAATACTTCGAAACACTGAGAGAAATTAACGACTACATAACCCACATCGATGTGCCAGTTGCTTAGGAAAGAAATCCAATCTAGCAACCAACTATAGCAACCATCGCCAGTGCTTAAATAATGTACACTCTGAGGACTACCACAAGCCGCAGGGGTATTCTCCTGGCAGCTGAGAGGCACATGTATATTACCACAACATGCACAACAATAACAAACAAACATATATTTCACTACTCTATTGATTAAAACGAGATCTTATCTACAATTTGTGTAATGCAGGCCTGTTTCATTCCTCTGGAAAGGGCTTTCTTTAACCCAAAACTATCAATGCAAATCAAGACAGATACAAGGACATTGAGGATTTGGCCCATGTTGAGATTTCATGAGGACTCATCCAGCATGTAAAAACAACGTTGGTGTCCTCACCTCATGCCCATACTTCTCCCTGTGAAGCCTGGCCGCTTCATGCCTCCACATTTTGAGACACACTATGGCACCAATCAGGTACACCATTGTGGTCACAAAGAGGAAAATGATGGCAGCCGTCTGTCCGGACTCGACTCGACAAAACGGTGCGTTGATGGGGGTGTTGAACATGGGATAAGTGCACAGTCCGCCCCTTCTCGTGTCGTTCACATACACGATAGCGGCTGCTAAGTACAGTAGTGACAGTGCCAAGTTTATCACAAACTCTGTCAAGGGCCACCAGTTAGAGTCCAGTAGGATGGTGCGGTAGTACATGGTCATCCCCAGCACGAGCATGATCACAGTCACCAACCAAGCCAATCCAGCCACAACCAGAATGAAGGGAGTTTTGGGGCCGGTGTAGTAGCCTCCACCATATCCTGCACCAGCACCTCCATAGCCCCCATAAGACCCGTACATCCCAGGCTGGGAGAATCCAAACATATTGTGCCACTCGTTGTCCTTGTGGATGTATGCGCATACGCAGGCGAAAACGGCTGCTCCAAGCAGCAGCTCCACGCAGCCCAAGATGCGAAGTAGTCCCCCCCACGACTTCATGTAGGAATAACGTAGGTGGTACTCCTCCACGCGTTCGCTGTAACTAAGGGCCGTGTGTGCCGTCCTGACCGTCCGTCCGTCCAGAGACTCGGGCGGCTCGGCATGCAGCATGGCCTCCCGCTCCTTGCGGGAGTTGTAGCTGCCGCCCGAGCCGCCGTACGGGTCACGGTAGGAGCCAGGGAGTGAGGGGGAATGTGGTGGGGAACAGCGAACGCCGGAGGTTGTGTTCCCGGCGTTATTGTTGTTGCGGTTCGGTGGCATGGACCAAAGCTTGTTGCTGCTCCGGTTGCTGCCACCCCGGAAGAAGTTCTTCCAGGAGTCTGGGATGAATCGGTGCACAGGTTTGATGTCCAGTGCTGGGTCGACGGCTGAATTGTCGTCGCTCGGGTCGGATTCAACACCCGAGTCAGGGCCCACGGGGGGCTGGTCTGGCAAAGGAGGAGGGGGAAGGGGGTCAGCACTCAGGGCGAGCTCGGAGGAGCGTTGGCGTCTGAGATTTCGAGGCGGTGAACTGGAGGACACCTGGTCATAATGGGGGGCATTTCTGCCACGCTCAACGCCCCCCCAGGAACCCCCTCCTGAGGACATGGGGAAGAAGATTGGCCCTGAGGAGACACCAAAATCATAACTCAAACACTATAGCCTGTCCCAGCAATGCTTTTCTGTTGATCAATAATCAATAAATCAATACACAAACTTTCTCCAAGAGGTTAGTTTGATTGGTCTTTAATACTAAGTACACCAGTAATTTTTTGTGCACACAGCACTGATTCTCAACACACAGTTTCATGCTGTTCAAGAGAGACAAAATTTGAGCTGAGCAAACAGAGAGTGAGATTGAGAAATTAGGCAGGTAAATTAAGATGTAAGCCCTGGATAGCAAAGCCCTGAGCCAGAAGCCATGCCCCTCAAGACCAAAACAACAATTAAGCTTAACTTACCTAAAAGGCAGACTATATTTTAGAGTAGCAGTATTATTAATATTTTGAATAGCAGTAGTATTGTTTTGGTCTTAGATAGAGCGATACTGTATATTGAAGTATAGACATAGACTATCCCAACACCGCATGACGACAAATTTCCAAACAGACATAGAAAAGCTTTGCAAACAATTCAGAGCCAGATGACTGAGTCAGATGTAGCTTTGACAACAAGACAGGACATGCTTTGCTTAGGGCTGCTCTCATACCCAACACCAACTAATTTACATGGCTATGGAAAAGCACCTTTATTGAATTCATCAGAGTTTCAAACATGCAGTTAAGCTGTTTCCTGTATATTGCAATTGAATTTGGTAGTCAGTGTGCATCAGTGCCTTATTCATTCTGTGGACAAATTAGAACAGTTGTTAATGGAAGAAATTAAACGATTTGCTTGAATAGCTACCTCTTACGCAGTCACTCGAGCAGGACTTACATTGGCTTGCAGGTCAGTGAGCAAACCTTGTACCTGGTCGTCCCATTGACAAAAAGCTTCAGCCACCTGGAAAGAAAAAGAAATACGTCTACTTCTAAGTCATTACTAATTAACAGACGGAGAAGGAAGGAACATTGGGCTGCATACTCTGATAGCAGATTGGCCCGTGTTATAACAAAAATAAATAAATAATAGACCCTAAGCCTTTCGTCCTCAGCTAAGGTTATGATATAGATTAACAGTGTTAAAGGGGTCACAAATATCAGGAACTAAATGACAAAATGCACTCAAGGAATTCCAAGAATTACAGCAAATGGCATTTCGGATTCACTTACTAACACCTTGCATATCCAGAAACCATCATTACAATTTAAGACTAGTTTGTTGTCATCACTGAGTGTATGCTACCAATACAGGGGTGATTAACAACGAAAATGTAAAAGTAATCGTCGGCTGAATGAAAATAAAAAAAGGGTGCACTTGTTCCGATAGAAACTTCATTTGAAATTTGACACCACCCCACGGAGACGAAAGTTATCTGATTGTTCTTATTGAAACAGAGTTCTAATCTCAGGTGAAGTCTGCTTGTTTTAGTACCATTATAACTGTTGCCCCACCACGATGATTATCAAAACAACTCACCTTATAAGTTGTTTGCGCTCTCGACCATTTTTTCCAGAACCGCAGGTTAAGAAAATCGTACCACGTGACTTGCCCATCCCCGAGGGTGACGTAGAAACAATGGAGAACTTCGAGACTTTGGACCTACCTGAAGGGGGTGTAGATAGCCTATAGCCCTACTTTATTCTGCATGTGACATAAAATCATCGCTGACTCACTTTCCGTTATCTTGCATTTTAGTATCACTGATACAATTCTCAGGCTAGGGTTGATCCTATTTCCTGATCATTAAAGTGCTCATAGGAGGTTTTGCTCACAATGTTTCCTCCTATCTTAGAAAATAAAAGGCTATTTGTTTAAAGAATGTGCCTATGCATGAAAGACCTAAAGATAGACAAACGCAAATAAATAAGCGAAACAGGCCATTGATTGGGAGAGTTCATTTGTTAAAAAAAAAAAAGAAGAAGAAGATTTAGGCCTAATGGTTCCCAATTGGCATAGCCTAGATGACTGTAATTAGGCTATAGGCCTATGTCTATTTTTAATGTGTTCATTCTGAAAACATCAGTAAATCATATTGCAGCGTTACTTAAATCATTGATAAATTCTCAAGGGGACAAATTTCACAAGACTCAGTTTTCCCAAGGATGTGGGCTTGATGACACTGTCTGCATTGTAACGTTACAGATGGTCAGTTACTAAGGGATAGGCCTACAGAGGGTTGTAATACCTTATTAATAATACAAAGATGAATACACATTAGGGAGTTCAGCTGTGCAATGAGCTCTTAATCACTGGTGTACACAGATGTAGAAAAGTCTTTATCAGGGGTTAGACTGACGTTCAGTGTCATTATGTCTAAGTCTTGACACTTCAAGAGCCGCATTTGTAGTGTCACTGAAAGAGAGAGTTCTTCTGAATGCAACTTCTATCCTGCAGAGAGGGGTCTCCTCTCACATAATCACAGCCCATTACAGGCTTATTTCTATGTGATCATCATAAAACATGCCCATAGTACAATAACCTAACATGGGCTACATTTATGGATATACAGGTGAAGGGAATACTGAATGCATTGCAGCAATAGTAGGTAGTGAATGAAAGTAAAATGACACCCTGCAATCTACATCAACCACATTCAAAGGCTATCAGCCAGTTTTCCAAGACAAGCACAGTATTACAAAGCCCTACTCTCTAGAATCAGATCCTTAATGAATGTCATTATTAATACCTGGATGTTTGCCTTGTTTTTTTCCTAGTTTGTCCTGTAAGATCAACTGTTGTGGAAAGGGTCAATACATTATAATATAGAGGCATTACATACAAAGGAAGGCCCCTCGCTGCTCCTCCCCTGTGTAAACAAAGTAGCAAGTTAGCAAATTTGCATTGCAATTACACTATGTATCATACGGCATTGAGTAGCACAAGGCAAAGCCAAGTCTGAGCTGTCTAACTAGATTTGATTGACCATTTTTGCATAATTCTGTTGTTCTTCGTTACTTAGTTATTATTGCTTGTTACAATTATCAAGCAATATTACTTTACTCTATTAAAGGTTGCAGTTTTTCATTCATAAGATTATTTGCGTTGCAAGAACGCAGATGGAACTTGCTCTGCATTTGCCAACATTACATTACATTATGAAACAAAAGTGATTGGCTAACAGATAACTGTTCTAAAGCAGTTTTCCATGTTTTCTAGCCTATCAGCCGCGAAAATACCTACTATGTCTTTAAGGATTCTATCGTACCGGTACACGCATATTTCATCTAGCTAGCTGGCTAAAATGGTCGTCAGGAGAAAGCAGTGTTTATCTGACTTTGGAGTTGTCTGGAAATAAACGATATCACTGTGACATCCTCTGAAATATCTCTGCAAGGATCTGAAGATCCAGACGTCAGTATACTGGAAGGCAGCAGAGCAATGACGCTTTTTTTCGGTAGTAAAAGAAATTTGTTGCTTGTATTTGCTGAGTGTGTTTGCTAACAGTAGCGCACGTTAGCATGTCAAGTTGGCCAAAACCAGGGTTTGCTAACGTTAAGTAGTTAGCTTGACAAGCTAATTACACTGAAGATTGTTTTTTCCATGCTAAAGACCTAATGGTGTCCGCTGGCTGGCGAACTAATTGGTGAGATAGCTAGCATGTTAGCAAGGAAAGTTAGAATCTAAACATTGCGTTTGATGTAATGTCATATGCGTTAACTAGCCCTATAAGTTGCTGAAGTTGACAGAATTCGTTTTTAAATAAATACAAACTGCATTATCAGCCCATGGTAAGGAAATATGATACCTTGACTTTGTGGTAATTCTGTGCTAACGTGAAGAGTCAGTTAGCAAGTAGACATCAAGGTAAATATTCAGTTAAGCTATAGTTAGCTAGCTAATAAGTTTACCTAAACATTTAAGCTACAAACAGTCTAGCTGCTTAGCCGAGGCACTATACAATGTAAATATTAACACATACCGTTAATGGTTAGCAAGCTAATATGATTATATAAACATGTCATGATTGACGATATTGTTAACGCGCTAAACACCATGCGTTTGACAAATGATGTAAAGATATTCCGCTAGTTATGCGAATCAGTTTAGTTAGCAAGCTAGCTACGGTACGGATAGCTAGCAATGATAAGTGACATTCGACTAGTAAGTTCATGGTGTGCATGTAAGTTACCACTCACTAGCTGTAACAAAGACTGGAAAATCGTTTTGTAAAATGTATTTGTATGACGACCATAGCGAATGTAACTCCACAATTCCAACGCATATCAGTCAAATTAATTTGGTAATGTTTCATGTCACTGCATCAGTATAACGTTAGATACAAGCTCCAAGCATAGCCTACCAATAACTGGTTTTGACCAACGGTTATCAAACGTAGCTCAATCTAACGTGTCATAATGATGTTTCTCGGCTAAACTGTGGTGATCAAATTGTTGTGTGCCCTACATGTTAACCTATTTCCCCCTCTGTATTTCAAGTGTAGCAGGCGCTTTCGCAGTTGGCCATCTTTTAGATACAAAGTTGGAAAGCAGCCCACTCCCAACTGATAGCACCAAAGTTCTCTCTCCTGAAGTGACATGCCTGCCTTGAACCTCTCCAGGACAGATTAGGCTTGATTAGTGTGTTAGTGCTTAAGCATGTGAAGAACACACAACACAGCAGAATTAGTGCCATGGTAGATTACAGATTGTTTTTGTAGGCAGTGTGAGGCTTTATGAAATAATATGCTTGTTTATAGCTTGATCTTAAGCATATCGATTGTGCCCTGTTTGATGGGAGTAGGCAGGCCTATCAAAGTTTTAATTCACATTCTGAATATGATAGCAGTGAGTAAATAACAATATCCGTCTCTTCTCCACAGGAATGTGAGGGGTGAGTGGTTTGTCACATACCCCCAGGATGGATAGTTTTTTCAAGGCTGCTGTGTGTGATCTTGACAAGCTACTGGATGACTTTGAGTTAAACACAGGTGAGGGAACTGGGTCCACTCATAGATCTGCTTAATTCCATCTACGGCTGTAGTAAAGGAAAAAAAAAAAAAAAAAGTTTTACATGTACACAAAACACAAGATGCATTCGTAGGATGCATGTGACATCTTTTAACTTGATTAAAAAACAAACAAACATTTATTTAATGTTTGTATACTACATTTTAGATCTGATTGGCTGTTCACACCAAGATCTATAGTTATGATGACGAATGAATACTGCTCCAATACATGTAAATTGCAATGTCCTCAACTATAAGAACAACGACATGCAACAATATCATTGGGGATCACTTTCAGAGCCATTTTTAGAACAGTAAGAGGCCAATCAGAAAGCATGAAATTTTGCTGATTTCGAAGGCCATTGACTCAATGTAAACTGCTTGTTCACGTTCTCTCCTTGCTGTTCCGAATTCTTTCGTTCCACTTGCTATCTTGTGAAGTCAGCAGGCTCGTGCAACAGGCCTATGCTTGAATGACGCCTAACTTTCCCTTTAACATTGTGTTCCAAATATGGTTTTGTTTGAGGTTCAGTGCATGCCTCTGAAACTGTAATAGATGAAAGACGAAATGAGACATTAACAGTGATTTTTAAGAAAAAGCCAACCTTTGTCCCTAATGTCGGTTAATGTTTTTTCTTTCCTCAGAAGAACTTGACTGCAAGCCAACTCCGCCCTCTGAACGCCCTCCGCCACCTCCTTATCCAGGTGCCTCTCAGTGTTTTGTGCCTGCACCACCCACAGTATCCAATTCTCTGCCAGATGTCAACGCCCTCCGATACTGCCCACCCACCACCCCCAACTCCAGCGCAAGCAAAAACCAAAGAGACCATGAGGCAAAAGATCGACCCCTGACTGGGGTGGATCTCCTCTCCTCTGTTGACCGCCGGACAAATAAAAGCTTAGCGCCCCCATGCCCTGACCGGGCCTTGAAGCCTGTGTGCGATCTTGTCAATGACACCAGCTCAGCGGCAGCAACAAACAGCCATGATGCCTTCAGAGAGCCAGAGGAACCAGAGAAACAGCTGGAGCAGGAGGAGCTGCTGGTGGACTTCAGCAGTCCGATTGTGGCCTTACCCACAGGAGGCACTCATGGGTCTGGACTGAACTCGCTTTCTGAACGGCTGAGTCAACAGGGGTCTGACTCTGCTGCTAACTCTCTCAGTCTGCTCGATGTGATCCTCCCCGCAGCCGCGGAGAGGCTAGGTGATCCCAACGAGAACCTCCTACCCAACAGTAACCCTGAACCATTACGGTTAGACGGCGTGGAAGTGCTAAACAACCATACATTACTGGATGGCACACAATGCTTGACACAGTGCTTGAAGGAACAAGTCGAGCCCCCTGTTGGAGGAGACGTGGTTGTGCAACCTATTAATCACTTTAAGGGAAATGGAGAAGAGGAGGTTAGCTCCTCTGTTAGTGAAGAAGTCAATGCTGCTATGGAGAACAAGGCTGCTTCAGCAGACAAGCAACAGCAGCCTGACAATGGGCATCCCGAGGAGATGGAGAGCTGCCCCGTGATTGCCCCTGCCGACGCAGAGACGTCCATGTCATGTCTGCCCATGGCCGTGTCCATGTGTGGCTCTCTGGTGACCTCCAGAGAGGCCTTGGAGGTAGGCACTGAGGAACCTGAAGAGAAGATTGAGGCTTCATCGTCTGAGGTTGAAGCTGAAGCTGAGCAGCTGCCTTCTGTTCAGCCACCAACCCAGGAGAATGTGGTGAACTCTGCCCAACCAGAGGAGCTTGGGAGTCCAGAGGATTCCGATTGTTTGGAGGCAGCTCCTGAGGAAGTGTCTGAAGTGGCGTCTGTTGCTTCAGTTTCTGAGGCGTCAGCTTCTGTGGCTTCACCTGTTCCCGTCGGCTCACCTGCCTCAGGTGACATACCTGGTGGACGACTGTCTCCGTATGAAGAGATGCGCTGTGGGAGCTTACCTGAGAGTAGCCAGTCTCCGCGTTCTGACGATGGCTACAGTGGCCAGTCCGAGTTTGGCTTTGCCAACGATTACCTTCCCGAGAGCGAACAAGCTGCCTTGGTGACTGACGAGGAGCTGGATGCCTTTCTGAAGGCCCAGGTGGCCTCTTCCCAAGCGGAGATCGCCTCCGACAAAATGGTCGACGACGGGTTCTCTGAGTTAAATGGCGACATGGATGTGGACACTTTGCTGGAAGGGGAGCTTCGGAGCTGCCCGGCTGATAGTTTTGCCTCTCCAGAAAGCGAGCAGTCTTTCGCTTGTGTGGAGGAGGGCGAGAGCTCTCATCCATCCACCCCATCTCAAGATGGTGCCCCTGCTGGCTCTCCAGGTATGTCTCCTTCTATGTGTGTCCCCAACACCACCTGCAACTCCACCCAGCAGGTGTATTTCGGGGGCGCCCGGCCAAAAACCCTGTCAGGTCAGGGCCCAAGGTCGCCACCAATGAAGCAAAGCCAGGGAGACCTCCAGGAAGCGTCCCCTCCAGACGAACCCAAAGAAAACAGTGTCCACACCCCGCCTGGTGCAGAGACCCCAAGTCCGCAGTGCGAGGTCCCGGGCTCTCCGTTTCCCAGTGAGGAGCGCTTTGAGTCCAGCCTAGACTACGACGAACTGTCGGAACCTCCCCCTTACCCCGGGAGGACGTCTGGAGAGGGAGCGATGTCTCCTGACCAGGCAGGGAACACGGCGGATGATGGTCTCGGATCCCGGCAGCCATCTTGGGTTCCTGACTCTGAGGCGCCCACATGCATGAACTGCGGCCAGAAGTTCACCTTCACAAAGCGCCGGCATCACTGTCGAGCTTGTGGAAAAGTAAGTCCTGCCGCATCCCATAATTAAAGCAAAGCAATTAATTCGAGTAATTAAGTTTGGTACTGGCAGTCTATGAAGTATCCAAACCAAGCCAAGTCTTTAGTCCTTGGCTGAAGGGGTCAAGGGAGCTGTGCCTGCTCTTCTTCATCATGCTTAATCAGCAAGGCCTAACTTCTGCTTTAACTGTGTTATGCATCTCACCACGCATGGTCATGAGGCTATTAAAGCAGAAGTTCTCCCTTATTCCATGATCATCAGGACAGTTGTGACAAGTTTGCAACATCAAATCACTGCACTGAAGGATGTGCTGTTTGTACAGGATTTATTTGTCTCCGGTGCATGTTGGCAGTGTAGAGGCAGGTTCCAGGCATGCATCTTTGTCGTGTGTGTGTGTGTGCGTGTGCGTGCATGCATGAGTGCTTGTGCACTGCGTGCACAAATATCTGTGTGTGTGTGTGTGTGTGTGTGTGTGTGCATGTGTGTGTTTGTTTGTTTAATGCTTGCTGTGTACATCTGAGTCAAGCCACAGTG
>JAODXP020000031.1:20858445-20893445 GCA_027497455.2 Sardinella longiceps
TGTGTGTGCATGCGAGCGTGCCGACTGCATGCCTAGTCCCTGTGTCATGCAGCTATCGGTAGCCGCTGCCAATGTAATCAGGTCGATGACGTTGTGCGATGCTTAATCAATGTAATGCAAAGCAAGCCTTACTCAGCACTTCTGTGATGGCCCAGGAGCAACGCTCGCTCGCTCGCTCGCTCCGGTTGGCACAGGAGCAGGGCAGACGAGAGGAGAGGAGAGGAGAGGCAAGAGGCGCAGGACCAGCAGCAGCAGCAGGAAGAGTTGTTGGGGACTTGGATGTAAAGTGAGTGGAGTCTCAGACTTTTCGAGTCAGACTCCCAGCAGTGACACAGCAGAGCAGACCCACCCCCTCTTGGGATCAGCTGTGGGTCGTCTCTGGGGGAAGGAGATAGGAAGTGGGGATGGAGCTTTGCGGAGGGGGGGGGGGTTAATGCTGACAGCTGTGACTTTGATCAGGTCACAGCTATGAGATGCATTGAGAATGAGGACATGGAACGTCAGGGATGAAGATGGGGCTTGAAAGCAGTCCGTTTCCCCAAAGCATAGCCTAGTTGCTAACCACAGAGCTGATAGTGTTCAGACGCCATGCCTGATTTCAGGCGTAGCCTTGTACCCAGATATGTAAAGAGGATTCAACAAACATTTCTATGTTTCCTGCTCGTTGTTCACTTTTGCGTGGAACTCATGGGAATTGATAAATAACATGTTCCAAGTTAAAAGTACATCCTTGCATGCTCATCACTGCCTCTTAGTCAAAGATATTGAATCTACCCATGGCCAAGTAGAGTTTTAAAAGTGTGTTGCAAACATAAAACCCCCGCCACCTGTGCACACCTCCCTGACATGGAAAAAAGTTCAAGCTCAGGATTTTTTTTTTCACTATCAGCCCTGTAACCAGTTAGCAACTTAGTTAGTTGTCAATGGGAAATTGCATTGTAATCAGCATAGTTGCTAACTTAGTTAGCAACTATGCTTTTGGGAAACAGACTCCTGGTCCTGTTATGTTTGTGTCATGGGCGTGATGTTTGTATCACACTGTTGCCTTGTCAAAGTGATCATCCAATTGAATGCAGTGCAAAACCATGCACCGCACAAATCATCCCAATCTTAAAGTTAAGATTTAAAGCTGTATACTTCAGAGTCTTTAAAGTCATGAAATGGCCACCATCTAGCTATGAAATCATCACCCTTCAGTCTTAATGATGGTTGGAGTCAATGACTGTATATATATCCAGTCATTGGCACGAGTGCCAAACTCCGTTCTAGTTCTTGGAACTAGCATGCTATCGACCGTTCTATTTACTGCTTGATCTAAACCCTTATTTCCTGCTTGTATGGAAGTAGCCATCTACATGAGTATGCTGAACTCCTTTTGGGGGCAGGGGGCAGAGTTTCAATCCCACGTTTGTAATTAACAATGATGGAGAGAAAAAACAATGCATGATTTCAATTTACTGTAGGTGGCCTCGAAATGGAACCGTCCCACAGTTGTCTCAGTATGTCAAGGTGTGGCCATGTCACCATAAATATTCTTTTCATTAGTACTGGTGCTTTGATTGACACCTGTCCAGTCCAATGGCCACAGGATGGTTGGCTCTGTGGAAATGGTGAATCAGGTTGCTGGAAAAGGGGAACCAGTGCCTTTACAAAAGGGCCAGTTATTTATTTCTCCCGTCAGACAGCGAGAGACACACACACACACACACACGGGGCTCCTTTGCCAAGAGGAACATAGGTGATGTCATAAATTTACTGCCACTGTGACTGGCCAATCACCAGAAGAGGTTTGAGGTGACTTATTTTCCGCCTCCCGAGCGAACGTGTCATAAACACGTGTCGTGTTAGCTGGGCTCTCTCACGAGTCTTGTCCAGAATTACATCCGTGGAAATTACTTGAACCACAGACCCAGGTTATTGCAAGTTTTTCATCTTTGTAAGATGTTTTTTATTTATTTATTTATTTATTTATTACCTTCGCCAAGGAGGTTATGTTTTCACTGTCATTGGTTTGTTTGTTTCCAAAATAACTCGAGAACTACTGCATGGATTGATATGAAATTTTTGGACAAAGTGGGTGCTGTTGGCACAAGGAGCAGATGAATACGTTTTGGTTGTGATGGGTGGTCCGGAACACCATCTGGAATTTCTATTGCGTCAGTGACCATATTGCCTTGGCGGAGGTCTGTGTTCTCGGAGTGCTTTTCCAGTTTATTTATTAACTTGCTAGATAGCAGAGTGCTGGTGGAATTGGTGAAAATAGTTGCGGCTGCTTTAAGGCGGGGGCGTTTTGGCATCAGGTCACCATCATCATGAGCCCAAAAGCCAAATGTGGAACAGCAGATGGAAGAGCAAGTGTCCCTGTGTGAAACTCATCTGTTCGGTGTTTGTGTGTGTGATTGTGTGTGTGTATGTGTGTGTGTGTGTGCGCTTGTCTAGCTCGGGCCCTGGAGAGGATGCTGAGCCCGACTGGGCCGAGCCCCAACCCCAACGTGCCGTCTGAGTACTGCTCCACCATCCCTCCGCTACAGCAGGCCCGCGCCGCCGGCACCCTCAACTCCCCACCGCCCACCGTCATGGTGCCCGTCTCCGTGCTCAAGCACCCCGGCAACGATGGTACACAAGCTTTTTTTTTTTTTTTCAGCAACTTTCCTAATTTGTGTGTGTGTGTGTGTGTGTGTGTGTGTGTGTGTGTGTGTGTGCAGTGTGTATGTGTGTGTGTGTGTGTGTGTGTGTGTGTGTGTGTGCGTGTGTATGTGTGTGTTTTTAACAGCAGCTTTCCTCATTTGTGTGTGTGTGTGTGTGTTTTTTTGTATGTGTAGTCGGCATCAGGTGTCTCTCCCCTCACCCCCTTGTTCCAAGTGCCAGTCTCTGTACCCAGTGTCCTGCTAGAACTTTTCACTTTTCACCTCTTCAAACTTATTTTCTCATCCCACTGACCAGTACAGTGGCAGCTGCATAAATACTGAATGTCAGTGGATACGGTGTTCTTGCTTGCTGTACTCCCAGAAATAGAACTACAGAAACGGAATAAGAAATTGTTTTTGTGGTCTTTTTGTGTGTGATGGTGGCTCATCATTTATGAATCCGTGAAAGTCGAAGGTTGAAGTGTGTGCATGCCACCACATAGACAACCATTCTTATTTTCTTAAATCTTAAGCCCTATTTGGGACATTGTCTCTCTCTCTCTCTCTCTCACTCACACACACACACACACACACACACACACACACACACTCACACACACACACACACACACACACACACACACACACACACACACCCAAACAAGCAGTAAGAAGTCACCAGTATGCATGATGAGATGTGAATCTCTGAAGTGAACTGACCTGTGCTGCTTCAGTCAGCCACTTGAGAATGGGATTGAAGTTAAAGCATGTGATTCCAGGCACCACAGGAGTGTTCTTTTGAGCTGGTGTATCAAATCTGCCGTCTGTTTAGTTGCTAACCAGTTAGCACTGTAGTTGGCAATGGGAAATTACCTTGCCGCCAACAAAGTTATGCTTTTGGGAAACGGAACCCTGTACTGTTCACTTGTATATTTTTACATGTCAGGAAAGAGCATGGCTGTGTGTCAAATCACACACTTCAAACACTATGTTTCAGTGCAGAGCACTATTCACATTGACAACCACAAGGAAACTACAGTCATGTATCTGAATGGTCATTTGAGTTGGTTATTTAAACGGCGGATACATCTGTGACCTCCGCCTACCGTTAGAAAGCAGAGATCCATTTGGGACAACACTGAACATCAGACATGCACACTATGAAGGCAGATTCCCGGTGCACACTGTGCACTCTATTGCACTGCACTGATAGAATTGCGTGATTTGAGACAGTCTTCATTTCTTTATTTTTTTTTTTATTCCAATCATCTTTTTTTCATTATCTAATTACTTGCACTTATTGAGAACTTGTGGTACTGGTTAGAAAGGGTTTTTAAAAATATGGATATTACTAGCTGCGGATAATCAATCATCTTT
Source organism: Sardinella longiceps (assembly GCA_027497455.2). Classification (NCBI taxonomy): domain Eukaryota; kingdom Metazoa; phylum Chordata; class Actinopteri; order Clupeiformes; family Clupeidae; genus Sardinella; species Sardinella longiceps. Next base: position 20,862,450 of record JAODXP020000031.1, read on the forward strand.
CCAACACAGTGATATCCAGACAGAGCCCTTATTTTGGTTTCAGAATAAGTAGCCTATGGTTTGGTATCAGTAGCCTATGTTTTGATCCTCATTTTCATTTGGCCAAGACATACTGGATGCTAATTAGCTGGGGATGTGTACACACCCATTTGTGTAGGAGGCAGGCATATTTCTTTGAAGAAAAAAACCTTGAAGGCATTCCTGTTTGAGAGGTCAAACGGCCTAAGCCTGTATTAAATTTTGCATAAGTAGCCTGCAGGCTATTTACTAAAATATTTTGAGTTTTTCCTTAATGAGCTAGTGACCATGTTGGATGAGTACAGTACTTTGCATCTTCACTGTAGTGTTGCTGGGAAAGCAGCTATCTGGCCATTTGTGACCCAGAAAAGCATCTCTCTTTCTTTTTCTAAGAGATATTTCACTGTCGATGGGTTTCCTTTCATTTCATCAGTAATTATTAAGCGATGAATCCGAAGTATGTTCAACGTGCTTCGTCACTGCTTATTACTGGGATCAAAGACTTGAATGCTGCCTATCACCAAATAAAAGGATTGTTATTTTTGGATCCATCTTCCTTCATATTTTTTCTTACATGTTTCGTTTAGTTTCATTTCATTTCATTTGTAATTAATCGTTTATTATTCTTGGTTTTTTTCAAAATCGCTTTTGTAGCTCAAAAAAGCAGCTGCTAAAATGTCTGTGATCGACCAAATCGCTCTATCGCTCATGACGTTCCTGTTGTCATTCCATTTACTGCACAGCGTTTAGATTTTACAGCTGAAACGCGTCATAGCTAATTTACATAAAGTTGACCGTTTTTTACCTTTTTTTTTAGTCGCTCAAATCGCCCAACTTTTACAGCTGGTAGCTTTTGTCGCCTCTGTCGCTTTTGTCGCTCTTGCCCATAGAAAGTGAATGACTTCCGATGATTTTACAGCTTCAGTAGCCCTTGGTGTGAACGTGCAGTTAGTCCTGACTGATAGCCAGTGAGTGAGTGAGTAGTACTGTTGGTGCTTCCTGCTGCTGCATGACTGTCATATTCCCAGCAATGCTGAGTGATGAATGACCTCATGGAGAGGCACAAGGAGTTGGGACTGCAGTGAGGCATGAAGCACAACTGAGGCTGTACTGTAGCTATGGCTCTGCCCCCCCCCTCCCCACCCCAGGGAAGGTGTGTGTGTGTGTGTGTGTGTGTGTGTGTGAGAGAGAGAGAGAGAGAGAGAGAGAGAGGGGGGGGGTGTGTGTGTGTGTGTGTGTGTGTGAGAGAGAGAGGGAGTGGGAGAGAGAGAGAGAGAGAGAGAGAGAGAGAGATGGGACACTCCTGCCCTGTTCTTGCTGGACCGCAGGTTTTCCCCATAGTAGCTGACCACACCAGGTGTGAGTGTTACAAAAAAAAAAAAAGTGTTTGCGTGTGTGTTTGCATAAAGAGCCGTGTTTAGGTTGGAGTTGATGGGTGGATGTTCAGAGCTGTGTGTGTGTGTGTGTGTGTGTGTGTGTACAGTTTTGTCCCAGGAAGTCCTGCACATTGTGATCCACGATATGGATATACACTAGCGTGATTTTGAAAAGTCGTTTTATTTAGATAACAGATCTTTTTTTTTTTTCCTCTCCAGGGATTCCGAATGACTGAGGCTTTGTTTTTGTGCAATATAAATGATGTGGAGTGGAGTGTTTTATGGCAGTGTGCATTCAGATGATTTGTATGCTGTTTATTACCCATTGACCATGAGAGACTTGAAGAGAGGCATGTTTATGCTGTGTGTGTCCATGTATGTGAGGATGTATGTGAGGAGTTGTATGTGTTTATGTACAGCTTCATGTCTTTACAGCTTCGTGTGTTCACAACGTTTGTGTGTGTGTTTATGTTTGTACCTTTGCAGGTTTCCCAAGGGAGCAGAAGCATGTGTGGTTTGCTGACGGCATCCTGCCTAACGGCGAGGTGGCCGACACGACCCGCCTCTCTGTCCGACCTCGGAGGGCCTCGCAGGAGTCCAGTCCGGTCACGCCAGACCCTCCCGCTACGGTGAGACCGCCTGAAACGTACAACATTAGGAGATGACTCTTTGCTTGTTTTGACTTTTCCAAAATAATCTGCTGTCTGTTTCCCAAAAGCATAGTTGGTTGGCAATGGAATATTGCATTGCAGCAAACATAGTAGCTAATCTAGTTACCAACTGTGCTGTGCACTCAGAACTGTTTTAAGTTGGTGATTTAAATTATATACTTGGGTAAAGTTAGCATAGAGAAAGTGGTAAAGCAGTCAATTGGCTTTGATTAGTTGAGAGAATCAGGACTCTGCTCTAACCCTCTATTGTCAGGTTAACCGCAAGCTCCAGTTTAACTTATCCAAGAGTGCCACTTAACCGGCTTCTTGGACTGCTGTTTATGATGACTTTACTGTCACAGTAAAGACAGGGAAAACATTTAAAATGACCCTAGAAATGGCAAACAAATATAACTGTATTGCCATAAAGCTTCATGTTGTCCAGGCATTCATTGAAGTTGGCATGTACCAACTTGCCCTGGGCCCTCTTACTTGGCAGAATTCCACTTAGTATCTTTTAAATCATTGGATCTCCAACTGGGGTCCAGGGACCCTCAGGGGTCCGTGGGACATTGCCAGGAGGTCTTTGAAAAAGTTTGCTACAAAAAACAAACAAACTGGTCTTGTAGGGTTAGAAATAGGCTAGGCTACTATTAAAACATTTTGTGGGCATTTGGCCTACAGAAAACCACTTCTGCACTGTCAGGTTTTGCTACATGCAATTACATGCCTATTTAAAACTGCTGCATCTGAAAGAACAAATATTTTTTTGTGTGTGATCAATAGGGGTCCTTGAAAAAAAATTCGGCTCCATAAGGGGTCCCCGGCACAATGAAGTTTGAGAACCCCCGTTTTAAATCATACCGGTGAATAGGATCTGATTTGCTGTGCATAAATTGCTGTAAATATATATTTTTAAAATGTATTAATTTATTATTTTTGTCTCCTGCAGCCCAACAGCAAGGCTCTGTCGCCCCAGACAGAACCAGAACCCGAGGTGGACCAGAAGCCGGAGAGCGAAGCCCCTGCAGTGGAGCGACGGGCTCCGACGGGACCCTGGGACTACGCGCTGCTGAGCAGCCTCTCTTCCTGTGTGTCACGTGACCCCTGCCTGGTGCCTGACGACCCTGAGGGGCTACCGCCACTTCTCATCGTCACTGGAGACGACGAGGGAGGAGGTAAGAGAGACCTTAAGGCCTTGTCATATTTCTACCACTTGACTATTAAAAAGATCGATATTTTTCCCGGCGCGCAAATCTTTCACTGAACTACGAGAGCCTCTCATGTGGGTGTTTTTCTCAAGTTAGGATGGTAATAATTTATGGATTACGGCTTTTGAAAAGTTTGCCCCGGTTTAGAGCCTTATATCCATTCAGTCTTACCGATAGAAGCGTAAAACAGGTGAAGACGTTTTTACGGGAAGGGCTGTCCCGTTCTATAAGATTAATTTAAGGATTATTAGTATATCGGTAGTATTTGTGTAGTAGTATTAGTATATTTGATGTACTTCAAATACTTAGATTATGTAGCATTTATGAATTTGAAATGTCAATGTATTTTCACTTTATCCCATGTTTTGTATTGGTGTCCTTGTAGATCTCCTGGTAGAGGAGCGGCCAGCCACCTGCCAGATCCTGCTGCTTCTGGAGGAGGGAGGGCCACGACCTCTGACCTTTGTTCTCAACGCCAACCTGGTGGTCAACGTCAAGCTGGTCACCTGTATGTGTTCCTGTCACACTTCCTCCTGACTCATTCAGACCTTGGTCATGCAGAGAACCATAGTGTGTGTGTGTGTGTGTGTGTGTGTGTGTGTGTGTGTGGTTGTGTGTTTGTGTGTTTGAGGAAGTTGAGCTTGACGATATACTTGACCAGTATATGTATGCTAAGCGATTAGATGGTCAGATTTATCCCTTTTAACATGTTTGTAGTTTGATGCTGTGTGTAAATATGATGTGTTTCTTTAGACGTGAATGAATGTCTAATGTCTTTTGATGTGTGTGTGTGTGCAAATGTGTGTATGTGCACGCGTTTGTGTGTGCATTTGTGTGTGTGTGTGTTGTGGTTCTTAGACAGTGAGCGGCGCTGCTGGTGTGTGAGCTCCAACGGGCTGCGTAGCGTGGGCCAGCGGGAGCTTCTGTTTGTGCTGGAGTGCCTGCCGGAGGAGAGCGCTCTGCCCCGCGACCTCTTCAGCCTCATCAGCTCCATCTATCAGGATGCTCAAAGGGGTGAGGAGGAGGGCAACAGTCAGATCCCATTTACCCCACACCCCCACCACCAAATAGTGGTTAAATTCACTGATGTAGCTTGCAGCTTGCCAATTGTATAGTACAGTACCCATAATCTCCTGACTATTAGCCGCGGCTTATACATTGATTTTGCAAAATTTCTCCCACTATGAGGTTAAAATAGGGGGGCAGTTAATATGGTGTTAATATGGTTTTGTGTTTTTTAACTTGCATAAAACACTGTCCTGCGGCTTATACACAATGCGGTTTATATGCGGGAAATTACTGTATATGGTATTCTACAAATTGAATTGAGTTATGTTTAGGAGATGTTGAGGTTAAGATGTATCTGTTCATGTTGTCTTACATTTATTTGTTTTAAGTTGTCAAGCATTCCTCTTATCTCTTTGTACATCATCAGTCAGTCAGCGCCCACCTAACGCCCCCGTACCCCCCGCATTCAATCGCTCCGATACTCCCCAGTGTCTGACTTCACTCGTCCTGTTTCTCTCTCCCTTTGCTCACTCATGCTGATGCTGATGCTGCTGCTGCTGCTGGCATTTCATCTTGGTGTGCTCCCTGTCTGTGCTGTCCTGCTCAATTAGTTTTGATGGAGGCAGGGAAGGAGTTGGGGGGGCTTTGACTGTCCGTCTTAGTACAAAATGGTACCTTGGTAGTAACAACCTTTAGTCTGAGGGCCCGCTGATGCTTGATGACGTCAGATGTTGAGGTATATGACTCGTGTCATATGACTGACTGAGTGTGTTAACACATTTGGGACAGTTACTCAAGGATTTCCTCTCTCTCTATATCTCTTTCTCTCTCTCTCTCTCTCTCTCTCTCCCTCCTTCCCTCCTCTCGTTCCTCTCAGGGAAGTTTATCGAGGACCTGGGCAACGTCACGTTCACAGACAGCTTCCTGGGCACCAAAGATCACGGGGGCGTGCTGTTCTTCTCCCCCTCCTTCCAGCCAATGGAGGGCCTGGCGGTGCCTGCCGAGCCCTTCCTGTGTGGCGTGCTGCTCCAGAAATTGGAGGTGCCCTGGGCCAAAGTTTTCCCCCTGCGCCTGCTACTACGACTGGGCTTGGAGCACAATGGTGAGCCCCAGCCCACAGCAACAACAAGACTGCCATAAAATCCTCATTGGAATATATTTATGCTTAAGTGTTGAAGGTGGTGATGGTTTACAGGACTTCCCTCTGTGTTAGCCACTTCATGTGCACACCAAAGAAGTGTATTACACTTACAGTATATAGTATATCAAATCACATAACTTGTGAAGCTAAAATGATGGGTCACATTGACAAAGGGTAACAATTGACCGAAGTTTAAAGCACCAATATAATGTATCATTCATTCATTTATGTATTCCTCCATGTTTCAAAGTTAGTTATGGGAAACTGAAACCTCCAACTCTTTATGAGTGCATATACTGTACACTAGGTATAACTCTATATAGGTACAAGCACACAAGAGTTAATAGGTAGGTAGAATAAAATACCAGTGCTTAGTAGATATCTTTCTTTTTCTTTGTCCACAGTATACCCCTGTACGCTGGTTAGTGTGCGCTTCAGGCTGCCTGTGTTTCAGGAGACAGGCCACACCATCATGAACCTATTGGCAGTAAGTCTGTCTTTATCCCCTCTCTCTCTCTCTCTCTCTCTCTCTCTCTCTCTCTCTCTCTCTCTCTCTCTCTCTCTCTCTCTCTCTGTATATACAGTATATTCTTTCTCTCTCATTCACACTCTTGTCTGTCTCTGCTCTCACAATCTGATGGGTGAAAAAAATGTCAGCGCTGTGAAAACTGCTGAGTCACGCGTAGCCATATGTGCTCAAGCGCGGTTTTGCCGAGTCATTCTGCTGCTAATTATCGGGTGGTTTTAAACTCTGTCTGCCCCTAAAGAGAAAGGCAAACATCATGACTCAGTGACATATTAGCATGTTTTTGTTTGTTTTTGTTTGTTTTCTTGTTTGCTTGTCTCCTTTGTTTTGGCATCTTTTTCTACTAGAGACTATTGCTAGATCTGATGACCACAGAGTTTAGCCAAATAGATGACAATACTCCCATTCGGGCTTGATGTGGGGAAGAAAAAAAAAACGATACTGGATTAGATGCATTGGATTGATCCTTCTAAATGTAATTTGTAACATGCTGTCCTTCTTGATATGCTTTTAGAGAAGTGCTGCCAGAGTGGTCTGCTTACTGCAAGTCTTTTCTCAGAACTGGCATTCTTTCAGTTCTGTTAATATAAAAGGGGAGGTGGGGTGTGGGCTGTGGATGAATGACTGTTACAGAAGATGAGAGAGAGAGAGTGAGGAAGAGAGAGAAAGGGGTAGGAGGGGCAGGCAAGCGAGTTAAAAGTACTAAAGATTTGTGATCTGGCGGGACAGCCCTTGGGTTTATGCCAGCTAGGCTTTCAGGGCATTTATTTGTCTTTTCTTTCTTTCTTTTTTCTTTTTTTTACCCCTCCCCCCCTTTTCCAATGGTATGGCATCAGTACAGCCCGGGCAGGCTGTCATCCCCAACGGGCAGCCTTTATTGAACACTACCGTTGGTTCTCCATTTTCTCTCTCAAGCACCAAGTTCACAGTTAATTGAAAGTAGCAGAAGCCACTTTATGTAACTGCTTTACATCCAGGAGTGTTCCCTGCAGAGCTGTAGCGTAGTGTAGTGGAGGAGGAATTGGAGGAGGGCTGCGCTGTTGGTGATGCGCGGATTTAACTTGTGGTTTATAGAACGCATTTATATGCCTCATGAAAATTAAATGATGGACTTTTACTGTATAAGTGAGATGCACTTATAGTCTTGGGATCTTGAAATAGCCCCACAGTGCTGGTTGCTGAGCTTCTTGGATGTGATTTGTTTGTCTAGCTGGATTGTTTTGTCTATGTATTTTTTTGTATTGTATTTATTTTTACTGTGTGTGTGTCTGACGTGTTCCTTCCTTCCACAGGATCTCAGGAACTACCAGTACAGCCTGCCGCTGGTGGAGGGCCTGCACGTGCACATGGAGCTGGGCAACAGCTACATCCACATCCCCAAGTCCAAGTTCCACGAGGTCAGAACCTCACCAGCACTTGCCTGAAACGAGACATACGATTGCATGTTCATTGTCCATCGAGATGTGTTCAGTGTAGACTTCCAGTTCCAGACTTCCAGACATATAATCATATTCTGTCATATAATTAACCCAACTGTTGGCGTTTGCTGGTGTTAGTTGGGATGGGATGGCGTGGGAGCGGCTGTAAAGGTGCAGTCAGCCACATTATGCAGAGCATACAGTAAAGGTAACATCTCTTCATGACCCGTTAGCTCTTCATGATCTGGGAACACTGTAGAAGAAATCTGGCCTTTATTATAGGGATTGCCAAGATACGTCAAAATCGTCATATTCGGCGCCATCTTGCCCCGGAGATAGTGGTTAGTTAAGCTGTAACTTTTTTACGGCCCCATCGTAGCTCCTGTTTATACACCCGATCACATTTTTTTTTTCACCCGAAAATTTTTAAAATATTTTGCGAGTCTAGTCAGAGATTGTTGCTAGAGTTTAATTCCGGGGCAAACCCAGAATGCATTGTGTGATGACGACACGTTGGGAATCTCTATTGTGGGCAGGTATTCTCACCAATACTTGTTAACAATATCAGTTCCACTAAAAGCTCAGACTACTACTACTACTACTGCTACGTGTCTACTTTAACTAATTCACTAAATAAATGACACCAGGCTGCAGCTGAAAAACAAACAATTGGCAGCCTTCCTTCCCAAACAGTAACACTCCCGGATGAATCAAGCCAGGGTTGAGTGTGGAAATAGTGTTTGTGAAGGTGGACGTATGCAATGGAGAGACTCATAATTTGTGTGTGTGTGTGTGTGTGTTTTCACCTACAGATGCTGAAGGTGGTGAACTCTTCAAATGAACATGTGATCAGCGTGGGGGCCTGTTTCAGCACGGAGGCCGATTCACACCTGGTGTGTGTGCAGAACGAGGAGGGCAGCTATCAGACGAAAGCCAACAGTATGCAGGGAAAGACCCGCAGAGGTACAGAGCCATACACTCAATGATCCACAGTCTAAAGCACTTTTTCACATTAACCAAAGTCTTTCTAAGGCAAGTCCCATCACTCGGCCGCCATATTGGACACGCCTCCGGGCAGCTATTTGGGCTTAACAAGACCAGACCCTCCAAAATGAATGGGGAAATATCCATAAGTACAGATTGGCTGGTCGTATGGACTTAAAAAGTATATGGTGTGAATCCCTGTTTAAATCTGAGTTGAACAGTGCCAAAATATACCAGACAGACGCTAAAACAAAGCTAAAAAGACGTTATTTAAAACGGCAAATTGCTTACTGCGCCTGCGCTGACAATCGCGGCATGGCTATCACCATAGTGACGGAGGGAGTAAACAAAAAGCTAACCGTCAGTCATACAGCGGTCAGTAACGCGATTGGCTATTTCTACAGTAAGGCAGGACTTCCAGTTTCTCTACTCCGCCATCTTTGCGTTACGATCGGCCGTAGTGCATTTCAATGGGAGGACTTCTGAAGTGATTTGTCTCCTCCTATATAAGTGTCTCTGCATTAACTGTGTAAACAATCTGTTTTTCATCACTCAAATCACACCCAGTTATTGCCTTTCTCTTGTCGGCTTATCTGTTTCAATTAAGATGACTGCACTGTATACAATCCTTGTTCTGACTTCAGGGTCAAACTTGGCGGTCGTGAAGGTTTTACTAAGGTTCTCATTCATCCCTATGGGTGACCTATAAAATGTTTTGTCGTTTTGAAAACGAGGCAGACATACCCCCTTTTTCCACCAGTGCAGTTCCAGTTCCTGGTTCCGAGCCAGTACCAATACACTCAAACAAGTTCGTAGGTTTTCCACACAAATGAACCTGGCTGGGATAGCAGTGTTCTGGCATCCGTTTCCCAAAAGCATAGTTGCTAACTTAGTTGCAACTTAGTTAGTTGTCAATGGGAAATTGCATTGCAACCAACATAGTTGCTAACTAAGTTAGCAACGATGCTTTTGAGAAACAGACCCCAGGTCAGCCGTGCTGCTACTGTTGTTATTCATCCTGCATGTTAAGGGCAAGTTTTGGACAAGTTCACTGAGTACAAAGCATCATCCCCAAGAGGAGCTTACTTTCTGTGTACCGTATTTTTTGGACTATAAGTCGCTCCGGAGTTTAAGTCGCATATGCCAAAAAATGCGCTTGACCGTGCACGCACTCGGAAAAAAAGCATATATATGTCGCACCGCGACTAAAAGTCGCACATTTTTACATATTTTACATATTTTATAGGAATTTAACTTTTGAGGTGGCATTTTTATTCAGTGGTCGTTATTGTATGCTAATTAGTTTTCTGTTATTGCTAACGTCGTTTTTCTTTCAGTGGTATTAGATATGGCATGTCTGTAACGTGCAAGATGTACACAGCGCCCTCTCGTGGCGAAAAAAAAAACATATTTATGTCGCACCAGAGTATATGTCGCATGGCCAGCCAAACCATGAAAAAAACTGCGACTTATAGTCCAAAAAATACGGTATGCTTAGTTTGTGTGTTATGTTTGCCCTTCAATGCAGTAACGGGTGCCAGCTTTGTGGTGTTCAATGGGGCGCTCAAGGCATCCTCAGGATTCATTGCCAAGTCCAGCATTGTGGAAGGTACAGTACAAACCCTTTTTCCAGCCTGATTTTGATGTCTGGAATCATGTATTTAAAGTGTACTTCATATATCTGTCAGTGCTGTGTTAAGGACTATGGTTGAATATAAGTGCATAAGGAAAGAAGTGCATGAATGTATAGATTGTAAGTAAAGACTTTGATAGTACTCTGAAGTCCTTTTGAAGGTTAGTTTATGTCCTGTGTGTGTGTGTGTGTGTGTGTGTGTGTGTGTGTCTGTCTGTCTTAATGAGCAAACTCTGAGGAGTGTGTCCTCTGTGAATGACCTCTGTCTGTGTTCCCTACCTGCAGACGGGCTGATGGTGCAGATTCCTCCAGACAGCATGGGGGCGCTGCGGCAGGCGCTGCGGGATCAGGCCGACTTCCAGATCCCTTGCGGGAGAGCTGACAGCACCGAAACCCGGGAAAATGTTACAATCCGCTGGGTGGACTGGAATCCGCCCGTCAACGCAGGGTACTCTATCTCAGTTATACGGTCATTCACACACACACACACACACACACACACACACACACACACACACACACACTTTACATGAAGTATGCAAACAGCTGCTATTTGTCCACACGCTGCATGGATCACCACGCAAATCATTCTTTGGGTGGTCATACTGCAGTGGTTCTCAAACTTTTTCTGTCATTCCCCACTTAGGAAGGCAGAGAATTTTCACGCCCCACCTAGAAGGCTCATTTTCACATTTTCATGTTCAAAGCCAAATTTCTCTCAAACCCCTCATCACAGCAACTAGCAAATAACACAATTGGAAAGCTCAATTTACTGTCACATACGCATATCTGACAAAAAGGTGTGAATTCGGAGGGCATGGTGCGATTGTTCGATCGCAAAGAGATGTCTTGCGCCCCACTAGTTTGAGAAACACTGTCCTACTGTAAGGGCCATTTGCACAAACACACCTAATGGAAGTTGGAGGCATACAGAAAAGATGACGGATAGTGGTGGTGTTTGTAAATACAGTAGTAACAAGTGAATTAATTCACAATTTGCATATTAAGTACACTATTAGAGTTGATGGAATATACATTAGGTTACAGTCTGGCTTGTCAAGCTAGGTATAAAATGCATACAGATGTCATTTTTCTTCAGCTGATTTGTCCGAAAACAAATAGGCACATGGAATAGACTAGAATACACATTCTGCTTGCCTTAATTCTAAGTGATTGTTAGACCTTCTTCATGCAGCACAGACACAGTCCCCATGTGCATGTAGGTTCTAACCGAGGCCACGTGAGCTGTGAAGGTCTGCATTGTTAGGAGCTGTTTGATTAGCCAGTGAATGGCCAGCAGTCCATCTGAAGCGTGACTGAAGTCACTGGCTGTCCAGGCCGAGGCTTTTCAAAGCCCTAAATGAGGCCTCCGATGAAACACAATGGCATCTGTGCAGTCAGGATAATGGACCCACAGCGCCATCATGAACTAATTAGTGCTCAGGACACTAAGTGGAGTGGCCTTTGCCTTGGGGACGTGCAGGACTAAAAGCACTCATTTCTTTCCTTCTCTCTCTCTCTATCTCTCTCTCTGCCTCTTTGTCTCTCTGTCTTTGTCTCTATGTCTCTCTCTCTCTGTCTATGTTTCTGTATCTCTCTCTGAGTGCACTTGGGAATAGCATTTAGATGGTGTTCATTTATATCCACCTTGTCAGCTTACTTTTGTATTTGGTGTGTGTGTGTGTGGGGGGGGGAGTCCACACACACACACACACACACACACACACACACACACACACACACACACACACACACACTTACACCTGTACACATCTAGCGATCTACCAGCCACAAGCACAGCTGATCAGGCGAGCTGTCATCGTTCACCGAATAAGCACTGATACACGCTCGTTAAACCAGACCTGCATACGGTGAACCAGAATGTCGGGCTATGTCAGGCTATATCTAGGGTAGATGGTTAAGGTTTCTACCTGTACATCTGGGTGCCACTTATCCCATAGTGCTATGTTGTATGTGTGTATGAGCAAGGCCATTTGTGTCTGTGTGTGTGTTTGTTTGTTTGTTTGTTTATTCATTTGTTTGTTTATTTGCTGCTCTGCCTTGCAGAGTTATGAGTCCCATAGATGGTCGTTCTCTGGAGGGAGTGCCTAGCGTGCGGGTCCAGCAGGAGTCCATGTTTGAGAGCGAAGGACGCACCATTGTGTGCACAGAGGTACAATATGGCTGAGGCTGTGCCACATCAGTGACAAGGGCTGAACCCTATTGCTGCCCTGAATATTAAAGACTGGAATTAAATTCAATTGAATTGAATTGAATCTACATCCTCAATTGTGAAATGATGTCAGATCTTATTGATGTCAGTTAAGACTTTGATGGTTCAGGGCCTATGCTTAGATGGGCTTAGGCCTTAAAAAAAGTTTTGCAGCCCATTTCTATCTCAAAGGGTGTTGTGAAGCCAAAATACAATAAAATCAATTAATGTCAGTGAGTGGCACTTTATCCTGCTCCCTAACATCTGCATTATTTCTTCCATCGTCTTCTCTCCGATGCTGTCTCCCACAGGTCTTCTATTTGCTGAAGAACGCAGATTGCCCCCTAGGGGCCGTGTTGTCATCCTGCAACCAGTTCCAGCGTGAGATGGCCACGGCCGGCTGCGCTGCCCTCTGCCCACACCTGGGTGTGCTCTTGGCCAGCGGCATCAACTGCCTCGGCCTGCGCATCTCCACCGACACAGACATGGTGAGTCTGAAAAAACGCATGGAACAACTGACGTGTGTGTGTGTGTGTGTGTGTGTGTGTGTGTGTGTGTGTGTGCGCAGTCCGAGAAAAGTCTATTTGGAGTCTATTTGGCTACTTAAACATGTCAATGTGTTTTGGCCAAACTGGCCTTCATCAGGACAAGGACGTGTGTGTGTGTGTTTGTGTGTGTATGTGGAAGAATTGTTCATGCATGATTGTGTGTTGTTTGTCTCTTCATTATTTAGGTTGTATTGAAATTGTTAATGAGAGAGAATGCAGGCATTTTTGTGTGTGTGTGTGTGTGTGTGTGTGTGTGTGTGTGTGTGTGTGTGTGATTTGCTTAGTTGTGATATCGAGGTGTTGGATGTGTTTGTGACATGCTGGAGGCTGTATTACTGTATCATACTTCATGTGTGTGTGTGTGTGTGTGTGTGTGCGCGCTCTGCAGGTGGAGTACCAAGCAGGCTCCGGCGGTCGGCCCATGCCCCAGCGCTACATGAACGAGCTGGACGGCGCTCTGATCCCGGCCATCCACGGCGGCAGCTCCCGCGTCCCCCAGCACGCCCTCGACATGGAGCTCTTCTTCTACATCTCCCACAGCCTGTGAGCCGCACACCGGGCTGCTAGCTGCACCAACGCCAGCCAGGCCAGCGCCAGCGCCTCCGCATCGTAACGCTCTCATCACTGAGCCAGGGATCCTGATTAACCGCATCTCACCTACAGTAGTCTCTCCACACACACACACAGCAGACGGCTAATGGACGTCAGTCAGGCAGCACTTGAACCTGGAGGAGGTCTCCACATTAGGCATAAGTCTCCAAGCGTATTTCCCAACAGCTGTGGATGGAGAGTGTGTGGTGAGTGAGGGGGTTTGACTGGACTGAAAAGGGAGCCGTGTCATAATGGTTTCCCAACAGAGAAAAGGAATTGGAAAATCAGTCAGAATGCAGCCAGTTTTTCCAAGAGGGTTCCTGCAGGTCCAACATAGTTGTGTTCAACATTTACAGAGTCTTTTAAGCAACCCAAATGTTACCTTAACCACAGGCCAAACTCACATTTCATGCCACAGCATCCCAAAGAAGGAGCTGGTCTTCCACATCCCAAAGTGTTTTGATGATCTGTTTCGATCTGAACATTCCACCGAGTCAAACCTCTAGCCTATTTACACAATGGTGGAGGGAAGGAGAAGAGGAGGAGGAGGAGGAAGTGGGGTGTGTGTGTGTGTGTGTGTGAGAGAGGGGGGGTTCTTTATGTTTTTTGTTTTCACCACATCTAAACAGCACAGTATTTGAAGGTGGAGCTGGTCTTCGACTGCAGTCATCCTCTGTGTCATTGGTAATGGCCCGAACACCTAATTAGGCATCTGCTTATGATCCCACTAACCCACACTTTGTCAGCGTTGGAGGTGAAAGGTCAAAGATGCTGTTGTAGACTCATCAGACTGTCGAGATGGACATGAAGGACATCACACAGCTTAATCTCCAGTTAAGACAGTTGACCAATAGTGGGACCTGTAAAAAGCGACCGAACCAGTCCCTTCACAAACTTTTAGCCAATCGGAAGGCAACCTGAAGTGTGACTCTGGGTCTTGAAGGGTCGCTGTAACCAATGACTGTTGAGTAGAGGACCCTTGGAAAGCCCTTGGATATGCTCTGTCAACAGCAAGCTGAACTCCTGATCGTCAACCCCCCCCCCACACACACACACACACACATGGAGGAGCTCCACACCTGTACATATACGGCCTCCCTGCTTCAAAGAACTACATAAAGGATAAAGTTGTAAACAAATACCAAAAAAAAAAGAGAAAAGAAAACCGACGTGGTTTGTGTTTCTGGCTGTGGAAAAAATCTGTTGGCTCATGTGATGCAGTTGTTTGAATGTTAATACGCAGAGTCATCTGCACAGTTTTTAGTTAACTATTAATTGAATAATAATTATTTGATGTCGAAGTGAGGAATCAATTTATATTCAAGTAAGTTACTTGACTGAATGCTGGGCTCCAGGTTGGTGGAGAAAACCCTCTATTTGGGGCACTGAGGCATGTGTGTGTTCCTAAGGGGTAATTGACTATGGTGCACATTAATACTGCTATTATTAACGACATGAAGTTAACTGCATCCGCTTGTACCGTTTGATGAGTGCTCGCTAAGGTTTAGCACAGTCTCATATTCTCTGGCGGCCATTTTCACACAGCCTTTTTTTCTCATACTGGAAGAGTGTAGGAGGAAGGAATCATCTTTAAGTTATTTTTAAAGCTTTTATGAAGCTGTAACACTATATTTGTTTGGAGTGTTCGTAATAATATCGAGTGTGTAACTGACTTTGGAAAGGCCATGACCATTACCACTGAAGTGTGCTGAATCAGAAAGAAATCCCCCGCGACCTCTGACGCCTACGTTTGCTGTCGATGCAGAAAGGCAACGCTCAGGTGGCTGTAGTGACCACACAGGTCTGGGTTCGTTGCTGACAACACTGTTGCCCGCTGCTGCTACAACCCTGCTGCTTTGTAAGCCCTCTGTGAGTGTGTGTGTCTGTGTCTGTGTCTGTGTGTGTGTGTGTGTGTGTGTGTGTGTGTGTGTGTGGGTCCGCTGCGGCAAACACCTGAGCGCTGTTGTCCACACAGATGTGTCAGACAATTGAAACCCATCTTGGCCATGTGACCGTGGTGGGGGGCTTAACAAATAACTTGGATGCTGCTTGAACATCCTAAATGAATCTATTCATTTTATGGCTGAGGTCTTGATCTTGCGTGGTCAGTTTGAGAACTCTCTTGGTCAGCACGTGGGTGAGAAAGGCCATGCAAAGAAAGACCCCCTAAACCCTCAAATTAATTTTTACTGACCATTCTATTTACCGTTATGTCAATATGACTGAATTCTCTCTGTCTCCCTTTTTTTTTTTTTTTGGTTCTTTTGCTATAGTTCCAGTAGAATACTGGCTCTGAAATGAAGAATGCTTTTGCACTTGCACCATGAACAAGCGTGTGGACAAGCAGTTTATTGACCTATAGTATTGACCACTATGGGAAGATGTACTTACCAAAATTGACATGACATTGCACCTTACAGTACACTACCATTGCTGCCCAATAGTTTCAGAATGTTACTGATCCCCCCCCCCCCTTATCCCAAGAGGTTGTCTTTCTTTGCTTTAAACATGAACAACAACAACAAATCATTTGGCCATGTATCGCACTCCATTCATTTGAACCTGATTAGCATCAATGTGGGCAGTAACGCTTGTTTCAGACAGCGAAATGACAAAAAAACAACTGAATGTGCACCTGAGATTGGTGAACACACACTGTGTTCTCAGAGTTTTCTTTGTCCTCTTGTGTATCTGAATAAATATTCAGGATATGAATATAAATGTTGGGTGCCCGACCGTCGGCTGAAGAGAAACACTAGCTGAGAAGAGCGCATTATTTTGTATGGAAGGTAAAAAAAACTACATGTGCTGTGAAATCAGAACTATTTAGGGTATGTGTTGTTTTATAGCAAAGATGAAATACAATTAATGAATAAATTCAGCTTCTTTTTGGGGGTGATTAAATGTTTGGGGAGGTAAATTATTTTCTCACCGTCATTAATAGAACATGAATCAAAGACATAAAGTATTTTTATGCTTTTAATCTCAATTTCAACCGTATCTGTATTTATTCAAGAAACCAGCTTTATTTGGTGATTCTGGTATCTGGGACCTAAGGATGTTCTATAAACACCATTTATTTCTAAATATGTACTACATGTAGAATAAAATAATGATTTATATGCAAATTCCAGTGTGATTTGGTCTGTATATTTATACACATATATTTACACATTACTGATTTCAGTTATGCCTTTTTTTCTTTTTTTTTTTTGGAACAAGTCAAATCTGTCACAGCAAAACGTTTTGTTTAAATTTGACAAACATTTTACAGCTTGTGATAATACAACATAAATACACAGAATTAATTGCTCAGGAAGGAATGCACAGTGTGGATGATGAGGTCATCTTATTTTTTACACCCATTAATAAACCAGCAATACCGAAGTATAATGTACTGTACATCACCAGCTTGAATCTTTCATTTGCTTCCATCTGCAGTAGGACAAATATAAAAAAACCTTATAAGGGAAGTGCTTTTAAATCACTAAGAGTAGCAGCATATTTCACACACAAACATTATCCTGATGTATTACGCTACATTGTCACAAGACAGACAGGAAAGAGAACCCTAACTTCACACATTACAAGGTCAGAATGTGACGAGATGTCTTTTCAGCCATACTATGTAGAGGCTGACCAATTAAGACTTGTTCCTGACATGGCAATATGGGATTGGCTCTTACCACCACTGACCGCTGCTGCCTATCACATACTGTATATAATATTCTCTCTCTCTCTCTCTCTCTCTCTCTCTCTCTCTCTCTCTTTTTTTTTGTTTTATGTTTTGGGTCTTGTCACTTTCAGTCTGTGTTGATTGTCAATGTATCCGCTTTGGGATACAGTCCTGATCCCTCTGACAAGTCAGACAGTAGTAAAGAGTCCTATTACCTTACAGGAGTATTCTGGTGTACCCATAGCACATAGCTGTCGGTAAGATAAAAAAGTAAGAACATTTGATATTGTCAGAATTGGCTAATGCAATGGGTCCCAGAAACTCACTTGCAGTTTAATTTTTCTGTGCCCCATTTACCGTAGTTGCTTCTTATTCAAGATTTTCATAGTATTTTTCCTAATGACAGCACTCAAACAATAAGGCTATTTGTTAAAATACTCTGGAATATTGATTATGCGGACAACAAAAATGTAACATGTTCACATTTAGATTCCACAGTGATTTTAGTTCAGAACAATAGCATATAATGACTAACACTGTCATCTCTCAAATAGCTGAAGACGACTTGAGTTTGTTTGTTTTTGAGTGTCATTCAGATACTGAATTACTGAATCCCAATCTCTACCCTTAGGCCTACTTAACCATTGGGTTTTCAGCTGATCTAATGTCCATAGATCTAATGTCCATAGATCTCCTTGAAATCTCCAAGTTGTTTGATTTGCTCTGTTTGCATTGAATGCCGCCTCAGCAGCATCCTTTTGCTTTTGGGATCTTTGAGAAAGCCAGAGGGTGCCTGAGGATAACCAGGCTTCATACCAGATAACGTGCCACAGCCCAGCTTGTTAGTATTTAGCACACCTGGCGCGTTCAACCCAACCATGCAAGTGTTGAGGGTGTGTTGGTTAAGTGGCGGCAGGTACCCCTGCCGTGGGTGGGAGGGCTGATCGGAGAGAAGGATTCCAGAGGACCGTCGCTCCAATCCAGTTGGATGTCTCTTGGAGGCGTGTGTGAGCGTGGCGCTGTTCTCCATGGACTCCCGCGAGCTAATGAGAGTGGAGGAGCGAGACGTCACCAGCCTCCTCCTGTCCACGGCAGCCTTCACATCATCCAAGGAGTTGGCGTTCTGGAACGTCAGCTGCGAGTCTGACCCGTAATGATCCATGCCCAGGTTCCGGCGACAGATGATGTTCCGGAGGCTGGAAACAGCCAGGTTTGGAAGAGACCTATCAGGTCCTCGGTCGGCTGCTATGGGTTCAACTGTGGTCTTTGCGTGGAGGTTTGGGTGTGAAAGCGAATGGGACGAGGACAAGCCATCAAAGGACATCTTGCGACTAGGCATCAAACCGAACTCCTGTGTCGAGCTCCGAGCGATGACATTTTCACACTGACCTCCAGGTGCCTTTCCAGCTTGGTTCAAACCACCCGCTTCCCTGAGATCAATGCTCCAGTGTCGAGTTAGGGGCCCGCTAGTAAACACAAGCTGCTCAGTTCTGAACGAGAGTTCGTCCTCAAGGGTGATGTCTGGAGGATCTTCTATAGGGATGGCATCAAGACCTTGCTGCCGAGTCAGAAAGGAAGCTGGAATCTGCAGCCAAGGTTCTGAGTTCAGCCGCTGTAGATGAGCAGTTTTCTCCACAAGTTCATTTGTGGCCCCCCACTTACGACATGGGGAGCTTGGCTGAGAGCTGGCCACACCCTTGTAGTCTTGAAACGAGAAGACCTGTTTCGGCACAACGTTGTGGGGACTCGTTGAGGTGTGAAGCTCGATCTCAGACGGAGAGGTACAGGAAAGCGCAGGTGAGTTCAGCTGGTCCCACTTTTCCAGGGTCCCTACCTGAGGGACATTCAAGTACTGTTTAGTCATTTGTTTCCCGTTGGCCATCTTGTCTGTGGTGATGATGATGACTTCTTTGCCTTTGGCCTTACAAGCATCTATCAGCATCTTCAGTGTTTCTTTATCCTTGGCATTCACAGCATGGACCAGTGAAGAGCATCCCGAATGGTCCTCCAGACTTGGGTCGGCGCCGATCTCCAGAAGCTGAGACACTACCTCTGCACCGGCCCGCTCTAGACAAGCGTGCATCAGCGCCGTCTTCCCACTCTTGTCCTGGATATTTGGATCAGCACCGCTCTCCAGAAGGTACCGTACCATCTTGGCTTTAGAGACGCTCTGCTGGTCCACGTGTTTGCTCTTGCAGGCTACCATCAGTGGTGTCTCGCCAAGGTCGTTGCTCTCGTTTATGTAGGCTCCGCCCTCCAGCAAGAGACGGGTCAGACGCAGTCGACTCAAGTAGACGGCCTTCAGTAAGGAGCTACCATCTGTGTGCACGGCCTGGGTACCGTCCATGGCAGCTTCTTTCATTGTTTGGGCACACGTCATGGAAACCACCAGTGATGTATGGTCTGTTGAAGAAAGTACAAGTAGATTGAACTGAAGACATGTTTATATACTGCAGATTCAAGTCAGTATATTGCATGATAGATGATGTCGAAGCAATTTGATTGGGTTCCTCTGACTTGATTTCTGTAATCAGTGGTTACTGTAAGTCTGATCTTTAAAATGCCCCAGAATATGTAGCTTATATAATAATATTTTATGTACAAAGAAGTGTTTTTTTTCTGTTGCACAAATCTCTAAAGCAATCTTTAGAGTAATCAAATAGGCTGCAGCCTGCAATGTAAAGTAATGAAAAGCTGAAGGTCTCTATTTTGCTGTTTGTTATCAACGAGATGGTTTCTCCTGAAGTGGTGATTTTCTGTCTCCACATCTGTTCTCTCTCTCTCTCTCTCTCTCTCTCTCTCTCTCTCTCTCTCTCTCTCTCACACACACACACACACACAATCACAAATTCTCTCTCTTTCTCTCTCCCTCTCTCTATTCCACATAAACACAATCACTCTCTCTCTCTCTCTCTCTCTCTCTCTCTCTCTCTCTCTCTCTCTCTCTCTCTCTCTCTCACACACACACACACACACACACACACACACACACACACACACACACACCTCTCTCTCTGTTTCCCCCTCCATCTTTCCTGTCTGTACTGTCTGAGCAGCTGCAGTATTCTAAAGCTTATTGTGACATGTGTCCTTGGCTTCCCACTCTTCTCAAAGCAGGTGTCTACAATACGGTTGCTCGCTGCTTCAGTTGCAGGTTTCAGTCAGTCTGAATATTTAACAATTAAGGGTATTGGTGAAACAAAACAATAGTCATGTGCTCTAAACAAATTTGATTCAGATGTCCAAATTATCTAACAGTTTCTCCATCACTGCCTAAGCAGCCTCAGAATTTATATGAGAGCTTTCCATTGATATTACCAGCCTATGCAAGACTGGAGTCTTTAATTGGTAGGCTACCTGTGTCTTTCTCAGAGTTGTCACTCTGGATTTTCTGTTTTATTCATTATCTTGCCAGTTGCCATGGGAGCTATTACATATGATCTCTAATTCCACTGTGACAAACTGAAGTGACCCAGTCTATTCACTACTGCTTTCAACATAATGGAGTTTTCAGCTGCACTCTATACAGCAGGCACAAAATCGTGACCGGCTTTTATGTTGATCTCAAATGGAGATGACCATTTGAACTTACATGTTGCCAATTAAGGAAATAGAATAAAAAAATATATAATACTATATAGATAATGATGCGTTTTGCACTATGTAGCCTATGCAGTCTTCCCTTCTTCTGTGCCATTCTTTGTATCTTTGTTATTGGTAATGACTTTCCCTCAACTAACAAAGATAAGAAGCATCTTTTCTAAACACCTACAGGGTTAAAAGTAATGAGCACAGGTAAACCCCCACACTACATTGTACGGGTTTCTATTGGCAGAGCCCGTCGTTTCCATAGCAGAGTGCGGAGTCAGTGCAAGCGAGTGATGAGAGTGACTTGTGCCCCCGTCAGCAGCTTTGAGCCACTCTCCGCTCCGCAGCCGCACGCGGAGTCTGTGCGCTGTGCTCCACTTCAGTGGAGAGTGTGCAGCAGGAGCGCGCAGACAAGTGCGTGCCAAATAAAGAGTGAAGTGGGCCGCGGGTGCCACCCCAACTGCTCCTTTGGTACCTCATGTATATAAGTTATTTATTAATAATTTATGTTTTTTTCTAGGAAAAATGCGGAGATATCAAGACCAAAGTCACATTGTATAAATCTATACCTTATTGGCTAAATACACAAAAGAAATGAAATGAAAGCGAGAGACGGTAATCGTAAGCTGTTTTCGTGTTATTTCTATTAGAGTACTGCGCAAATAGTCCAGTCCGATAATACTTATTGACGTTTATTCCCCAATTATAATACAATGAGATCGGCATTCACTTACAGACGCATCTGGGAAACAATGTGCATATTTGACCTCAAAATGACAGAAGTAAATTGCCTGTTTAATTTACACTCATGAAAATTGGCAATGCGTAAATGCATAGCCTACATGGTACTCACCAATAAATCCCGTTCAACAAGCTCGATATTCAAAGGTGTCCAGATACATTGCTTCTAAAAAAGAAAGAGATAACGTATATGCTCCAACTCTGCTCTATAAATTCACCTCGTAAATACAGTTATTTGTAAACAAAGAAAGGTTGTACATCACAAACTATTCCAAAGAGGACCGAGTGCGTAATGTGCGAGAGTGTGTCTGTGCGTGTGCGCGCGCGAGGGAGCATGTGCAATATAGGTGTGACGTTAGAAAGGTCTGAAGGACGGAGAGATAAATAATATTTTCCCCTTCAGTTCCTTAAACCTTCCACTGCCCAGCAACATCCTGTGATTGAGTGTGTGTGTGTGTGTGTGTGTGTGTGTGTGTGTGTGTGTGTGTGTGTGTGTGTGTGAGAGAGAGAGAGAGAGAGAGAGAGAGAGAGAGAGAGAGAGGTTGGTCAGACGATGTTAAATTGATGTATCCCCATTAATCAACGTTTGAAGCTCATATCCTTAAGTAGGCTATGAGATAGGACGACCATCACACTAGGCCACAATCATTTGGTCTGATAATTTAGGCTATTGTCATAGGCCTAGCCTTGTCAGAGACTTGTCAATGTTGATGTGAAGCTCGACATCAGTGCCAACAGGGGTGACATGTAATTTGGTAGGCTGGATGCCTTGAATAGGCTACTGGCAAAAGTAGATGGTGAAGCTGTTAAACATGTTTTGCCTTTGCTACGATATCAAACATGGCAGATATCCTCATTTCCCCTATGACGCTCACAGCCCCTCTAATAAACAGAGACACCATTATTACAAAGACGTTGCCCTCCTTGTTTTCGCAGTTGTTGTGACGGCCTTTCTTTCTCTGCAGCCTGTTGCTGTGGGAGGCTAAGATTGTAAGGTATTTAAAGAAGTGAAAAGAAAAATTCCGCTCGTCAGCTTGCTCAAGGTGACATGAGTTTCAGCTGAAGCAATGGCGTTTCTATGACAACCCATGCAGGAACGAGAAATTGCGCACGAGTCATTCGTCCACATGCACAGTGGCCTAACTTCATATCAGTCATTCATTGTGTGTGGCGAATTCTGTTTTTGTTTAGGCTATGTTTTTTATTTGTCTTTTATTGTGTTTTGCTCCTCAAGAGAAAAAAATAAATTAATAATAATGTGATGAGTCTCAAGAGAGTTTGTGACATGTAGGCCTATGCATCTTTGTGAATATGTGTGTGTGTGTGTGTTTGTGTTTTTGTCTGAAATACTGAGATACATCACTTGTTATGTAACTCCTGGGTGAAGAAGGGTAAAGCAAATCTGCAGATACTTTGTGCTTTGTCTAAAGTTTTTGCTGCACTTTCACTTTGGTGGCAGTGCAGCTACCATTAGCCTGACATAGCCCGACCATAATACTGCTGTTCATCCGTATTCATGATGCGTATGAACAGGGCCGGACTGGGACCAAAAAGTGGCCCGGGCATTTTTGGCCATGGCGGCCCACCATGATTTTATTCAATAATAGTAATGTTGTGTCCAGCTAAACTAATACGGTAAGTTGGACATAATGCATGAATATGAGAGATTTAAGTAAAGTTGCCCAATATCCTTTATGAAAATTATGAGTAAATGACCGGGCATTGCCCTGTGTGCCCTATGGCCATTCCATGCCTGCGTATGAACATTCGTATTATGGGCGGGCTATGTCAGGCTAGCTACCATAGCTGTCAGGATGCTCTCCATTGTTCCTCTGTAGAAAGTCTTTAGGATCTTTGATCTCATTTCACACTTCCTCAGTCATCTGAGGTGGAAGAGACACAGTTGGGCTTTCTTCACAATCTGGTCAGTGTGGTCATCCCAGGTAAGGTCATCTGTGATATTAACACCAAGGAACTTAAAGTTGCCGGTTGCTCCCCACCTGCTTAGAAGTAGTTCTCCCAAGGGTCAAAGGAAATGGAGCCTAGATGAATCTCATAACATAGTCACAAAGGGTATTAAACCTATTAAAAACTCTGTGAAATGTGCGGTATCCTGTGCAGTACATAGTATAACTAGTCTCGAATTGGGAATTTATGTTGGTTGTACACAAGATTTGGTTGTATAAAAATAAAGGTGGCACTTGACACCCAATGTAAAATAATGTAGCTTGTAGCCACGTTGATTTTGTTAGGGTAGCTCTCAGAGATCCCAGGCCTAACTGATTTGTGATTTCTCACCTACAGATAGGCCTAGCCTATTCTCTTCTGCATTTCCTGGTACTGAATGATTTTTTTTCTTTTTTTTTTCTGAGGCCATTTCAGGTACAGTGAACAATAGGCTTACAAATAATATTCATGTTGGCATAGTCTGCAGATTAGCAGAACAATACATCACAGGAACACACATCCACAAACACAGTGGATAACTGCAAATGAAGAACTCCTTTCCAAAATGCTACTAAAGTCATTTAAATTTAATTTACGTGAATCTTTTTTTATTTTAGATTTTCAGATAAAGTGTTGCAGAAGGGTTAATGTTATCTGAACTTTCTTTACAGAATTATAAAATTGTGACATTGTGAGACTGAGAAGTGCAAAAAAAATACATAATTTCTATGTATTGCCCTATGTATGAAAATGGAGATAGCTATTAAAATATTACCCTGATAACTGTAGGTCTTACTTTGTGTAGTAAAAAGCATTGGGCATGTAGCTTAGAACTCTAGATGCACTCTTGCGGTAGCAGATTGAGCTTGCTATACATTCATAGGATAGTCTGGCGTGTCAGGCTATTTGGCATGTTGCTTACAATAAGTGGGCAGCTTGTACATGTAATTTTTAAAATAGTTGTAAAAATAGTTGTTTGCTTAGTCTGTAAAATTAACAATAAAACCAACAATAAACTGATTCTGAGCATTGGCACTAAAAACCAACCATGCACTTCAATACTCAATTTCTTGATGCTGCCACAAGGTGTCACTGTTTTATAAGTATTTGCTTATTCACGTCACAGCTGTAAAACTCTATCATCATACTGTCATTATACTGTATAAGCATGCATCAATATTTATCCTCATAAATATTGTGGCATCTTAGATTCCTGTATTATGTTTTGTTTTGTTATGTTGTTTTTTTCCCTCTCAGGTGGAGTTTAGTGGAGTCTCCTTAGCAGTGAGAAGAGAGAGGATTCAAGCGGAGCGTATTCCATGATCTTTGGTGAGAAGCCTCTCTGCCGGTAAAATCAAATGAAAACATTATGGACATAATGGTTGGCAATAATTCATTTATACTTAAAGCTGCAACAGAAAATGCACCTCCCGCCCAACACACACACACACACACACACACACACGTACACGTACAAATTCTTGAAATAATGCAAACACAATGAACATTTAAAAATATACCGGTGGTAAATTTCAACCACCTCAATAAAAGTGTGGATAACAAGTGATTGATCCCCTCAGCCTGAGATTTGATTCATCTCTTGGTAAGTGCAGAAAACACTTAAAAACTATTTTTATAAACAATTTTAATTGCAGCTGTTAACCGCAATGAAGATACCATTACTGGTTGTGACTAATAGAATGTCATCGACATGCTGGATGATTGGTGATTAGTTACTGGATTTTTGGTGAATTGCTAATGAGCTGTAATGGCTCATCAGTTAATCTCAGTTTCAACCCATGGTACTGTATGTCACCACATTCATTGTGATGGAATCATGCAAATCTAATCATTGTCAAAGCTGTTAGATGTGACTGCTGTAGATTTGACTCCTGATTCCTCAAGTGAATTAAGTCAAATCTCTGTGTAATTGTAACTCTTCAAAGTTAACATTAGTGCCATTTTGTCCCGCAATAAAAAATGTGTTTGTATTTATATACATTTTCAAACCCATTCAACCAAGCAGCAGTTTTTGCCTAATGGTTACCAATTTTTTTTTTCTTGCCATTTGAATTTGTTGAAAAACAAAACATCAGCAAAACAGATTGTCATGGGTCAGCCCCATTTTAAAGACTTATGAGCATGTGGCTATTTTTGGGATTGACAGACATACTCGTAATCCCCCATAATCTCTCAGCTCAGTGACTGCATGGATAGGGAACATGGGGCAAAGGCCACCATCAGCTCGGCCTTGCTTCCCTTCATACAGGCAGTCAGTGTCTGCTGCTTCACTCACTTTGTAACTGACTCTCCTCTCTGCGCTTGGATTCCATAACTGACTTGCACTCTGCACACACACAAAAAAGTTCTTGAACAAATGGCAGCCTTGTGATGTTTTTTGTTGTTTTTTTGTTGTTGTTGTTGACAAAAAGCTTGCAAACTTCTGGCTTGTATGGCTTCTGGTCTTGTTTTGGCACTTTGCGTAAAATGTCTTAGAGACAAAATAAATCAACACTAAAATTAAAGATAGAGTGTGGCTTGAGGTTTATGCAAGGAATGCATGAATGTCGTATGTAGTGGTGGAAGGAGGTGAAATGTGTGTGTATGTGTGTGTGGGTGTATGTGTGTGTTAGCATCACAATAATCTTTGCATGTTCCATAAGCATGATCAAGACTGATATTTACAGATTGAATAATAACTCACTGAAAAGAATATGTAAAAGTAGACTCTATGCTACCCTAGCGTACAGTATGCGTTTTGTGTGAGTGACAATGCAGTGTTAAATGCATCTCTCTCTCTCTCTCTCTCTCTCTCTCTCTCTCTGTCTATGTGTGGGCTATTTGTTTGATCAGCAGCTGCAGATTTCACAAGCAAGATTATGGCCAGATATATTTTTTTTAAGATTATTAAGATTACAGAGATGTTTGTTGATGCACCACAATTCAAGTCCATTTGATGTAGGACACTGACCGCGTTTATGGATTCCCTCCATAACTTTGCTTTAGAATGGACAGGGCGCATTATGGACTTAAAGCGGAGAGAGCACTGTGTGTGTATTAAACGTCAACACTCTATTATGGACCTTTTCCCACAGCTGTAATAATTTCCTTACGTCAGTCATGCATCTGTCCTGATCTTGCCAAGCTCCCGAGAGGAATGTTGACGTTGTCAGTATGTCTTTGTTTTGCTGATCATGTTCTCCTCAGGGGGCTGTTATATTGTAAGCCGTTGTAAGTCCTTTTTTTTATTCTGGCTTTGGCAGATATCTGGGTGGCTGAGAGATTTCACAGTCCAGTGAGATACAGTACATAACTGGTAACCCAGCTACTACAAGAGCATCATTAATCGGGTCATTTGATCATTTTACTTGAAATATGAAGTACAGTATATCAGGTGCATCATCAAGCACAGCCTACTCGTCATGTAGACGTTTCACATGAAACAATGATACACTATAGGTTTTAATGACTTTTTAAACATTAAAATGTGGAGTTGGTAATAAATTCAATACAGAAGCCTTAAAATGTTCAACATACTAGGCCTTGTTTTATGCAAAATATAAACAATTCTTATCAGGTGACTCTTCTCTGTGTACAGTCAAGGACCCCCGAAGAAATATACAGGGTAGTGTCTGAGCTAGTGAGCACGGTGTGTTGTGATACTGTATGTTTGAGGAGGCCCCAGCGTCAAGGCAGTGCTGTGGGTTGTGTGGGAGTGCTACATCACGTCTGCTCTTTGTACAACAAAGCCCAAGTTCAGTACACTGTGGGAGGACTCGGAGTTAGCCCAGCAGCCTGCGGATGGGAAAACCGATTTAGACAGTGAGTTGTATTTATACCACTCGCCACTGTGTGTGTGTGTGTGTTTTTTTTTTTTTTTTTTTCTCACAAGTGTGGGGGAGCATAGGTAAGGCTCAAACTGCAGGCACAATGAAAGCCTTTGTGTGTGTGTGTGTGTGTGTGTGTGTGTGTGTGTGTGTGTGTGTCTGTGTGTGTGTGTTTTCCCCTCCTAGACCCTGCAGCTTACAGCAGGTGTTTAGTGTAATGGTGAATGTCACACTTATCTATTGTGTTTGGGTCATGGGCTCACTGCAGGTTCCACTGCACAAAAGTATAGCCTATAAAACAAGTTCATGGTAATTCATGATAATATAATTATTAAAAAATAGACATGTAAGTAAGTCAAAGCAACACATATTTCTTTCCCCAGAGTATTGCCAGAGTTGTTCCAAAGATCACAGACAGCACTCTCTCTCTCTCTCTCTCTCTCTCTCTCTCTCTCTCTCTCTCTCTCTCTCTCTCTCTCTCACACACACACACACACACACACACACAGAGACAGACAGACAGACAGACAGACATTTGGAGATTAACTGGTAGGCCTACCTGACAGAGTCTAGTGTTTACTATGCTGCTCCATCCCGAGCGTGCTGGGCACATGGCGGGCATGTGCAGTCTGGATGATAAAACAAGAGGCCTTCCCCCTAATCCCAGATTCCCTTTCCCAGAATGCTTAGACAGAGGGGCGGGAGGGTTGTGTGGGAAAAACACTTTTACTGAGAGTTGCTCAGATAGTCAGGGGGAAAATCCACTTTATTATTTATTAAAAAAAAAAAAAAATCACCATTAGGCCTCGTGGGTGATTACTGAATGTTTGTAAACAACAACAAACTTTTTTTTATCTGTAGGAAAACACACATGCTTGCACACATGCAAACGTGCATGATCATAAATGCCCTCAAAACAATATCTGAATAATTGTTTTACTATAATAACAATTTCCATGTAGTCTTTATCAAAGTGCAATTTAAATATTATTATCAAGTAAAAACAATCAATCCAATTGGAGGTGAACTGATAAAGTTTATCAAAATGATAGGAATGTATTTCTGTAAGTTCATTGCAAATAGGTGAAGAAGTTGTGCTTTTAAACTCTTATGCATTTACGCAATTACATGAAACTGCTGTCAAGAAGGTATTAGCAGTTGCCTTTAAAGATATGCTCCAAAATTGCCAATTTATAAAACCATTACAACCGTGTTGCTGCTCCATCTCACCATTCCTCACACAAACATGCTGATCAGTTATGTGGAAGTAGAGATTGGATTCCTATATCTATATTGCCATATTATTTTACTTCCACTTAAAGTAGACTTTGGGTTTTTTTTAAGGGCGTGATCTATTAGTAAATTGAATTTCTCTGTTGTTTGTTGGCACAGAACCAGAATCCACTGTCCGTTTGAACCTGTGTGCGCTCCGAAATGTAGGCTACTTCTATTTTAGTGAAATAAAGTTTGTAGCCACGAGGGGGCGAGGATTATGATTGGCGGGTCAGTAATTGAGAATGGCAGGCTTCACATGTAATTACGCACGTATTTGTCCTGGTAATTTGTTGAGTTAATTTATGATGCTGTTAAGTTTGTTAATATTTTTTCTGCCATAACGCTCATTTAATGCCTTAACGATCATTCTTCTATTCCACGAGCAACTCGGACAACCTTATTTTTTGTTTACCTTAAGCCTACTCGTAAGAACGGAGTTAAATAGGCCTAATTCAAGTATCAGCCTACTTCATTGACCGAAGTCGCCAAGGTCTCCATAGGCTAGCCTTAATGTTATGCAGATGAAAACCCCGGTTTATTTGCGCGCTTTATAGTATGGAGTGGAGCGCCACGGCTTTATCAGACAGAGAGGAGCGACCTGCTGTCTCTTTAAGTTGGTGTCAAAGCCGATTACGACGGATCTCGGTCGTGATTCCGTCTGTTCACTAGATCTATTTTTGTTTTACGTCGCTGTGTGTACGTCAAGTTTTTATTTTTATTTCATATTCTAATTTAAATGTCTCTTTTATCCGTTTACTTTTACCGCCACATTCATTGCCTAAAATATGTAATTTCTTGATCCTGTGGTGTCAACATCACTGGCGTTTGACTATTCTGCGTGGGGTTGATGATGCGATAGACAACGCGCCAGGCACGTCAACTTTCCACTGTGCGTCTTAGCTAAGACAGGATTACCGTCGGGTAAACAACGATTTCAAACTTTCTCTACTTTTCTCCAAACTATTGAACATCTGAAGACTATGTGGTCATGCGTAACAGTGTGACTTGCACAGACGGAAAATGCAGAAAAGTGTTCGGTACAATGAGGGGCACGCTCTGTATCTCTCCGTAATTGCGCGCAAAGAGGGCACCAAACGTGGTTTCTTGAGCAAGAAGACAACCGAAAACAGTCGATGGAATGAAAAGTACTTTGCACTGTACCAAAACGTTCTGTTTTACTTCGAGAATGACCAGAGCACGCGACCGCTGGGCATCTACCTGCTCGAGGGGTGTTCGTGTGAGAGGGTACCAGCGCCAAAAGTCTCCTCCGTCAGCAAAGATGCTCAAGACAAACAGGTATGCGGACTATTCTCTTACTTGATACACACTGTGAGTCCTGTCCTGTGGATAACATATGAAGTTTGATCTTACACCTAAATCAATCAGTTTAGTAATACTGTAACATCGCCGATGCGACGCGGGCTGGGAAGTTGATGTGGATTACATAAGTTACTTACAGAGTACGGGGGCATTAAATATGTGGGATGGTGCCTACGTTGAATTCATCAAAACAGTACAAACTCGCAGTTGAAATGATTCCAACATCCTACAACTTCTATTTCAGCGTCGTTTCGTTCGTTTCATCGTTTTGTTACAATGAAATAACCTGCATGTCTAGGATCAAGTAGACCAATGATGCCCCCACTCTTTGTGACATTATTAACCAAAGTTAATCAAAAACAAAGTTTATCAAACAACAAAAACTCATTGAACACAAGAAGGCACAAATGCATCACTATTTTCTAAATTGGCAGTTGGTAGATTTGACTTAAGAAGACTGTGTGTCTTCTTTTTCAAGTAGGCTAAGAGTCTGTGGATGTCTGGAGATCGCAGCCATGAAGGATGGTTTTGTTTTGCTTTGGCTTAATTCCGTGCCCGAGTTTGTGATGAGGATATACAGCAGGATGTACACCTTGGACACTTGTGTGCTGATAGATGATAGATGGATGTCACAGTTACACACAAGCTCACAGAAATATGGGGCTATACACAGTTTGGTGAGCAGCAATATGTGCATTGAAAATTGATCAAATTGATGGATATTGACAGAGCAGGGTGGATGCCCTTGACCCTTCTCAATGGAGGTGCCTTGTTGGCCTTGTGAGGGTACATTCTGCCCGACAGACATGGGTGGCAGACGAAGAGGGTGAGGGTTGGTGCTGGCACTAGCATTGACGTTGGCATTGGGCACACAGTTCAGATGAGAAGTAGCGTCGGAGCGTCAAAGCATCAGCATCAAAGTGCTTTGGTCTGGGATGAAAGCGCAGGGGGCCTGTGATGAGAGTGATGAATATGGCTTTGATTTCCCCTCTTTTCTTAGTCAATCAGCTATTCTGCCCCCCCCCCCCCAATTCCAATTGCCATCATCCCTGCCAAACCCCCTAAATGCTCAGTCAGTCGCCATTGTGCTCTGCCAGAAAGGGTTTGTGTTGAATGGTTTTTGAAGTCCATGTATGTGAGAGAAGGGTGAGAGACAGAGGAGAGGGTGAGTGAGTGAGCGAGTGAAAGTGTTTGTTATGTATGTGTCCTCTCTCCATCTTCATCTACCTTCCTTTTAACTGTCTTCTCTCTCTCTTCCTCCGTCTGCTTCTTGTTCTATTGCTTTCTTCTTCTCTTCACTAATTTC
>JAODXP020000031.1:20898445-20904679 GCA_027497455.2 Sardinella longiceps
GAAATCAAAACATAGTCGCTTGGAATAAATATTTATGCTGAGAGGCTACATTTTACAGTAAATGAAGTTGCTCTGAATATGTAAACATTTACTTCAATCTAAAGCTACATTTACAAAGGTTCTCCTCAACATCTGGCACGTCGTCTACACATCGTAGCCATTTGCTTTGTAAATCATCAATTTGTCCTCTGTATATTATAGTTGCACATAGACAAAGGCCATCAGACCATCAAACTTCAATTTAGTCCAGCTATTAAGAGCTGTCCAAAGAACTAATGAGAATAGGGGCTTTGTGTGTGTTTGGATTTCAATGCACATTTTCTAAAGCTGTGTCAATGTGTGTGTGTGTGTTTATGTTTGTGCGTGTGTGTGTGTGTGTGTGTTTGTGTTTGTGTTTGTGCGTGCTAGTGTGTGTGTTTGTGTGTGCATGGAGGAAAATGAGTGCTGTTGAGACAGATGTCTTGCACATGGTGTTTAGAGGGCGCACTCAAAGACAAAATGACTGTTGAGTGATCCACGCAAATCCCTGTGTTTATATGCCCTCCTCCATGGGCAAGTCTCCGCTCTCTGCTCGCCTCGTAGGGTCAAATTCGGGTCACTATCCTGCATTTAAAGGTTGCATCACGGTGCCATGACCCATTTGGTCTGACCTTCCATAGGCCCTTAAATCTCTGCGGGTGGTTGGTGCAGGGTTTTTCTATCTCTCTCTCTCTCTCTCTCTCTCTCTCTCTCTCTCTCTCTCTCTCTCTCTCTCTCTCTTTTCTCTCGTTTTGCTGAGACAGGCTGAATTCAGAAGGGTAACCATTCTCTCATGAATTACCTTGCGTTTGTTTAATCAGTCGTGTACTCTCTCTCTCTCTCTCTCTCTCTCTCTCTCTCTCTCTCTCTCACAAGGTCTCTCTTTGTCTGTCTCTCTCTTTCACTCTTTCGCTAGCGTGCATTTGCACTGCACATTTGCACATTCGCACGGGCAGCTGCACAATCCTGCCCTGACTGAGCACACACACACACACACACACACACACACACACACACACACACACACACACACACAGCACCTCGTTCGGCCTTCCGAATGCAGTCAGCGAGCGCTTAAAAATTTTACAAAGCTGCTCGCAGTTCAGTTTTTTTTTTTTTTTTTTTTTTACACCCCCAGCATTATCATTGCATCTGCAATTCCCAAAATGCCTGGAAGAAAAGAGTACACAGCAGTAGCATTCCAAAGTCAGCTCTTTTGTACAGAACAGAGATGTGTGTGAGGTGATTTTCATATTTCAAATGAAACTCCACTTGAAATGTGAATTATTCTTTCTCTCCTGGACTGTGCTGAGCTGTCTAAAGTGGCTACCATGTTTTCAGTGTCTCCCCCACTCTGTAGGGATGTCATCTATTGTTAATGATGCTATCCACACACAATTCACACCTTCAGCCCTTGGAGTGTTGCGTAATTCATAAGAGAGAGTAGAGAGAGAGTAGGCAGTGTTGATAAACGCCTCAGCCATGTTGCCCCATGTTGCCTCTTACTCAGATTCAGATTCAGATTCAAAGTGCTTCATTGGCATGATTTTGCCAAAGCAGTCAGTAAATAGAACAATAACAGTAAAATTCATGAAAATAAATTTATATATAGAATAAAATTTACTCTCTCACTCTCTCTCTCTGTTTCTCTCTGTCTCTCTCTCTCTCTCTCTCTCTCTCTCTCTCTCTCTCTCTCTGTCTGTCTGTCCTGTGCAACGATGCGGCCCGCAGCTACTCTGACATCATCATCGAGCGGGAGGTGCTCATGCAGAAGTACATCCACCTGGTGCAGATCATGGAGACGGAGAAGGTGGCGGCTAATCAGCTAAGGACACAGCTGGAGGACCAGGACACAGAGATCGAGCGCCTCAAGGCTGAGGTCTGTGCTGACTCTGCGCCCAACAATAATAACATACATTTACATTTGACTAAACTTGACCATTTTTTTATTGACAATGTACTGTACAAAACATTTATAAAGTATATCGAAAATGACAAACACAAAGACAATAAAGCTCAGAGAGCTTGTTTTCATTGTGGTCCTTGTGTGTATTTTTAGGTATAATTAGTGTGTATGAACATCTGAGTCAAACACACAGTTTTATACTGTGCATTCTTTTTAAATAAGCCTGACAACGTTTTGTGTAATTTAATATCCACATAGTACTGTAAGTGTTATTGAGACTATATATTATTTATGTTATTATGTGATACATTTTGGTTGGGTGTTATTACAATAATTTACAGAGTGTAGAATTACATTGTAGAATACACTGTAGAATTCCATTACATACATGTAGTGATTACATAGGTAGTGATGGAAATATAGATTTTTTCTTAGTCAAAACCCTAAAGCTGTTTCCCTGACTAAAGTCTCTTGCCGTCTTCTTTAGATTGTGGTGCTGAATAAGGCAAAGGAACGGATGCTGCCTTTCCAAGCCAATCAGGAGGAAGAAGACCCTGATATTAAAAAAATCAAGAAGGTATTTATTTCCATGGAAACAAAATAACTTTTCAACAGACAGAATGAAGGGTCTAAGGACTAATAACCAGCATATTGTATCATATTGAGTTCACCTGAGAAAATAAAATCAGCAAAACCCAGTCCAGTGTGCGGTGATCTGATATTTTTTGGCACTTTAGGGATTATTTTTGTTATAACAGTTCAAACAGAGAATTGAAACAATAGAGGATTGGAGATACAGTAGAAATAGCAGAACACTGACCAGATAGCATGTGATTTGTGAGGCGCCATCATGACCCTAGTTAAGAGCTGTGCACATTGTCATGTTACATTGCTCACTGGTCACTGCTGTAACATCAAAGCTTCTGAGTGTGTATGTGTGTATGCGTGTGTGTGAGAGTGTATGTGTGCATGTGTGTTGGTGTTTGAATGAAACACATTGATCATACGAATCTTGTGTGTATTTGTGTGTGTATTTGTGTGTGTAAGTGTGAATACATTGGTGCGTAATGTGTGTGTGTGTGTGTGTGTGTTATCCTCCAGGTGCAAAGCTTCATGCGTGGCTGGCTCTGCAGGCGTAAATGGAAGATCATTGTGCAGGACTACATCGCCTCGCCACACGCCGAGAGCATGCGCAAGCGCAATCAGATCGTCTTCAACATGGTGGAGGCCGAGACCGAGTACGTTCTCCAACTCTCCATCCTGGTCAACTGCTTCCTGCGACCGCTGCGCATGGCCGCCAGCTCCAAGAAGCCGCCGATCAGCCACGACGACGTCAGCAGCATCTTCCTCAACAGGTCTCTCTCTCTCTCTCTCTCTCTCTCTCTCTCTCTCTCTCTCTCTCTCTCTCTCTCTCTCTCTCTCTCTCCCCTGTGCCAGGGCAGTTATTACATATTTGTGTATGGCTTTGGTGTGTCTGTTTGTGTGTCCATATGTGTACATGTGTGTGTATATACATGTGTGTGTGTGTGTGTGTGTATACTCATGAGAGCTTGTGTGTTTTCACACCTGTGCCCTGACCTTTCATCATGATGATCTTATGAAAGCTGTGACGCAACGTGTGATCTCTCTTGCAGTGAGACCATCATGTTTCTGCATGAGATATTCCACCAAGGCCTCAAGGCGCGCATTGCCAATTGGCCTACACTAGTGTTAGGTAAGAAGAATTTCAGCATTTGTTTTTAAAAAGTAGATCAAAATGGATAGGAAACAACATAAGCCATTTTGTAACAGACTATATAGTGTACTTATTAAAGATAGTGAACTTATAAAAGTGATGGTTTGGCCGCATTCAACCATAGCCCTGCTGACTGCACTAGGTTTCATGAAAGAATTTGGACCAACATTGACCGAACATGAACGCAATTGTGAATGAGAACTTTACATTGAGTCAACGGCACCAAAATCATTTAAAATTTGAAGTAAGTGGTGCCAATGTTAAGTGCATGTTTGCAAACGCATTCGGTCTAGATTTTTTTCAAATTCTTTCATTCCACTCGCTATCTATAGCAGTCAGCAGGCTTGAGCTACAGGGCTGTGCTCGAATGACACCCAACCATCTCTTTAATTAGTTGAATGTTGAGTGGAAAGACACTTAAAAGCATGTGAGACCAGCCTTAAACTATATATTCCCATAGTTAAGCAGTCCCTTTAACATACAGTAGGTATACAGGACTTTAGTGGCCATACTCTGTATATATGATCTTTAGAGAGAATGTTTCCCTTGACCTCTAAAGAAAATGTAACCCTTGGCCTTTCCTCTTCTTAGCTGACCTATTCGACATCCTGCTGCCCATGTTGAACATCTACCAGGAGTTTGTGCGCAACCACCAGTACAGTCTGCAGGTCCTGGCCAACTGCAAGCAGAACCGTGACTTTGACAAGCTGCTCAAGCAGTACGAGGCCAATGCTGCGTGCGAGGGACGCATGCTGGAGACCTTCCTCACCTATCCCATGTTTCAGGTAAACAACCTTATCCTTGGCCCCCATCTGTTTATTGCCATTTTTCTTCAGAGAATACTCTCTGAGGGAATATTGTGTGACACATCGAAAGGGTTGCTGCTGCTGCTGGATTTGTTATTTTTTACGAGGAAGGAAAGACATTTTTTTGGACAATCGCACCAAAGGCACGGAAACTGAACCCACATCTTTAATGTCGATGCTGGGTGGAATGGCTGCAACTGGCCAAGAACTCCATCCCTTCCCATCTGACATTCAATTCCCACAGTCAAAATGTCATTGGGATGACTCAGTCAGCAGGATGCCATTTCATTGGTTACGATACGAGCACAACGCCAAACAGTTTATCTTCAGTAGTGACTGACCACAATGGCTCAACAGAAAAAAAAACTCACTAATCCAAGCTTGCCTATATCCTCCTTTCTTCCTCTCTTTCTTCTCAATTACCCCCTCTCTTTCTTTCTCTCTCTCTCTCTCTCTCTCTCTCTCTCTCTCTCTCTCTCTCTCTCTCTCTCTCTCAGATCCCTCGCTATATAATCACGCTGCATGAGTTGCTGGCACACACCCCCCATGAGCATGTGGAGAGGAAGAGTTTGGAGTTTGCCAAGTCCAAGCTGGAGGAGCTGTCCAAGTGAGTCTGCTCTGTTAGAGGCCATTAGAGGCCTTGATCTAGCCAAGTGGCTGGAAAATGTACAACATGTAACATATACAGTCATAACATAGCTACCCACAAGCATGTCAAACAAACAGATTTCCCACAGATTGGAGATGTAAAAACTGGCGCTGGTAGATCAACAAGCTTGGGTTGGGGAGGTTGTTTTGGAGGGAGACCGCTGGGTACCCATGCATTATTTAGTCACCAAGAGCTTTATGCAGTTCACTTTCTACTTAAGAAATAGGCCACTGAGACACACTTTGTACAGTATGTGTAAAAAAAAGCCCTTACATTAAAACTTGCTGCAGATAAAGTTCCTGTCCTTGATAAATCTTAAGTCACCTTATACTGTAATGTGCATAAGTGCTGCATAGAGAAAGACTAAAACCGATAAATGTATTTTGATACATACTTTGTACATACACACATTTTCATGCAGATGTTGCTACAGTATACCAAGCCTAAGCAATGCTCATTTGTAGGAAATCTGGTATTTCTAACCTGCTTATGCAGTAAACACATTACAAAAGTTGTTCAAGCTCTATTAACGTTCATAGTTGTCTGACGGTATACTCAAATTCTAAGAAATAAAATTTGACCTTTGACCTTTTTTTTTACCATGATGACCTTTATGAATGTGATGAATGTTCTTTGAAAGATAAAGCTGTGGTTTTCCATGTTCTCAGGATGATGCATGATGAGGTGAGCGAGACGGAGAACATCCGTAAGAACCTGGCCATCGAGAGGATGATTGTGGAGGGCTGCGATATCCTCCTGGACACTAGCCAGACGTTTGTGCGCCAAGGTGAGCTCGGCCAAACCTCTGCTAAATGCCTTTTTTGGACCGAACTGAAGGAAACTAAATTGAATTTTAGTTAAGTCGAGTTCAGAGGGTTTTATTGTCATTCCAAGCACATACACAGTAAAACAAAATGTTCTTTAAATGATTTCATAAAGAAAAACCTTTACTTTGACAGCATCTTTCTCAACTCATTTCAATGGCTGAATCACAGCCCTCAACACTCAACCCTAAAAGTTTTAGAAATGGGAACCTCACTTTTGTCTGATCCAATTAGGAGATCAGGACTTAAGTAGGACATTGGAATTCACCCATTTCTCCAATGGCCCCTTAGACATT
>JAODXP020000031.1:20904779-20907279 GCA_027497455.2 Sardinella longiceps
GCAGGGCTTTGAACCGTTATTTTTTTCCAATCGGTTCGTTCCGAACAGAAACGGAATTATAACGTTTCCGGTTTTGTGTTCCACCAATAAATTGACGTTCCCGAACCGGTTAGAACCAAAAAATAATGTTCCCGGAACGGTTAATTTCGTTCCTGCAGCTGTTTAATGCTATGAAACAGCTTCCTCTTCCAGCTTAAACCAAATATAATATTTACAACCATTATTAAATAATAATTATATTCTTAGCCTATTAATAATAATAGGTTGCCTGATATTTGGGCTCCACATCCCTCAACGCTGCACTTTGATTTGTTTGTTGCTGGGTCGAAGGTAAAAAGCTGGCGATTTGGATTCTCAGCATGTCTTCCCATCTACACAAAGAGAAAAGTTGCCACAAATGAGAAAGATATTCCGTTTAGTGTTAGCAAGAATAGATAGCCATGGGCATCGGGAAAACAGAGGTGTTCACTTTAGCCAACTGTTCGCTAGTTTAACTAACGTGGAGTTGACAAATATAGTGATTGATATTGTGTTTGTAATGATTGTTTTAATTAACGATGGGTCGTAATTTACCTCTTGTTTAAGATGTGGGGTGAAGACTTTTTAATCCACCGCTCAATCTCCATTCAGTCAGCGATTCCTCCAGGAATGGTTTGGGAGGGAAGGGAACTTTGACTCAGCGAATGTGATGTCACACAGGTGAACCTCAGCCGCGCGCAGGAAAATAATTAGTTTTTTTTTTTTTTTTTAAAGTTAATTCTAAGGCAACACAAACTTTGAGGATCGAAATAAAACCGGTTTTAACCGGTTACCATTATTTTTAAATAAGTGTTCCTGTTCCAGAACATAAAAAATAATAACGTTTCCGGTTTCGTTTCCGTTCCATGTAAAAATCAAAAAGTTTCCGGTTTTCGTTTTCGTTCCTTGAACCGGTTCAAAGCCCTGATTCTGTGTGTGTGTGTGTGCGCGTTTGTTTTTTAGCCCCTGGCTGTGGCCTGCACTGTGTTGTCTTTCCATCACTAGCCTCCTCTTGCCTGATGTCCACTCTTAAATTGGCTACCACTGACTGGTTGTGTGTGTGTGTGTGTGTGTGTGAGAGAGAGAGAGTGTTTGTGTTTGTGTGTGTGTTTGTTTGTTTGTTTTCAGCTCCCATCTAAGTCCCTGCACTGTGCGGTCATCTCTCCTCTCCCCTTATCTTGTCTGTGTCTCACATCATAGCAGTTTCCCTTGTACTCGTCCCTCCAAAGATCTCTCAGCATGCCCCCCCCCCCAAATAACACCTTCACCACCACACCACCACCACCATACTCTCCACTCTCTCTCCTAAAACTTCCTCTCGAAACTCTTTTGCCTTTGTCCTTGGCTAACCGATGGTACTCTTGTCCAAAGACTTTCACTTCTACAACCTAAACTTTTGTCCCTGAGAACTTTTTCTTTTGATCTGGGCCGCCCTTCCAAAGTGTCAACGTGTCCAAAGTCCAGAAATCCACTCGGTGATACCAGATGATGGATCGCCCCAAATCAGCTTTCTCTTGACGCTCGATAGGTCAATAATGCATGAAGCAAATGCACAAAAAAAAAGCAGGGAGGGGGAGAGACATCCCAGCTCCAATTTGCCCTCATTACTGCCCTGAGTGAATTTGTGCCTCAGAGTGCTTGGCTGCCCATCGATAAGGCCGCTTGATTGATTTGAGGGAAGATTTGAGTGTAGATGGGTAGTGATTGAAGTGATTACGAGAAAGTGCGTGCCTGCAAGTGTGTGTGTGTGTGTGTGTGTGTGTGTTTGAGTGTGTGCGTGTGTGGTGAGTTTGTGATGTTTACTAGTCTAAGGGTCTCGCTTACTCATTCAGACTCACTCACTCACATCCTCACCCTCTCTCACAGACACTCTTTCACGCATTCACTCGTTCACTCTTTTTCTCTCTCTCTCTTACACGAACACACACACACACAGTCATATACTCAATTACTCTCTCAGTATCTCTCACTCACTCACACACACACACACACACACACACACACACACACACGCTCACACTCTCTTTCACTCTTTCTCTTTCTCACACACACACACACACACACACACACACACACACACACACACACACACACACACACACACACACACACACACACACACACACACACACATTCATCCTCTCTCTGTATGTCCTCCTGTTATCTACCCATGATGCTGTCCCTTCATCCGTAAGATCAGTGGCCTGACTCTCTCAACACGCCCTCCCTACACTCCCTGATTAAAGCACCACACACACACACACACACACACACACACACTCCCTCTCACCACTACGAGCGCTTAGATTACCCCCACAGCATTTGCTCAAAGACTTCACCGTCCTATCAATCTTATTTCAAGCTGGGTGAATTTGAGGTACTTGGAATGCTTCAGATCTATTTTTTAAACGCAGTTTACCACCGCGGAGATATTCTCACACGCGTCTCATTTTCATTTCCTTTTGTTGTATTTTTAGTGACT
>JAODXP020000031.1:20929779-20932279 GCA_027497455.2 Sardinella longiceps
ACTAATGAATGCCTACATAGAGCACATAATGGACAAGGAGATATTTTGATGTGTGGTTGCTTATCGTATATCAACCTTTTTCATCCTATCCCAGTTAAAATGAATACTGAGTAAATAAATGAATGAAAATTGTTTTTGAATAATTGTTACAGTATTTTCACTGTCTTTATTGGTTTTTTATATCATTTTTTTTATGGTTTGTATGCACCATTTATTGCTGTTCGAAATAAATGATTGATATTTGATATCAAGATTGATGATGGATAAATAATGATTGATTGAATTGAATATGATTTGATTTGCAGGTCCCAAGACGTGTTCAGGCACGCCATGACTTCCTCCTCTCCAGTGCGTCTGGAGGTGCTGCCGGTGTCCAACAAGCACCGCTACGAGAAGAGTCTGATTGGCCAGTTGGTTGGTCTGAACGAGGGGCCCAGTGTCGAGGCCTTGCCCAAAACACGCAGCCCGCTGCTTCTACGCCCCAAACTAGGACCTCTGCGGGAGAACACCGATGCCCCTCACCGCTCCCCCGAAGTGCCAGCTGCCGCCCCTCCTCCCACCATCGCCCCCACCTCAGCACCAGCGCCTGCACCTGCGCCCACACCTGTGGTTGCCCCGGCTACCGTTGCCCAGGCAGCCCCTGTCCGTGCTCCCTCTCCTCCTAGGGAGGAGCCTCGAGCCAGACACACCCCCGATCTGCCGCGTTCCGCCGAGTCCACGCCCCCACGGGCGGCGTCTGCCTCTCCAACGTCGGCAAGGGGCCGCAGCGAGAGCCCCCTGTCCAAGAAGGGCCCCCAACTCTCCACGCTGGTCAACCTGGCCAACAAGAAAGGAGGGAAGAGGATGAAGATAGACCTGAAGAAGGGTAAGAGAGGGAATAGACGTGGAGAGATGGAGAGAGTCAGATAAACAGATGGATGAATGAGTGTTGGATGTTGGAAGAAGAATGCATGACTGAATGACAATGCCCCCCCCCCTCCCCCCATGGCATGGATTAGCCAATCAAGAGGCCAATTAATGAAGTTGTTATCCCAAAGTCTCTGTGGTTTCTCTGATTAGGGCTTGGGATGGGCACTGGTAATCAGTTGCAGTGTAAATGAATGACAAAACTGTGAAGGAGTGAGGGACTATAAGTGAATATGTGTCTGGTTTGTGTGTGTGTGTGTGTGTGTGTGTGCTTGAGAGTATGAATCTATTAAAAGCGAAACGGTATATTGTCGTAAGGGGAATAAATGAGCCATAGCCCCTCGTTAATTATAATACGTGTAGACACCGCTGTCTGTAACACCTTTATTCTGTTAGCGTGCTAATTGGTCTATTTGTATCAGTCGTGTTTTTATTCGCTGGCCAATGAGGCATACAGGTGCCACATGACTGACATTAGAACCCCTTGATTGAACCCGTTCAGTGATCGCTTAATCCTTAGGGGCGATCTTCAGAGGGGGCATAAAACTGATCGGAAATCAGTTGTAAGGTGCATAAAGCGTCCGTGGGCGTAAAATTACATGGGATAATACACAGCTGATGTGCCAGTTTCATGGCCATTAGAGAAAAAAGGCCTCTTTCCCTCGGAGTCTATTAAATGGCTATTGATCAGGAGGTTGCTTAGGGGAATTCATTATACACGCTGAAGTAGAAAGAGAGAAGTAGAGGGAGGTAGGGAGGGAGGGAGAGAAGAGAGAGGTGAGCAGGGAGGGGGAGAGAGAGGGATGAAAAGAGAGCGGGAGGAGAGTTAGATGTATGGAGCCACCTTTGCAAGTCGCAGTAGAGCTAGATATGCAGAGCCACCTCTGCCAGTGCAGAGCAGCTTTGTGTGTTTAACATGCGGCGAAGCTGTGGTGTGTGATTTGGGCCCTCTTGATATCTCTCTCTCTCTTTCTCTCTCTCTCTCTCTCTCTCTCTCTCTCTCTAGTCTCTCCATCCTGCTCTCTCTCTCTCTCTCAGTCTCTCCATCCTGCTCTCTCTATGTCTCTCTCTCTCTCTTGCGCTCTCCCTCTCTCTCTCTCTCTCTCTCTCTCTCTCTCTCTCTCTCTCTCTCTCTCAGTCTCTCCATCCTGCTCTCTCCTGCTCTCTCTCTCTCTCTCTTGCTCTCTGTCTGTCTCTCTTCTTTCTTTCTGTCTCTCTCTTCTCTTTTCTCTAGCCCTATCTGCTCTTGCTCTTTTCTTCTTCTTACATCATTTTCCGTCTTTCCTTTGTTTTTAGTTCTGCAGTGCTTTCTTCTCTCCTCTTCTTTCATGCTCTCCACCCCCTCTCTTTTCTTTACCTCACTTTTACTCGCTTTCTTTCTTTTTTTTATCCCCTGTGCCCTTCTTTCCTCTCCTCTCCTCCTGTCCCCCTTTCCTCTCTCTCTCTCTCTCTCTCTCTCTTGTGATTGACAGTCTGTCTCAGTTTAAAACATTAATGGAACTCAGTCAGGTGCTCAGCTGGGAGATGAGATTTTCATCAGTCGCCGTCTTTAGTATGCTGGATTGACTTTACCCCCGCCACTGCGCGACACCCA
>JAODXP020000031.1:20946233-21043733 GCA_027497455.2 Sardinella longiceps
TTTTTTTTGATTAAGTTTTTATTGACAAAATATGTATACATTTCACAGATGTATAAAATTTACATTTTACATTGAAAAATGTTATACTTTATAAATCCAAATATAGAGAAGAGATACCCCCGCCCCCCTTCCCATGGCGACCCCCTTACCCACCCTTTCCCCTAATCTCTCAACCCTTCAAGAAAGTAAAAGGAGAAATAGAAGAGAAATGAAAAGTAATGCACATAATGTACATATGGATACACACACAAACACAAATACAAACATACAGTATACATACAGGTACCCACATACACACCTACCTATACAGATATCACATGTTAATGCTGCACTCTATCTTTTATCATATTGTAAGCTACATCCCATGTTTTCAAGGTTTTCTGACTGGCTCCATGCATTTTAGCCACAGATCTTTCCATCATAACTATGTCTAAAAACGAATTGGCCCACTGCTGCCAAGACAGTGTATGAGGAGGTTTCCATCGCAAGGCCAACATTTTCTTTGCAGCAGTGAGACCAGCCCATAATATACGCCTCTGCTGTAAAGATAACTCAAGACTAGAATCATCATTGAGTAAAAGTAAAGTT
The DNA here is from genome assembly GCA_027497455.2 of Sardinella longiceps. Classification (NCBI taxonomy): domain Eukaryota; kingdom Metazoa; phylum Chordata; class Actinopteri; order Clupeiformes; family Clupeidae; genus Sardinella; species Sardinella longiceps. The sequence goes on from JAODXP020000031.1 coordinate 20,946,822, forward strand.
GGTAACAGTGGAATTGTTACATCAAGCATGTCACTTAAAGTAAAACATAAGTGTTTCCAAAAGGTAGAAACGTCGGGGCATTCCCAAAACATATGTAAGAATGACCCTTGGGCATTGAGAGTACAAAGATCACAGTTAGGAGATGGGATGAACTTCATGATATGGAGTTTTCTTGGAGTGAGATACATCCTATGTATAAATTTATAATGTATTAGTTGGTGATTAGGATTTTTGGAAGTATTCTGAAAATTTTCCCATACTGTGTCCCAGCATATCTCTACATCATCAGCAGGAGGAATATCCCTACTCCAAATATTTTCCACTGCTAATGGGACACGAGGTTGGGAGATGAACTTATAAACTTTAGAGACTAACCCACGTGTTTGTTTTTGCAAAGCCAACAATTTATGCAATGGATGAGTTAGAAGAGGTACTCCCCATGGGACACCATAAGCCTTCATGGCAGACCTCAGTTGTAAATAAAAGAAAAATGATGTGCCAGGTAAACTGTATTCGGCTCTTAGATCATTAAAAGCCCTTAAACCATCCTCGTCATACAAATCTCTAAGAATGTAAACGTTTCTATCCATCCACTGTGAAAAAGAAATGGTTTCTTACCAATAAGAAGGGAAAAATTATTAAACACAGGAGAATTATTATGCCACTTAAGATCTACTCCAGTATGCTTCATCACAGATCGGCAAGTCATCAGTAAAAAAGAAATCAAAGGGCCTAAACGCTTAGCTTTTTTAGATGGTATATTTGAATATATCAGATCCTGTAGTCTATGAGGTTGTGAAAGGTTTTCTTCAATTTTTCTCCAAGACACAGATGCATTGGGATTAAACCACACAGATAAAGGGCGAAGAACAAAAGACCAGAAATATATCTTGAAATTAGGTAAAGCTAATCCACCCTCTGCCTTGTCTCGTTGAAGCGTTCTTAGCTTTAATCGCGGCCTCTTCCCATTCCATATAAATTTAGATATGAGTGAATGCAATTTCTCCCAGTATCCCTTTATAGGTGCAAGAGGAACCATAGATGAATAGAAATTTATGCGAGGAAGTACATCCATTTTTACAATCGAAATTCGAGCTTGCAAGGAATTGGGAAGCTTAGACCATCGTTCAAGATCCTTCTCAACTTGATTATAAATACCTTGGAAATTTTTTGTTGCTATCAAGGACACAGAAGGGAATATGTCAACCCCAAGATACCTAAACTGCCTAACAACAGGGATGTTAGAGGGCAGGGGTGTAGATGACACTGCTGAGTTTAGGTGCATTAGTGAGGACTTGGTCCAGTTTATCTTATATCCAGATAGAGAGCTAAATGAATCAAAAGTAGATAGTAAGTGTGGTATTGAGGAGCCTGCATCGCCCACATAGAGTAAAATATCATCGGCATACAATGATATTCTATGTTCTGTATTAAAGAAGGTAATAGGTAATACAGAGGGATGCTGTCTAATTTTTTGAGCAAGTGGTTCTAGAGAGAGCGCGAAGAGTAATGGGGACAGGGGACAACCCTGTCGTGTGCCTCTCAATATAGGAAATTGAGTAGAAAAAATATTACTAGTATAAACCATTGCTGAAGGGTTGGCGTACAAGACCTTGATCATTTTAATAAATTCAGAACCTAGCCCAAATGTATCTAAAGCAGCCCACAGGTACTCCCATTCCAATCTGTCGAAAGCCTTTTCGGCATCTAGCGACAGGACAGAACAGGGAGAATCAATTGTACTTGACGCATGAATTATGTGTAGCAGGCGGCGCACATTGTCAGATGCTAAGCGTGTCTTAATAAAACCAGTTTGGTCGTTGTGTATTAGCTTTGTAAGATGGGTTTCTAAGCGTGTAGCAAGAACCTTAGCAAAGAGTTTAATGTCCCCATTGAGAAGGGACAGGGGCCTATAATTACCACATTGGGAGGGGTCTTTGTTTGGTTTGGGAAGTACTGTGATTATAGCTGTGTTAGCCGCCAAGCTAAATGCACCTTCCTCAATAGCAGTGTTGATCATGTCTAGCAGTGGGGGGCCCAGTATGTCCCAGAAAGCCAGATATAATTCTGGGGGAATACCATCCCAACCTGGGGATTTGCCTTTCTTCATTTGTACAAGAGCTTCTCTTAACTCCTCTAAGGAGATGGGAGAACCAAGTCCCTCTGCTTCCTCACTAGAGAGAGAGGGCAAATCCAGTCCATGTAAAAAGTTTTTACACATGTTTGGATCTAGTGTTACTTCAGATTTATAAAGGCTTGAATAAAAGGTTTTAAATGCAGAGTTAATTTCACCAGGTTCAGTGAAAGTATGTTGGGATGATTTAATAGCCAGAATGTTAGAATGTTTTTCATTATGCTTTAGCCTTAGAGCTAAAAGGTGGCTTGGTCTAGGACCATTGAAATAATACGTTCTCCTGGTTCTATGCATCAAGAACTCTGCCCTTTGCCTCAAAAGAGAATTTAACTCGGTTCTTGTTGCAGATATCTTGCCTAACAAACTATCTGTCTGAATGTCTTGTTGTTTGGCTTCAAGTTGTGAAAGGGTGTCCTCCAGTTTAGTTATTTTAATTAACCTGTTTTTGTTAAGATGAGAAGAAAATGAGATTGATGAATCTCTTATTGCGCCTTTAATGGCATCCCATATGATTCTAGGGTCTCCCACCGATCCTGCATTGATTTCAATAAAAGTTTTCAGTGCATTGCTAAAAAAGACACAGAATTCTTCATTTTTGAGGAGTGTGGCGTTGAAACGCCAGCGTGGTGCCCTGGAGGGGGCGCCCATTAATGTAAGATGAGCTGAAACTATACTGTGGTCTGATAATGCACAAGGTTTAATTATACTATTATGTATTTTGGAGAAAGAAGTAGGCGACGCCAATAAATAATCAATTCTGGAGTAAGTCTTATGTCTGTCTGAGTAAAAAGTGAATTGTTTGAAAGTGGGATTAACTGTACGATATATGTCTGCTAGATTGAGAGATGATAAAAAATCCTGCAAGTCCCTAGAAGCACGTAATTGTGTGGAGGTGCAATGTGGAGTAGATTTATCCAATGCAAGATCAATGTAGGTATTCATATCACCTCCTATGATTAGTGAGAAATCATTAAGTTGTGATAACACTGTAGTAAGATTGGAGAAAAAATCTGGTTCATAAGGAGATGGAGCATAAATGGAAATAAATGCAAATTTGCGGCCTGAAATTATGGTTTTGATGTATGCAACCCTGCCATCCTCACTTCCAAAGGTATCTAATATATTTAAGGAAAGATTGCGTTTAAGTACTATTAGAGAGCCCCTAGTTTTGGAGTTCACAGATGCTGATGCTGCAACATAGTAGTGCTTGTTTGCAAAGCGATGAGCATCTGCAGGTCTTAAATGGGATTCTTGTATGAGAGCAATATCAACAAGCTGCCTACGTAGAAAATCCAAACAAGCGGTTCGTTTAATTTGGCCATTAAGCCCATTAACATTCCAACTTATGATATGTAAATTAGCCATATCTAACTATATCAGAGAATATATAACAGAATGTGAGACTGAAAAGCCCATAATAATACTGATATCCAGAGTAAGAAATGTAAGCAATAGAAAGGGAGAGATAAAGACCCAAACCCACCTAATAACCCAGTCGCCATAACCCCAGCCTTCTCCAAAGAACAGGAGAAAGCACAAAAACACACACACGCAACCTTACTAAACCTATAACCACCCCCCCAATAACAGACCACTCTTAAGGAGTGTGGTGTACCCCTAAACCTCGGACCCGTAATCCTTGAGTAGAGCAATATCCTCAAACGCTCGCAGCCCCCCATTCCTCATTTTATCTAACATAAAAGATACCGCAATATGAAAATAAATAAATAATAAGTATTTAGGTCAATAGGTAAGATAAAGGCATATGCCTAATGAGACGTTATTATGAGTGAAAAAAAAAAAAGAATATAATGATGAAACAAAAGAAATATGAGGTTATAAAAACACTCTGACATGTCATCTCACTAAAATGAACACAATTCCTCGGCTAATGGCATGATTGATCAATGCAGTATAAAATTACCCAATGACATAGCCATGTAACAATAATAATAAAATGATAAAAATAATCAAATAAAAATACCTCAATTTAAGTGAAGAGCAAAAGATAACTAAAGTTCCTAGTCAGCATTAAGAGACTCCATGAAATCTTCAGCCTCCTCCGGAGCATTAAAGAAGTGGCTTGTCCCTCCACGCATCGCCTTCAGCCTCGCAGGATAGAGAAGAAAAGTGCGGAAGCCGAGTTTCTGAAGAGCATCCATAGATTTGGAAAAAGCCAGCCTGCGTCTGAAGGTCTGCGTGCTGTAGTCTGGAGCAAAACGAACAGTCGTCCCGTCCACTTCCACTGAGGACTTTCTTGCCGCGGCGAGGAGTTTGTCTCTATCGGTGAAACGTAGCAGCTTCAGCAAGAGAGTGCGAGGTGTAGGTTTGCTGTTAGCATCCAACTTTTCTGGGCCAACCCGGTGTGCACGCATTATTTCAACTTGTCCCAACTCTGGAAACCACTTGGGGATGGCACTAGTTAGATAGGCGAGTGGATTTGAAGTCTCGGTACTTTCGGGGATCCCATGCACACGTACATTGTCTCTACGGGATCTATCTTCCATATCGATTAGCTTGTCCTCCAGTGTGGAGCATAGTGCTGTTAGCTTGTTCACTTTCTCCGAGAGACGTTTATCCACAGCAGACATATGGGTTTTATTAGTCTCCACACATTCTACGCACCTTGTAGTGTCAGCTCGTAGGGACATCATCTCACTCTTGAATTCAGTCAATTGCTCAGTCACCATGGCTTGTGTTTTAACCGAGAGTTGAGCCACTATATCCTCCACGAATGTAGGGATTGCCTCCTTCATAGCTTCTGCGACCGCTAGCTTGACTAGCTCAGCCACCTCGTCACTGTCGACTAAACGCGAATTTGTCTGTAGAGCTTTAGTCTTCTTTGATGAAGTCGACATATTTGAAAGTGGAACACGTTTAGTAAAACTAAATAATCGACCAAAAGTAAAAATATGCGGTTAGAATATTATAATATTGAGGGATTCTGCAGAGCTGTAAAGAGAAACTACTGCATCTCTCGCGATGATCACGTGACTCCGACAGCATCTTTCTCAACTCATTTCAATGGCTGAATCACAGCCCTCAACACTCAACCCTAAAAGTTTTACACATTGATATCCTCACTTTTGTCTGATTCATGCCAATTAGGAGATCAGGACTTAAGTATACATTGGAATTCACCCATTTAGTCATTCTCCACTGGCCCCTTAAGGGCTCCGCACACCGCTTCCGACACAGTGCGGAGCACTCCGTCTTCAACATTCCATTCCATTGTTTTCAATGCAACCCCGCACACCAGCGCCGATGTCTTCCGCCGTCGGTTGTGAATTACGATTCAAGTCTATTTTGTCGGAGCCGCCCATTGACATCCAATGTTAATTTCACCGGCTACTGTGCTAGGTGCTAGGCGAAATTGTCTGATTCGAAAGTGCTCCGCAATGCTGTCGGAACCGGTGTGCGGCCGGCTTTAGACATTCTGTTAATCTGTTATTGTATCCTCTCTTCTTTATTCTCTCTCTTTTTCCTATGTCTTCCACTTCTCACTCAGTCACACTAGCACCACCATAGTATTTGGCCTCAATATGTACAATATTCCCAGTATTATGTTAGAGAACTCTCCTAAGCCATTGGATTCCCAAACAGATTTTTTAGCATCCAGTCAACAAACTGAAGGCAAAACCAATAGTTTTCAAGTTCTCAGAATGTATCTGCCAACCAGGAAGTAAATGTGTATTTATTGCGAGTACAAGACTCTTTACAAAAAGTGAAGCAAAGTGAGAGCATCTGGTCCACCTAGCTACTGCCCTGTGTACTGCCTGTTTTTCTTTCTTTTTCTTATTCTCTCTTTTTCTCTCTCTCCCTCTGTCTCTCTCTCCCTCTCTCTCTCTCTCTCTCTCTCTCTTTCTTTCTCTCTCTCCTGATGCATCTCCTCCTCCATGTGTTTTAGGCTCTCTGATCCAGCTGCCCTCGGCAGAGAAAGGGAAGCTGGGTAAGGCGTGGCTGGGCTCGCTCTCCCTACGCAAGGAGGGCGAACGGCAGTGCTTCCTCTTCACCAAGCACTTCCTCATCTGCACACGTACCTCCGGGGGCAAGCTGCACCTGCTAAAGGTGAGAGCAGCGAGTCAGGGGGTCCCAGGTAGAGAGGGTAGGGACCCTCCACCTAGATAACACAGGTTACAGCAATGAAACTTTTTGTAACAGTTGTACATTCAATGTTATACCTCAGCCACGTATGCTGGGTGTATATTGGATTGTAATCCGCTGTATTAAGTTGAGGAGCCAGGAGCTTTTAACACACATAACTGTAAGGAGCCATTACCCACACAGCAATATCTCTTATATCAGTCAAATCACATATAATGAGAGTTAATCACAGTTACATTGATGGTGTTTGTGGTAAACATGAGTCCAAGTTAGGGTGTCCACGCCAGCTCAGACAAAGTGCCGAGCACTGCTCTTCCAACAGTTCCAACACTTCCTGCGAGTGTATGTAGGCGAAAGAAAATAGTCCAATTTGAAAGTGCTCCGCAATGCTGACGGAGCCGGTGTGCAGACACCTTTAGACCAATCAGATAGGTTAAAGCAAAACCAGTCTACAGCCTAGAGGTCATGACCTGACTATTAGTAATCCAATATCTTAACGAGCTTAATACCTGTGGCTGGGGGGTTGGGGTCCATTCTGGCTGGTAAGGAGCATTGTGTGTTGTGAGAAGGACTACAGTGTCTGCCCATCGTTCTCTTTATAGCAGGGTCATAGTTCATCCCAGATAAAGCCAAATCAATGCTCACCCATGTTCTTCTGTCTTCTCACAGCAAGGAGGAGCGATGTCCCTCATTGAATGCACCCTCATAGAAGAACTAGATGCCAATGATGAGGACTGTAAGTAAATGCTTTAATATGCTCACTTAAGTTGTGGTAACAAAAAAGACATACAGTAGGCTATATGGAAAGGGTCCTCGATGACGCTCATAATATAGTGAATACTATGGATGATCATCATCCTGATTGTAAACTAAGTAGACCTACATACTGTAATTACTGTAAATGAGAGATTTTCTGCCATTAGCTGGGTTTTTGCCAATGACACGGTTGAGCTGTTTGGTTCCTGGAACATTGAGGTATTTATGGTTACTACGGAGACATCACAGTGCTTCATGACTCATTGAGGCCTATGCAAAATTGGGCTGGATGCATTCATGTGGGGAGAACCGTGAGTTACAGTGTGTGTTTCCTGTGTTCTGTAGATAACAGCGCCGGTCAGGGTCTGAACCACCTGGAGTTTAAGATTGTGGTGGAACCGCAGGACGGCCCATCCTTCTCCGTTGTTCTCCTCGCTCCCTCACGTCAAGAGAAGGCCGCCTGGACCAGCGACATCAGTCAGGTGAGAGGAATAACCAGGGAATAGCATCATGACACTTTGGGTGCACTGACAGCCAGTTTGCATGATCTTTGATCAGAACATAGCTCAACATAAGAGTCATCTCACCCCATTGCACTGTTGGTAGAACTTGGTACAACATAGTTCTTGTTCTTTTTCCCATGGACACCACTCAGGGCTGTGGGTTGGAACGCTTCATGGAAGACTTTTCCTTTAAAATCTCTTATGTCGTGCTATGTTGGGATGGCTCTCTTGCTCTGGAATTTTCCTGTCATTGGCACTTAGGAAGAACTTTTAAAAGATCATTTTTTTGTTAAATAAACTTTGTAATATTAATCTGCAGGGCTGAGTAAAACTTTTTTTGGAAAAGGTTTTTTTTGGTCACAAAACCTATTTGTATTGGGGAGGGTTTTTTTTGACCCATGAGTCGAGCAGAGTACCACCTGAGTGAGCAATGAAATATGAATGAAGACATTACCGCTAAAGCTGGACTGATGCATTTTATCTGTGTGAAAAAAGTGAAGAGTGCAGAGAGTGGTTTACATTTTTGAAAGGGGAAGGAAGGAGGCAACCGGACTTTTCATTCATGAAGTTTGAGGCAGGCTTCATGCCTGATTTAGATGTTATACTCTGGGGACAACCACACCCCATGAAGTAGAAATGAAACCGTTTCATTGGCCTAGATAGATAGACACTTAGCAATATCTTTGCCACAATAATTAAACAGCACACACAAGAACACACCTTGTTACAAACACATACACACACACACACACACACACACACACACACACACACACACACACACATATGTATACAAACACACCATGTCAGCAGCAGCCTTTGCATCACAGCATCTGAGCATGCCTTGTCTCTAGCCTTCTCTTCCCCTAGAGCAGAGCGCAGACTGCAGTCATGGCTCGACCCCTAGAGACCCCAGTCTTGTTTTGCTTCTCGCAGAAGGAGGTGTTTTCCAGTCACTAGCCTCAGTAACACCCCCCCCCCCCCACACACACACACACACACACACACACATACACACACTTCACTACTAAACCCTGAGGGGATTTTCAGTGCATTCTGCTTTTTATAGCCACACACCACCTCTTGTTTTGGCCATGTCAGCCCAAAAGATCACGCTAGTTTTAGAGGTTAGCCCTGTGGTGAAACTGTAACTTGAAGAAAATAAACACCCCGCTGTTGAATCTATTACAGATGATTGTTTCAGTGATGCTGAAGAGGTCAGCATATTTTCATCACAAAGCTGGTGGCTTGGGGTAGCCAAGGGTTGTAGTTTTTTTTTACCCTCTGTTTATGTGCCTTGGTAATTCAGATTCATGTGGAGTTGAAAGTCTAGGCTGTTACGTAAATGAGGTTAAAGTAACTGTGAAAAACAGCATGATGCGCTTGCTCTGTGTCCCACAACAGCTATGGCATCAAAGGCCATGCAGACATTAGAGATAAGCATTGGAGCCACTCACCATATACCCTTGTGGGCATATACTGTACAGCCTTACATTTTATGGAGAAATGGAACAGGTCTGTGGCTGTCAGTGTAGCACACACACACACACACACACACACACACACACACACACACACACACACACACACACACACACACTACACACACACACACTACACACACACACACACACACACTCACACACACACACACACACACACACACACACACACACACACACTCTAGTAAGGTTTTTTGGAGCATTATAATCAGAGCTTTTCATTGCTTGTGGCTGCAGACAATGCTAAGGCTTTTCTGTGGCATAGGGCATAGAGTGTGTGTTTGAAAAGACGCTGAGGAATGCTCCTAGGGGACTGAGGCGTGTCGTAGAGCAGTCAACTCGCCCTATCTCGCTTCCTCTGGGCTTATTGCATTCGGTCATGAATTAGAGGCAGAGGTTTCTTCCCATGGTGTCGGAAGAATAGCTCAAATAGGCTCCTCGTGTAAATATCTAAAAATAAAAATGGAAATTCATGAACAACATACAATTAATTTAAAGATTATAACAATTGTTGGGATGAAATAAAAATACTAATGAACTTTTATTTTATTTCATCAACCTGTGGTCCTGTTGTCCTGACAATGCTCAGTGCCATCGATAGCTATGAGAATGACTGGATTCTGTACAACGCAGACTGAAATGACCAAATGGCAGTTACCGGTAACAGATGCGGGCATATGAAAACAAATCGAATCATTTTGATATGCCCACATATGTTAGCATTGGCTGCCGTATCGCTATTTGGTCTGTGTTGCACAAAATCTGATCATTCTCACTATCGACAGCAGCTAGCAAGGTGAAACAACAGGGCTGCGGGGTGATTCACTCTGGATAAATAGTTAAAGTTGAATTCTGAATTAATGTATTGTGCAGTTTTATTTTTTTTAAAATTGAAATGTTTTTTTCTTTCATTTGTAGTGCATTGACAACATCCGCTGCAACGGCCTCATGACCAGTGTGTTTGAAGAGAACTCCAAAGTCTCTGTACCACACATGATCAAGTAAGAGAGATTGTAAGAGAGATTGTTCCCAATCAAACCAACAAGTCAGGACACTTCTTTTGAAACTTTCCTTACATTTCTGGGCTCTCTTGCAGATCTGACGCACGGCTGCACAAAGATGACGTGGACATCTGCTTCAGCAAGACGCTCAACTCCTGCAAGGTGCCGCAGATCCGCTACGCCAGCGTGGAGCGTCTGCTGGAGAGGCTGACCGACCTGCGCTTCCTCTCCATCGACTTCCTCAACACCTTCCTGCACACCTACCGCCTCTTCACCACCGCCGCCGTCGTCATGGACAAGCTGGCCGACATCTACAAGAAGCCCTTCACCTCCATCCCTGTCAGGTCTGGCTTAGAGCACAGGGAACAGGGGTAGAACACAGGCTAGCCGGAACACTTGGTTCCGGAACACCTAGGGGCTACAAAAAGTGCTGACTAGAAGGAACAGTGAGATACCAAACTCCTAGGGCACAAAAAGAACTAGCAAGATCACAGAAATATGAAACACCAGGGATACTAAAAGCATAGTCCATCAGGAATGCTGAGATGTGATACCAGGATCATAAGGCAACGCACGCACACACACACACACACACACACACACACACACACACACAGATATAGGACATATCCAGCTTTTGCCTTTTCGATATATGTTTAGTTTTTGCATTGCAAAGGGTTCTAATTATCAAGACAAGTTAAGTAAAGGCTACTTAGCTGTAGGCTATTTACACCGATTAATTTATTGTATATATTCCCGGGTGTAGTGTAGGCTAGTTGTGATAGAATTGCACCCAATCTCTGTTCATGTTCATTTTAAGTTGGATGAATTCACCACTGCATTCACTTATCACATATTGTTTTGCATGAACATTCTCAGTTGTTGGCATGTCCTTTTCACCATGGTTCACTTGAATTCATATAGCCTCTCTCAGCAGTCTTGGTTCACTAACTATTCCAACCTGACATGCCAACAGAGAGTGTATACTCATCTCCACTAACTTACCTGGGAGAAATTTCTAGAAGGCGTCATTTTTAATCCCTGTTTCAATCTTTGTCAGAATACCATTGCACCCAATGGTGCAGCTGCTAAAATTGAGACAGATTTTAGCAAGAATGCTTTCTAGAAACACACCTCTGCATATAAGCTGTTCAGGGCCTCTCGTTAGCTTTTAACAAGCTGCTGCTAACCCTCAAGCTTACCCCCCCACAACCCCCCACGTTTCCTGCATGTGTCCCCCCATCCTCACACACCCTGTCACACACACAGGGTCCAGTACCACTCATCTGACCGCCTGTCCATCACGTCCCTCTGTCCAGACTACAGCCTGAAGATCACAAGGCTTGCCCTGGACCAGTCTAAGTAATGCCTCCTTCCAACCTCTCCGCTCGTTCACCTCCTCTCTGTCTCTCTCTCTCTCTCTCTCTCTCTCTCTCTCTCTCTCTCTCTCTCTCTCTCTCTCTCTTCCTCCTCTCTTTCTTACTCTCCTCTTGCCTCCTCCTGTCTCTTTCATTCTCTCTTTCTCTCTGTCTCTCTCACTCTCCCTTATTTCTTTCCTTCATTTTCCATGCTCTCACTCACTCTTGCTCTTTGATGATGGGATTGATGCTGTAAGCAGGGAACCTTAGGCCTTTAATTGCATTTAGTCTATTTGACATATTGTTTTTTAAAAATGTAAATAATCAGATGTTGCTTTAATACCTGACAGATTGTTTCTCTCTGTTTATTATTCTCTCTGGTGTCTTTACTCCCTCACTCACTTGCTCTCTCTCTGTCCCTCTCTCTCTCATTCTCTCTCTCTCTCTCTGTTTCAATTCAATTTAAGAAATTGAAGCTTCATTAGCATGAATGTTTCAAAAACATTGATTTTTCTCACTCACTCGCTCTAATTTTCTGTCTCTCTCTCTCTCATTCTCTCTCACACACATCCAGATCCCTTGAGCTCTTCTTTGCCAACAACCAGGGTCCTTGGAGCGGCGACCACCTGAACAGCAAATCCCCTCGCCTGTCGCGCAAGTTCTCCTCGCCACCGCCTCTTTCCATCCCATCTCGCACCTCCTCCTCCCCGGTCCACTCACGCAAGCTCTCCCTCAGCTCCCCTGTGGGCAGCAACAGCAAGGGAGGCGTCCTTGACCTCACCACCAGTCCCACATCTACCCACAATCCTTTGGTGTCCTCGCCACCCCCCACCAACACTAAGGCCCCACTGGATCTCAGTCGGGGTCCGAGTTCCCCGGAACTTATCCCCAGTACGCCGGAGGAGGCCAGCGGGGAGCTGCCTCGCATCGATGCCTTCTGCGGGAAGCTGAGAAGGAGCATCCGGCGAGGTGAGTTCCATAGCGCCACATGGTGTTGGTGACAGTGTACTGCACGGATTGTGTCGTCACCGAACATGGATAGATATTATGAAAATGCATGTAAATGCGCTGTAACAAAAAACATCAGGTCCCTGGTAAAATGCCGTTAAAGATGGCGTTGCATCGTTATGTGTGATTTGTGTTACTCACAGCAGATGGACTGAAATTATGCTTTGAATGTAAATCATGCAGTCATCACACCACCTGCAAATTAAATTTTAAATCGTAAATCATTATTTAACAAGGGCAGAGGTGACAGGATATCAGAGAAACGTGTGAGTGTGTGCCACCTGGTGTTAGGGCTCAATACGGCACACCATTAAAAAAAAGCGTCATGGAACCTGAAACACGTCTTAATCTGATTACTGAATACAAAAGTAACCGCATTGAAGAGGCGTCTCATTAAAATGAGCTGCGCTGACCTGGACTGACCTTTTGTATCCTCTTAACACATCTGATTTTTATCACTGCAAGAGGAAATAGATACAGGAGTCGATACAGCAAAGTTAGATACAGGAGTAGATACAGCAAGTTAAGTGCTGTCAGTTAGTAGTTGGAAAAGATATAATGCTTCCTATAAATTCTGATATGGTTTAGGCAACTCGACAGTGTGAGGCTTGGCGTACATGCAACTGCTGTAGCACCAATAGGTAAGGTGCTGCTGCTGCTGCTGGTGGTAGTGTTTTTGCTGTTGTTTTTCCCAATGAAATCTTCAAATCATCAAATTGTTGCCTTGGAGACCATATAGCCCCCCTGTGACCTCTCACCCCCGCTCACTCCCAGCCACCACCACCCCAATGGAAACATAATTGGATCACTACACCTCTCTTGGATGAAGGTGTAAGTTCTGATGTTGGATGTATGCTAAAAAGGAGAGAGAGAATGAGAGAGAGAGAGAGAGAGAGAGAGAGAGAGAGAGAGACGTTTGTCAATTCAACCACAGCTAGGAAGCTCATCTCCTCTCCTCTACTTTAATCTTATCTCATTTCATATCCCTTCACCTCATCTCTCTCTCTCTCTCTCTCTCTCTCTCTCTCTCTCTCTCTCCTTCTCTCTCTCTGCACGCTCAGCGTGCCCTTTTCACCGAGAGGCTCTTCACGAAGGAGCGCTCACGTCCACCCGAGAGGAAAATCACCCTCAATTATGGCTAGAGAGCCCTCCTCCTCACGCAGGCCTTCAGATCTGGCCTTCGAGTGTCGTCCTCGGCACTCCCCAGTGCAGGTCTAAAGAGACGCACGTGTGCCTAACGATGCACCCCCCCCCCCTTCCCCTTCCCCTCCCCCTCGTTTTTGTCTCATGCCTATTCTGAGGGGATATGAGGACATTCTAAAGTGTTTCAAGATGGCGGCATGGGGTGCATTATAGAAGGATTGGGATTTGGATTCTCCAAAGTCATGAATTTCCTGGAACTCTGTAGTGAATATATTGCATAGGTGTTGTTATTGTTTTTCTAAATCTGTGGTGACTCAGTTGAGACTTTTGATATCCCTCAAATGATTTTGGATATTGTTGTGTTTTGCGGAGCATACCGGTAATTGCCATGCAGAATTGGTTGTCAGTGTTCCAGTTTAATGAAATACTGAGGAGAATAATTTATGTGTAGTATCACTAAAATCTCTGAGGTAAAGTTGTATACCAGACAGATCAGTCAGAGAGGGTAAGCCGGCCACAGGGGGATAAATAGACCCCTTGGGAGGTTGGCGATGTTGATGTGTGAAAGCAGACCTTTCTTACTGTGTAAAATATAACTTAAATACTGGAGTAAATAGAAAAGAATAAAATAAAATTTCTAAACATAATAGAATTTTATACACCTGTTTTAGTTTTACTGTATATTGTGCAAGAGATTATTTTTCTAACAGAAAAAGGAAGCTGGGGTAGAATCATAATTTTGGCTGTTTTGATATCTCAAGTTGTCCTTAAACTGCAACGAAAATAGTTTATTAACTTTTTATCAACTTCCTAACAGGGAAATGACAATCACCCATAGAAATGCATTGAAAAGGTGACATGTAAAAGCCCCTAGTAAAAGTGAAAAGTAAAAAGTAAAAAGAGTTGTACATTTTCAGTTCTTCACAACCTGTTATGTTTTAAAATCATTATCATTTGGAGTTTGGCAAAAAAAAACCTTGTTATCATTTTTAAATCATTTGGAAAACTGTAGTCTAGGTAAACAACTCTGTCTGTGTGTGTGTGTGTGTGTGTGTGTGTGTGTGTGTGTGTGTGTGTGTGTGTGTGTGTGTGTGTGTGTGTGTGTGTGTCCTTTCCACAGCTGTTCTGGAGTCAGTGTCTCTAGACAAATTCATCCCTGAGGCCCCGGCCCCCAGTGAGTCTGGAGACTTGTCTCCCTGCAGGTCCCCCTCCACGCCCAGGCACATGCGCTACCGACAGCCTGGAGGTGTGGGCCCTCACCACTCACAGTCACACAAACAAACAAACAAACAAAAAAGACAGACAGACAAGCAAACAAAACAAAACAAAACATGACAAACAAAACAATAGAAAATCAAACAAAAGAAAGAAGCAGACATATTCAACATGAGAGAGACAACAGTATGCTTTAGTTGCATCTGTTCATGACCTGTTTAAACTCTCACTTTCATATTTGCCTCAGTATGCTGTAGTGTATTTCTGTCTGTCTTAACAAATGCAGATGTAACCTAAACACTGGCTGTTTGTCTGTTTCCTCTCAAACAATCAATATAATCAACTTGCTTTATGTGTATGTTGAATTGACCCCCATCCCTATCTATTTGTTGTCTGCAGTTCAGTCCAATGACAACTCCCGCTGTACAATGTCACCAGCTTCCGCCTTCGCCATCGCCACAGCAGCCGCTGGACACGGCACCCCTCAAGGTCAGAACTCTTAGGTCAAGGTCAAAGAAATGGTTCTGTAAAGTGCAACTCTAGAAAAAAAAATGAAGACAGCACAATTAAAGGGGTGTATATTTCACTATATTAGCGCTTAAAAACTTACAACAGAGTATAAGTCATTATTTAGGTATGTTTTGTAACGTGAATTAGAACTAAGGGTGGACTACCAGTAGTCCGAACCTTTTTGAGTTGTGAATAAAGAAATAGAGATAATAATACAATAACACAACCCTAACCCTACTTGTTACTACATCCAGCATGATATAATTCTGCTCATCAGTCTGTATTGTCATCCACAGCTTTCAACACACCAGAGAAGTCCTATGACAAAGAGTTTCTCATTCGCCGGGCAGCTACCAATCGAGTGCTCAACGTCTTACGCCACTGGGTCTCAAAACATTCCCAGGTACGTTCTGAAGACTAAGATGTCTTCCCTGGCACGAATGAGCTAATCATTTTATCTGTTTATCGCAGTTTACTTTAGTTTTTTAGGGTTCAGTGCATAGGGCTTAAGGGGGACATCAGGATGCAGCAAGTCTTTTGCAATTCATCGATTATTGTTTTTTTTCTGAGGTGAATGTGGATGTGTTCTATTTGACATTTTGGAGTACTGGAGTTTTGTTTTAATGGAGACTGTTTGCTGACCCCTTCCAGTCGAGTGGCTGTGACAGTCTTGTCCTATTCTGGCTGATCGGTACAGTCAGTCCCGACAGGCACTGAAATGTCAGCAGGCACCCCTGGGGTCTGTGCCTTTAGCCACGGGTGGGGGAGCTGCTCACCAGCAGTATGGGCTATGATAGGATTGAGAAGAAGGGCACAGGAGGTTCAGCAAGCAGTGGAGGGTAGTGGGGGTGGTGAGGGCTATCGTCTGTAGAGAAAGACTTTCCTCGGGCCTGTGAAAGTTCTTCAAGAGACCGTTTGGATGTTGAACTAAAGTGAAATTAAAAGCGACTCGTATTTAGCGGATACTTAGTGCTACTGTGTGTGGTGTGGAATGGCAATAGTGGATTCAGCTCGGTAATCAAACATCAATGTCAGGCGATGATGCCTCCATTTTGCTAAAGCATCTGATTCAAACACAGAGAATTACTGCGTACTATTTAGGACCTGTATTGTGTGGTCTGTTTTCTGTGCTATGATATTCATAATTATTTCCACGTCTTCATGTGAGACAAAACTGTTCCACTTGTTTTAGTGTTGAATTGAATACGTTTAGTAATAAACTAATACATTAAGTAATTAAAGGCCTACACAAAAATGCTATAAAAAAATTACCTACTTTATAAGTCACATAGATTCGATTGTTTAGCATTTTACTGCATTACTTTGACTCTAATGTATGTACAAGTAATTGTTGCCTTGTGGCTGTGGCAGGACTTTGAGATGAATGGAGAGTTGAAGTTGGGAGTGATCAGTTTGCTGGAGGAGGTTCTGAGGGATCCAGACCTGCTGCCTCAAGAAAGGAAAGCCACGGCCAACATCCTAAGGTACTGTGCAGTTCCTAGCCAATCACGATCCAGACTTGTGTTGGTCACTCATAAAGGTGCTACAGTATGTTGGGTAAGGAAAATAACTTTAACTGTATTGACCTCATATCAAAAACCATAATATGTGTGTGTTAAATAGAATGCAACTGTAAATGCAGAATCTGCTTATGAGACATCATCATAATTCTATGAAAATATAATACAGTAATTTCCCGCATATAAGCCGCATTGTGTATAAGCCGCAGAACAGTGTTTTATGCAAGTTAAAAAAAACAAAACCATATTAACACCATATTAACTGCCCCCCCTGTTTTAACCTCATAGCGGAAGAAATTTTACGAAATCAATATATAAGCCGCGGCTAATAGTCGGGAAATTACGGTATATTATACATAGCACCTTTAAAGTCTCTTGGACACAGATTTTTAGTTACATTGAGTGAGACATGAGATATTTTGTATACTACTGCTACACTACATCTACACCACACCATACTGTACATCTTTTCTTTTTCTTTTTCTTTTTTTTTTTCCCTGCCGCTCTTTAGTGCCCTTTCTCAGGATGACCAGGATGATTCCCAGCTGAAGATTGAGGACATTCTCCAAATGGTAGGTAGCCCCCCCCCCCCCCACCATCACAAACCCACCACCAATTTCAGCCATGTCCCTCTCTTCAATGTAATGGACTTGTGCTGGTGTATTCTAAGGAACAAAAGCATTAATTGGTCAATATCTGTCTGTCCTTCAAATGTGAAGCAGAAAAGCTGTCCCCTGCTTCACTTCATCCTGGTAAGACCTACCTCCCAGTAAACAGCCATGTGTGGTGGCCATGGTAACAGACCTGAGGTGCCTTGTGCAGTGGCTAAATAGCTCTGTGATTGTGTATGTGTGTGTGTGTGTGTGTGTGTGTGTGTAGTTAAGCTAGGACTGCTCAATATAAGATATGGGAAGCCCTGTGCAATGCTATTGTGACACTGCTATTGTCTTTTAGATGTGTGTAGTTGGCAGTTTGTGTAGCCTACATGTAACTTATAAGTTAAGATGATCTCTCAAATAAAGGTATGTATTTAAGTATCTGTTTGTTTACATGTAATGTATTGGTGAATTGTGTAATTAGTTGGTTTAGGAACCAACCCCATTCCACTGGCCACAAGGAAAACAGAGGGAACTGCACTAACGTAATTAACACACCCATCTTCTGTGTGTGTCTCCTTATAGACCGAGTGCCCAAAGGCTGAATGCTTTGAGTCATTATCAGCTATGGAGCTGGCTGAACAGATCACTTTTCTGGACCACATCGTGTTCAGGAGCATCCCTTACGAGTACGTACCACATGCTAGTCATAATCAGAGAGTGTGCACGCACACATACATACACGTACGCGCGCACACACACACACACACACACACACACACACACACACACACACCATGCCTCTAAATCCCAAATGATGAATTTGTGGCATGAGTTAGCACACTAGTACTCCCAAGTGAAAGCAATCTCTTTCTCTCTCTCTCTGTTTATCTCTCAGTCACACTCTCTCTCTCTCTCTTTCTCCCTGTTTCTCTCTCACTCTATTTCTATCTACCCATCTCCAGTGTCTCTGTCTTTTTCTCACTTGCTCAGTCGTGACCACTTTGGGTGGAGCATGCCTTGGTGATCAGGGAGATATTTTGTTGATTGCTGTACAGACAGTGTGATGACGCAATTTTTCAGACGTCAAGGATCACTGCATGGTCAAATGGGACCCTAGATATTAAACAGGCTTTTACATCATGATGAACCACAAACATTTTAATTAAGCTGTCACCACATTCTTGTGAAGGACATCTGTTTGATAGTGCAGTGTTTAAAAGTGTTCAAAAGTAATTTACTATCACAGCATTTTAAAACATCCAGTGCCATTAAATCTGTTTGACGTCAAGAGACTGTTGAGATTAAAAAAGGCAGCACAAATAACAGTTTTGAATGCAAATAGTAGAACTACACTCATTCTCACCACATTCCTTGCCTTGTATTTTTCCAGAGAGTTCCTTGGGCAGGGATGGATGAAGGTGGATAAAAACGAACGAACTCCGTACATCATGAAGACCAGCCAGCACTTCAACGATGTATGTGTCATTCACCACTAATTCATAAAAAAGTAGAATTCATATATTCTGGTCCTGTTTTTGTATGCATTACTAGCCTGGGTAAACCCCTCCTGATCTGTGAGCGATCTGATCTCGCCTTTGTTTCCCTGAGACAGAGAACCAATCAGAAACAGGCTTTTACCCCTGACATGACAGAGCTACACTACACTAACAACTGAAAGAAAAAAAACTCAAAAGTGTAATATATATACTGTATATATATATATGTAAGGGATAATGTATTGTCCGCCGGTCATTATAGAAATATATTTCCCGAGAGGAAGAACCGGAGACCGATGCGCAGCGGAGGTCTCTGATTCGTCCTCAAGGGAAATATATATAATATAAAAATAAATAATAATAATAATAATAATAATAATAATAATAATAATAAAGTCATTTCGATGTAAATTCATTGATCCTACCTCAGGGAAGTAGGAGAAGAGAGCGAGGTATCCAGACCAAGCTCAATTTCAGATCAAGCAATCAGTCTTGACAGCTTGTCTAGTAAATGATAGAAATTACAGAATATGAAATTGTCATACATCATACATTTTTCAGTTTCAAAACATGCTGAATGGCGCTGATGATTAATATTTTGGTGACACAGCATCTTTAAATTAAACATGGCTGTATAAAAAGTGGTTTGTATGATGTACAGTATTTTCCTGTTTCTTAGTCCTTTTTTGCAATTACTCTCTCTTCCCCTGTCAGATGAGCAACTTGGTGGCGTCTCAGATCATGACCCACACTGACGTGGGCTCCAGGGCCAGCTCCATAGAGAAGTGGCTGGCTGTGGCTGATATCTGCCGCTGCCTCAACAACTACAACGGCGTCCTGGAGATCACTTCTGCCCTGAACCGCAGCGCCATCTACAGGCTGAAGAAGACATGGACCAAAGTGTGCAAGCAGGTTGGTTGTTATTATTGTGCAGTGTGGCTGTGTGTGTGTGTGTGTGTGTGTGTGTGTGTGTGTGTGTGTGTGTGTGTGTGTGTGTCCTACAGTTATTCATTTGACTTAGTTTCATTAGCATGGTATAAAAAAAATCTTTTTAACTAGATTGGTTATTTATAAATTAGACTATTTTTTTTTTTACAGACAAAGGCACTGATGGACAGGCTGCAGAAGACTGTGTCATCAGAGGGACGGTTCAAGAATCTGAGAGAGACCCTAAAAAAGTGAGTTCAAGTCTTAAAGGGCAAATTCAGTCATTTTCAACAAGAGCTCTATTGCTCAAGCTACTTGAGATTAGCCAATACTGAAGACGCAAGACATTTTGGTCCAACCGTATAGGTTTCCTTGAACAGAGAATAATCACTTACAACTAGCCCAATGGGGCAGAATTTCTAACTGTATTTTTAACATCTTAACATACTCCAAATGTCACCATAAAAAAATATGAAGTATCAACAGACACCTCACGACACAGAACTGTATTGTGTATGACTACAAATAGCTGAAAAAGTGTTAAAACTGTGTGTTTATGCAAGCAGCCAAACATTGATTGTTTCCAAAACGGTTTTGTAAACACTGCATAAAAACACCATTTTAACCACTTTGTCAGACATTTGTAGTCATAAACACTACAGTGGTGTGTTGTAATGTGTCTGATGATGTTACATAGCTTTTGGGGTGATATTTGGAGCATGTTTAGATGCTGAAAACACAGTTTAGAAATCTTCCCCATTGGGCTAGTTGTAAGTGATTATTCTCTGCTCAAGGAAACCTATACGGTTGAAAATGCCAGAAGTTGCCCTTTAAGCACCACCACAAAATAGTTTCTGCAGGTTATAGAATTTTTTTCTTTCTTGACGTTTGTGTGTGTGTGTGTGTGTGTGTGTGTGTGTGTGTGTGTGTGTGTGTGTGTGTGTGTGTTTTGCCTCCACAGCTGTAACCCTCCCTGCGTGCCCTACCTCGGCATGTACCTCACTGACCTGGCATTCATTGAAGAGGGCACTCCCAACTTCACAGAGGAGGGTCTGGTCAATTTCTCCAAAATGAGAATGGTAAAGATGTCCTTGATGAGATCTGTGTATGAAGTTTTTTAATATGATGATGTGCAGTCTGTGTTTCTCTGGTTATCATCTGGTCCCTGAAATCTATTTACAAAAATAGATTAGGGAATTATATGAATACATCTCACTCCTTTTCCCTTTATTCTCTATTATTATGTTAGTGGACACTGTGATAAGTTTCTATAATCTTCATGTTTGTTCTTACATTCACTTTTGGATGTAATTCTTGATTTGATTCCTCAGATATCTCACATCATAAGAGAGATCCGGCAATTTCAGCAGGCACCTTACAGGATAGAGCACCAACCAAAGGTAATGCAGAAATTACATTGGGTTTATCGATGAATTCATTCATTCATTCATTCATTCGATTTTGCCATATTTGTATTTGTCCAGTAAAATGGATTAGAAATGGCCAGTAAAACTGACGAGAAAGATTCCTTGTAAAACAGACTAGATACATATTCAGTCACATGGACTAGAATGATACTCATCAGTTTGATGACTTGTTGTTTGGCGTCTGTCTCAGGTCACTCAGTTCCTGCTGGACAAGACCCTAGTGATGGACGAGGACACTCTCTATGAACTCTCCCTCAAAATTGAACCCAGGGTACCACCTGCATGAGATCAGACAACAGACAATCACTGTTTACAAGAAGAAGAAAAAAAACCTTCTCGAAACAAACAATAATTCATTTGAAGTAGAATGATGTGCTCTTTTGGAATGGGAGGGAGAGAAGGAGCGGGTCTGTCCATCCTGAAGATTAATTATCTTTTTAAAGCCACACACACCTATCCTCAATAATTCCTCACCAGTCAGCTTTTTAGCAGTTGTTCACCAACATTTGGATCATTTCCGTTCATTTCTAATAAGGATATGACCCAATCTAAATATTGCCATTGAATGGTGAAGAACTCAGGTCAATAAGTGCCTTTTGTAAATATTGTACACTCTGCAGAATATTGTAGATAATAACTGGGAAGTTTTAGGTTTTATACAACATTGGACATTTAAAAAAAAAGATGAATGAAATTAATTCAATGTAAAGTAAAAGAATTTCTGAAGTTGCGCTATGGTATCAAAACTGGCATGTGCAAGAGCATGCTTTATGCCCCAGAGAACATTGGCTTTTTAGGAGCTTCCTTTGGATACAATGGTGCTTGAGGTTATTGAGAACTGCCCCTGTTTAAACAAGCTCTGCTTTGCTCGTTAGTATGTGTATGTATGGCAGAAGACCAAACAAACAAACAAACAAACAAACAAACAAACAAAAAAACGTGAAAAGAGTGCTGGTCTTTCCAAAGTATTTCTCAGCGATGATTTTCATGAAAACATCTCCGCTTCACAAGCTCACAGAATTGGAACAGACCCCATTTTTTCATCTGAGGACCACACTGTGTACTGTTTATGTGTCTGATGATGTAGAAGAACAGCAAGACAGCAAGGACACTTTTTCACTTTTATAAGCAAATTTTCCCCATCAGAAACCAACAGTAAGACTTTGTTGTCATGTTAGGTCTGGGCATGAATATGTTTTTATCCATCAACCCATAACTGCCTAATGACTGTCCTGTGAAAGAATACCACTTTCCTCTTTGTTCAGCAAACCAGCTGCTGCTCACTATTTGTTTAACCAGGTCAGAAGTTGGGCTTCTCCATTATTCCCATAAAGTCCTATTCCATATTAAAATTTGTTGTCCTAGGCCTTCATAACATTGCCACAGGCTGTTGACGACACCTGTTTCATTCATATTACTGATCCTTTGCAATAGCGCATGTTAGGCACCTGTTGTTTGAATTTTCATTTATTTATGTGAGCGTGTTAGCTGTGTAGACTTTGTAAATAATAGATGCTATTGCTGTATACTTCTTAAAAAAAACTCCTTATGAAACAGGCTAACTGCTGCTAATGGTTGAAAAGAAATTCAGTCTTTTTTAAAATCAATGTTTTGAAGAAAATCTGTCTCAATCCCTGGCTGAATCGTTTGTCTTCTTTGTTAATGACTTTGGTTAGTTGTTGGGGACGTGAAAAGCAGTAAGTCTGTGTCACTCTGGCTAAAAGTGTGTCGGTTTGGATAAAATTTGTAAATGTAAATGTGTGCAGCTCTGATACAGCCAAAACCCGAGGGGGACTCAGATGACTGATATAGCATGTTTGACATTGGGAGTGGCCACACATTTGTTAAAAGTATTGCTGTAGTCTAGTTTCATTTCTGTGTGTATTTATGACCTGGTTTGGTTTGACTTTTTTCCATTGTAATGAGTATTTAACTGATAATTTATATGATTAAGTTATAGATTTGTTTGACTATTTTGCATTGATACAGTAGGTTATTATATTCATTACCTTGTTTATGTATTCCTGTTCCTGTTCATGTGAACTGCAGCCAGTTTTATGTTGATGGCCCTTCATGGACTGGTTGGCTGTGGGCCAATCTTGCACTGCTTCTCTTCTCCCTCTTCCACACAAGTATAGCCTGCATGCAGGGACTCCCACTCCCACAACTTGAATAGGGAGTTTTTCTTTTATCTCTTCTTCTTCCTCTTCTTCTTCTTCTTCTTCTTTATAACTCTATCTTCTTCTTCTTCTTCTTCTTCTTTATAACTGTCTTCTTCTTCCTCTTCTTCTTCTTCTTCTTCTTCTTCTTTATAACTGTCTTCTTCTTTTTCTTTATAACTCTGTTTTCTTCTTCTTCTTCTTCTTCTTTATAACTCTATCTTCTTCTTCTTCTTCTTCTTCTTTATAACTCTGTCTTCTTCTTTTTCTTTATAACTCTATCTTCTTCTTCTTCTTCTTCTTCTTCTTTATAACTCTGTCTTCTTCTTTTTCTTTATAACTCTGTTTTCTTCTTCTTCTTCTTCTTCTTCTTCTTTATAACTCTGTCTTCTTCTTTTTCTTTATAACTCTGTCTTCTTCTTCTTCTTCTTCTTCTTCTTCTTCTTCTTCTTCTTTATAACTCTGTCTTCTTCTTGTCCACCAACAGTAGTTGTAAATGAATGCCACCTTGAAGGGATCAACGTTTATTTTCCGTGTGAAATAAAAGTATTTGTCTACTCTTTCTTCTGATTTTCTTTAATCTGATTTAATCTTGTGCACTTATTGTACTGGCTACTGTATTATGAGTCATGCACATTTTCACATGCACAATTTTTCACAGAGGAAATTCTTAAAATTCAAAATTTTTACAACATTGCAACAATGTAGGATGGGCCACAGTCTGAGAAAGCTGGGCAACTTTGACAATTTTAGTGCAGTCTTACAATAACTAAACGAGAAATCAAAACATTTTATAAAAGTAATTCATATTGCTATGAAGCAGAATCATTTGTCTCCAGTTATATGCTTTATGCAAAGTTTAGAGTGTCCACACAGACTGAATTCAGGGATTTACCAGGTTGTTTAACAATTAGCTTCTACTATTTCAAACATATATGCTAATTTAAAGCACAGAAAAGTGTCTTGCTTTAAGACCTGTTTGCATCTTTTGCATCAAAGAACCCATGACCATTAAAATTTCTTGCACCTCTCCCCGGCAAGTTTCTGGAGGGTGAAGAGACCGTGCTGTACTCAGTCCTCAGAGTAAGAGGCGTGACTAGTGAAGTGCCTGGTTACCTGAGCTCATGGATCAGCTGTCTGATCATACAGAGAAGAGAGGAAGGGTAGCGTACGTACCGGGGCAGGGCGGGGGTGGGGGCAGGGTGGTCAGTAGGAAGCTGGGTAGGGGGAGCTCAAGGACACCTCGGACAACCAGAAGGGGGGTCATGACCCCTTGAGTTGACATATCGGAGGAAGCTGATTGGTTAGGATGCTGGGGTTTAACTTGATGGAGGGGGGTGGCATGATCTCACGGCTCCTCAAGTCCGCTGTATGTTTGAGGAGTGAGACACACAGCAGGGAGAGACATCATCGTCTTGACAGGTAGGAGTCGTTCGCTCCAGCCTCTCTAACACCTACAGGCTTTTAACTTGATGTTAAGATAACAGAATTACTAAACGATTGACTGAGAGGTACTGTACTTACCTCTGGTTTGCAACACCCCCATCTAATTTTTATAAATTTTTCTCATTTCAAAAAAATACTCTTAACTGTCTTAGATTTCTGATTGAGTAGTATTATGTTGTATCTCTATTATGATCAAATATACAATGCACTTTACACTACTTTTGGTTTGAAATGTGTTCATGTGTAAATTGCTATGATGTGTATATAAGGTCTGATATTCTGACAAAATACCTTAGCTCTGGTATTTTGTGTTGGGAAGTGAATAAATGAATAACTTTTACTTTGTAGTGAATCACTTATCCTTTACTTAAATCCTTCTGCAAAGTTCACTGTTTTATCAAAATCCTGAGGAAGGACACTAATTTGTGAATAGAGCGCAAAGATCCAAATTTTTCTTGCCTATTTTTCTTATCTTTATATTGACAAAGTTGAAATCCACTGTACTTGTCCCATCTTCACTTGCAGTGTTATGGTGTAATCTCTTAGAAAGCGGCCCCTGTAATCCATTGACAAGTCCTCCCAAAGCTAGACCTTAAATCAAGGTGGACAAACCACCTGTTACCTCACGTCACCCCGTCAGGTTTCGAGGCACTGCACAGTTTCCACTGAATCCGCAGGAGATCGAGACGGTCAGCCAGATTCTATGCTCGCTCACGTAGGCTCACCCCCCTCCCTGTGTTTTGGCTGGACGTTCCCCTCACCCTGCGCATGTGACCCCTCTCAGAATGTCACGCCAGGGCAGGAGAACTAGAGGTGGGGAGGGCAGTTTGAGGAGGAGGGGGGGGGGGCAGATAAGGTTGGGTGTGTGTGTGCGTGTGTGTGTGTGAGGAGTTGGGGGGGGGGGGGTGGGCTTGCTTATATGCCAAACAGAGACTTGTGTCCTCACCCTTAAATTAGTAGACTGGGGTCTAGTTACACTGAAGGATTCTAAGTGTTCTGGCAGTCAGTCATCCTCACATCACGCAACTGAACTTCAAAAGGGGAGAGGGCAAAGGAGGAGTCAAGTGGAAATGGAAAGGAGGGAGTGGAGAATTTTCAGTTCTCAGCTTTTAGATACAGTTAAGATACAGTATTTCTGAGGATTTTCAGAAAATTGAACAAAACATTAACAGTCAATAGTTTCATCAAATGAATCAATAAAAAATGTGTCTCTAGAGTTTGGTACTTAATAAGGTGCTAGTTCCTACATACAGCAGATTCATGTAGTCATGATGAAGGTGATGACCAAGAGTGACTGACTATGGAAATGTTTATGTAGAAAGGTCAAGTACATAGAGGCTTAACAGACAGCTTACCCTTCAGTGAGATTGAAACCTTTCACACACATCATCACCTTTAACACTCAAAGATCAAGCTGACATCAATTGACTCAGTTGCTGCCTGGAGAAAAGACTAAAGTGGTCATGTGAGATTTTGAGGTGACATCTGTCAGCTGATCTAGTGGTGTGAAGACAGACAGGAAGATGAAAGACGTACCCGTAGACGTTAAAGTCGGTACGCTACTGACAACAAGCTGAAGGCAACCTCATTTTTTAGTGGGAAAATGGGAAGAGGACATATGTGATTAACCCTGAGAAGGAAGTTACAACACAAATATGGTGCAAGTCACTTATAAAATAAATACATTTTTATAAGTTAAACAGAAAAGGTGCTTGTCTTTTTTTTTCTTGATGTATTCTTGATGTATCTCTCTTCTGGTATTTCCAGTTGGAACCCCCTGTGACTCACAAGCATGGCGTCCGCATTCACTAAGATGCTGGCTGGTCGCAACACAGCGGTGTTGCTAGGTTGCCTTGGTGCTGGCACCGTAGCTACCGGCTACTTGCTGAATGACAGCGCCGTCGTCTCTGCCAGAGACAGGTCAAAGCTTTACCCACCAAGGTGAGACACATACACGCACATACACACTCACACTCACACACATACATTTGTGTGTATACAGTATAACTACATATCTGAGTAGAAACATGGGTGACCATAACAAAGATAACACTAACATCTAAACTAGGGTAATCCCACCTGTCACAATGAATTACCT
Source organism: Sardinella longiceps (assembly GCA_027497455.2). Classification (NCBI taxonomy): domain Eukaryota; kingdom Metazoa; phylum Chordata; class Actinopteri; order Clupeiformes; family Clupeidae; genus Sardinella; species Sardinella longiceps. The sequence goes on from JAODXP020000031.1 coordinate 20,973,728, forward strand.
GTACACAGTGATCAATTTTTTTATTTATTTAATTATTAATTAATTAATTTATTTATTTAGTCAGTTTATCTATCTGCCTCACAACCAAGGCAGGTTTGTTAGCTATATTAGTAGTTTACTCTCATCAATAAATATTGATTATCGATATGGAGAGACCGACCTTTTGTCCTCTCATAAGTTGCACTGGGAGAAATAGTGAGGAAAAAGTTATATGGAGAAGGGGGGGGTTCAGAGGGAAAGAGAGGGTGCCAGATTAATTCGATACTTTCTCAAGTGGCGTTGGTCATCAGGCCCCTGGCTGTCTTGGCTAACGCTAGAGTATAAGTGAGTCAAAGGTGAGGAGAGGAGGAAGGGAGGGGAAGGGAGGTGAGGAGGAAACTTAAGGAGCTTAGATGGCGGGGTGCCAGTGACCTCCACTGACCCCCCCCCCCCCCTCCTTACTCCTACAGTAGCTGGGCAAAGATCAGCAAAGATCAGAACAGATAAGATCAGTTCAGCTCAGCAATACACCTGTAAGCCCCCCTGTTTAGGATGGCGAGACAGAGACTCAAATTGATTGAAATTGACAAGTCTCCTCTCCTCAGCTAATTGACTGAAAATAGATCTAATAACTTTCCTCCTTTAAATTAACTGTAGACACCCCCCCCCCCCCCCACACACACACACACATACTATTTTCAAAACACTACACTAATTATGATATTATCATATAGTGATTGTCAAAGTTTTTTTTTTTCTTCCGTCATCTACTTCCTAAATTTTTGGTCAACGATTCCCGGGACACCATAACACCGGGGCACATGAAACTTGGTGGGCATGTAGCCCCTGTAGAGTTTTACGGAAAAAATTCATTTGGTCCCTGGGGGCCACTCCAACTCTCAAGAGCCCACATCAACTTAGATTATAACCAGTCATTTGTGATTTGCACCCCCATGGTAAAAAATGAAAATGCAATATTATACTGCTTTAACTGCCCCTATCTTTAGATCAGGTGCTATGAAGGACACCAAATTTAATGTGTATGATGAACCTGACATCTTGTGGGAATATGTCAAGTTTTGTGGAATTTCATCCATGGGGGGCTATAAAATAAATGAATTTATATGTATATTTAATGACTGTACAACCATACCTGTAGACGGTGCTATGAAGCGTATTGTTACTGGTTTGGGATGATAGGCCTACTGTCTTACACACACACACACACACACACACACACACACACACACACACACACACACAGGGCAGAGAATGTGCAGAACTGAGCGGCGGTCATATTTTGTACCACCATGCGGTACATCTAGTTCTTCATCAATCACTTGACACTGCTTTCATGAATTATGAAATGAAGAGTTCAGATGCAAAACCCCCTAACTCCACTTGACCACTTTTTGAGAAAAAGCCCATTTTTTATCAGGCGTTTACAGTGTTTTGATTGTAAACAGATATTTTAGACACGGCGGGGAGCAGGTTTTATTTTATTTTTTTCCCAAAACATTTCATTTACATATTCTAGATTTACACAGGATTCACACAATATCATTATCTCAATTTTCACAAAAATGGTGTTTAGGGGGTTTTGCATCTGAACAAATGTTTTGTGTGTGGTCTTTCCCCTAAAGTGCTGACTTCCCAGATCTCCGTAAGCACAACAACTGCATGGCTAGTGCCCTCAGCCCAGCCATCTATTCCAAGCTGAGGGACAAGAAGACTCCCGGCAACTGGACCCTGGACCAGTGCATTCAGACAGGAGTGGACAACCCTGGACATCCCTTCATCAAGACCGTTGGCATGGTGGCCGGGGATGAGGAAAGCTATGAGGTAGAACCACATGACAGAACCTTACTGAGAACATGCTCATGAATGTTAGAACACCGCAGCGATGTTTGGCACACAGGGCCGTTTCAAGGTACATAGGGGGCCCCAAGCAAACAGGACATGGGGGCCCTTCACTCCCCGTAAATACTTAGATGAACCACATTGTTATAATTTTCAAACATCATCAATATAATTATCTGTATTGTACAGTTGTCTAACTCCAGTTTAAAGACATTTTTTGTTGAAAAACACACCAACATAACTACTAAAATGATTAAACAGTCAATCTTGGGGGCCCCTTTCAGCCTGGGACCCCAGGCAATTGTCTGGTTTGCCTGCCTTGTTGTGACGGCCCTGTTGGCACATGAGGGAATACTACAAGACTGGAATTAAAGCACTGACAATTGTGACAACTGTTATTTGTCAAATACCCATCCCTCATATATATGGGCTTCTGTGTGTGTGTGTGTGTGTGTGTGTGTGTGTGTGTGTGTGTGTGTGTGTGTGTTTCCATTTCCTCAGGTGTTTGCTGAGATTTTCGACCCCATCATTCTTGACAGACACAACGGCTATGACCCCAAACGCATGAAACATCCCACTGACCTGGATGCCTCCAAGGTACCGGTGCTTTTCTTCATTCTAAAAGCAGAACCATACTCTAGAAGAACCCCAACCTAAAAAAGAATGTCCAGCCACACCATTCTCTCTTGTCATCCTCCTTCCTCCTCCCATTCATCCATCTCACCTTTGACCTCTTCCTCTCTATCTCATTTCTGTGTGACGGCACCCCCTACAGCTCACCTCCGGCATGTTTGATGAACGCTACGTGCTCTCTTCTCGTGTGCGCACCGGCCGCAGCATCCGTGGTCTCAGCCTTCCCCCTGCATGCACACGTGCCGAGAGGCGGGAGGTCGAGCGTGTGGTGGTCAATGCCCTGTCTGGCCTCAAGGGCGACCTCGCCGGACACTACTACAGTCTTGGCGACATGACAGACGCCGAGCAGCAAAGGCTTATAGATGTGAGTAGCACCCTGGCAGTGTTTCAGCTATTGCATCACCAGAGGAGTCCTACTATATACTATATTTCCCATACTATAATACCTGAAATTTACTGAGGGTGAATGTAATCCTAGGTTTTTGAGGACATAATAAGCATAGACAGCCTATTAGACTACATTATCAGCATAACACATAATTGCTTTATGTTTGGCCTTCATAAGGTCTGTTTCAATCAAAGGCTGGCATCCTATCTAAGAGAAGAGTGAGGAGGGTCACATACAGTGAAGTATACCAGTGATCACACCACTATTTCCATTCCTTAGCAAAAAAAAAAACACAAAAGAAACATATTCATCATAAAAGGTCTAATGTTCGTTTTCCTTCCAAAACATCTACACCCCCTCTCCTTGAACACAGTGTGGAAAACATTTAAGGAAATTATGCCTTGTATATTAGATGTGTTTCAGTTTGTCCTTATGCTATGTTTGCTATTATTAGTCATAATTAGAAACAGTCCAAGTCTTTGCATAAGTCATAATCACACATCATACACTCACTGTATTCGCTCATCACATGCTGCCACATGCACCAGGAGCACTTCCTGTTCGATAAGCCTGTATCCCCACTGTTGACATCAGCTGGGATGGCCAGGGACTGGCCTGATGCCCGGGGGATCTGGTAAGATGACGTGCTAAAAAGGAGCGTAAGCAGTTAGAATCCAAAAAAAAACTACATCATCCCCAACCAACCCTTTTTAATGTGTTGTAAGAGTGTTGTATGAGCTGAAAAAAATCTATCTATCTATCTATCTATCTATCTATCTATCTATCTATCTATCTATCTATCTATCTATCTATCTATCTATTGATGTATCTTGTCATTCCAATGTGTGAGTTAGTTTGATACCCAATCTAGCTCTGCCTTTTCATTCTAAAGGTTCCACAGTTTGCAGATACTTTCTTGGCGATGCTTATTAGTTCTTCAAACAACCATTGTAATGTAACTATAGTTGGCGATCCAAACAATTCAATCAATTGGTGATCAAATCAATTGTTCTTGATTCTAAACAAAACCAATGTTATCTGAAATAGCCTTTCAGCTATGCGCGATCTAACATACTAAACTCATATCTTATCATAACCCCATGGCCTGTGTTTTGTTTACTCAAGTACTGCATTCCAGACACCTTTGAATGTGCTAAATGTGGGGTTGATTGAGCTACTAGACCTCTCCTGGAACTACACCAACTCCTCTTCCCCCCTAATCTTCCTCCCCTTTCCCCCATCTTCCTCTGCTCTTCCTCATCCCTGACCATCTAGGACCATTTCCTCTTTGACAAACCCGTGTCCCCTCTGCTGACATGTGCAGGGATGGCCCGCGACTGGCCTGACGCCAGGGGTATCTGGTAGGGACACTAGACCACTGCATCAATGCATGAGCCCTGTGTGTGTGTGTGTGTGTGTGTGTGTGTGTGTGTGTGTGTGTGTGTGTGTGTGTGTGTGTGTGTGTGTGTGTGTGTGTGTGTGTGTGTGTGTGTGTGTGTGTGGGTTGGTGGGTTCTACTTGGCATGTTTCTACATTACTGTCACAGCATACCAAACCAAGTAGCCTACCATGTCAAAACTGACTGAAACATGAAACGATAGTACTTGATTAAGTCAGATTACATGGCTTATTACCATAGGCCTAAGGGTAAAGACTTGACAGTACTAATAGCATGTATCATCTTAATGAGCTGCTTTTACTCACACAAAGCCTAGCCCTTGCCTGAGTTTTGAGATATAAAGTCATAAGTTTTGAGATTCAAAGTCAAAATTTTCGAGAAAAAAAAGTCAGAAATATGTAGAAGGCGGGCGGAAGTGATATTTGCCGGTGGTCAGTGGACATGAATGAGATCAGTGAGAGGCTGGGAGAGGGTGACACCCGCTTCAGATGCGTCCCTGCCTTGTTATGATGCAGCTGGACAAAGTGAGAGTTTAGCCCCACACCAAGCACAAACATCGGATCCCTTGGCCAATGTTAGTGGTGGTAACAATATTTCAGGGGGTCGGATTGTTCATCGTGAAGTTAGGAGGCAAGTTAGTAGTGTGGGGAATGCCGGAGTTTATATGGGAGCACAGTGTTTTTATCGCGCTAGCCAGCTAGCTTCTATGCCTTCTGACCGTGCCTCTCCACAATCCGACAGTGACGTGGAGGCTGGAGGTTTTGACTAATGCCACTGGGGATGTTACGAGGTCATAGTGTTCATAGGAGAGTTAGGGTACAACATAGGCAGGGTGGGGAGTCGCAATGATAATGACAGTGTGCGAATTCTCTCCACTTTGCGTGCGCGCAAGGCGGACCTCGCCATGCAGCGCGCAGCAGGGTCAAAGGCGCTGTGCCACGGCATGTTTAGTTCAAGATAATGGAAATGCCGGCTTTGAGTACTTGGCAAATGAGGGTCAGTAGCCTTCCGTTTGATCAGCCAATTGGTTATCTGGGGGTAAGACAACTCGATGCACTTGATATAATACGAGGCAATGACTTTAGGGTCATTGCTGGTGGTATACACCTCCACCCACAACACATGCCCTGCATCTGTCCGTTCCCACTCAGTTCCTCCTGCACGAAGGCTATCACATTGTCCCCACACTCCCCACCTTGCCTATGTTGTACCCTAACTCTCCTATGAACACTATGACCTCGTAACATCCCCAGTGGCATTAGACAAAACCTCCAGCCTCCACTACGTTACTGTCGGATTGTGGAGAGGCACGGTCAGAAGGCATAGAAGCTAGCTGGCTAGCGCGATAAAAAACACTGTGCTCCCATAAACTCTAGCTTAGCCTAGCCCTTGCCTGACAATGGTGCAGCACTGTAGAATTGTAGATTGCTGGCAGTCACTCTGATATGTTCAGAACGTCCAGTTCTTTCAGCTACACATTCGTCTTTGTTCAGCTTTGAAAGCTGAAGACTTTGTCTGGGCTGCATTTTGTATATGAAGAAATGGAATTCAATTACAATTGAAAAAAAAGAATTGAATTCCAATTCAATTCAAACCATTAGATTTGTACCACTTGTAGCTGAATTACTCCAAATGTATAACTTTGGCCCAATGAAATATAAGGTGAATAGAACACTGTTTTCTGTAATACTGCTATACAAATGTTGCACTGCACTGCAATTCTGTTTCCAACATATCCATTGTTATACCAATGCAACACACTTTGCATTGTATTTGTGTTTGAAACTATGCTAGAAAAGAAAAAAAAAAACATGCCTATACTATCTGTTACTCACACTCGGGGCTGTACTGGGGCCAAAAAATGGCCCGGGCATTTTTGGCCATGGCGGCCCACCATGAATTTATTCAAAATACAGTAATAGCGCTGTGTGGCTAGCTAAAATAACACTGTAAGTTGTACATATTGCATGAATATGAGAGATTTAATTAAACTAGCCCAATATTCTTCATGAAAGTTATGAGTAAATGACAGCCCCGGCCCAAAAATGACTGCCGGCCCACCTGGCATTGCCCTGTATGCCCTATGGCCAGTCCATGCCTGCTCACAGTATCATGATGGAAACGACCCCACTCTGTCTTACCATGACTTACCGTGACCTCACTTGACCTCCAGGCACAATAACGAGAAGACTTTCCTCATCTGGATCAATGAGGAGGACCACACCCGCGTCATCTCCATGGAGAAGGGAGGCAACATGAAAAGAGTGTTTGAGAGGTTCTGCCGTGGACTCAAACAGGTGAAAAGCGCCGCAAAATTTCAGCCAAACGAAATTAACATCCCTCTGAAAATGCAGTTAATTGCTGTTTAGCAGAAGAAGGGATTTCCTTCTCTTTGCCACTTTAGCTGTCAACACTCCAATTTCCCATTGCCAACTAACTAAGTAGCTAACTGGTTAGCCACTATATTTTGGGAAACAGATGCCTCCACCTATTTATCTACTGTAGTTTCCATTATTACTCTGTTGCTGTTATTGAAATACCAGTCAAAAACAAAGAGTTGCTAAACAGGAGTCTTTTTCCCAAAAGTAGAGTTGCTAACCAAGTTAGTAACTTTGCAATGCAATTTCCCATTGCCAACTAACTGAGTAGCTAATTGGTTAGCTTAGTTGGTTGTCAATGGGAAATTGCATTGCTTTTGGGAAAAGGATGTCACTAATGGAAAGTTAACACAAGCTAACAACATTTCACTTTCCCTTTGGCTGGACAGCACCATGGATACATACAGTATAAACACTTTAATCAGACCGTCACAGCACATTCTGGAAACATTTGCACACTGGCCTATGAAGTGTGTTTGCTGATTTGTCCTTTGGCATGATGGTATAGGTGGAGCATCTCATCCAGGAACGTGGCTGGGAATTCATGTGGAACGAAAGGCTTGGCTATATCCTCACCTGTCCCTCCAACCTGGGCACAGGCCTGAGGGCAGGTGTGCATGTCAAACTGCCCAAACTTAGCAAGGTGAGTAAGCACAGGCAACTATAGGCCCGACCTACTACCTCCCTGAGAACAGAAAACTCTACGTACAGTAGACCTATCTGAATGTGTAAGGTCCAGTCAATAAAGGCTTAGTCAAAGTGTGCTGTGCGTTAAAGGTGACTGAATGATATTTTTGTGACTATTTGTCTTAAAAATCATCAAATGTTAAGATATGTAATAATATTGCGAATATTGTCTTCTCCAACAGGATGCCCGCTTTGGCAAGATCCTGGGAAACCTGCGTCTGCAGAAGCGCGGTACTGGTGGTGTGGACACAGCTGCTGTGGGCGACACTTTTGACATCTCAAATCTCGACCGTCTGGGCAAGTCAGAGGTGATGGACATGCCCCTCAAACACACACACACACACACACACACACCAACTAATTACTGTAAAATACCATGACCTCTAACCTTTATTAACCACACCTGATGCTCACTCACGCTCACTCACCATATTGTACAGGTCGAGCTGGTCCAAATGGTGGTCGATGGCGTCAACTACCTGATCGAGTGCGAGAAGCGTCTGGAAAAGGGCCAGGACATCAAAGTACCAGCTCCTATTTCTCAGTTCAGGAAGTGAGGTCACATTCCCTGAGGCTGGGGAGTTGTGTGAACCCAGCACTGCTGGGAGACAAGAGCTCTCCTTCTACTATCATTGCACAGAAGGTCTTACATGTACAAAAAAATAAAACTTTTAAAGAAAAAGACCAGATGTCATCCTTCACTTAAATTCACTGGAACGAATGGCTGCAAATGGCCAAGGAGGCAATTCTTTTGGCCTGTATTTGAAGATGGCACTCTTTTAATTGACTCACATTGAATTTAATACAATGGACATAAGTGGTTCAGAATCTTATTACAAGAGATGGTCCAGTGCCTGTTGATATGCATGCTACTGCAGTAGATATGTGAACCACAGCAAGCTTTCACGTGTTCAACCTTAAGTTAATAAGTTGGGTCGTTACATTCTGTGTTGCTAATATGTGTAGCAAATTTCTGTGGTGTTGAAATGGAAACAAAAAAACCACATACCTTTAAAGGTTATGGAATCTGCTTTAAACCACTAATCTCTAATAGAATACAGACACCCCAAGTTTCCCGGATGCCCCGGAAGTCTCCTGTGTTTTGATAGTTCCTTTTTCCTTGAAATCTCCCTGAAATTAGTTTCTGCAAGCTAGGGTCTAAGAATATTTAGAAAGGATACATAGAAAATACTTCTAAATCGATAGCTTTAACTGTCTCACTGCCTTGACTGACCTCTCATATACTGATCTAGGGCAACGCAACACTCAAATAACTGAGCTACTCTATCACCCTCAGGGTTCTAATAGCATGTGACATTAGAGATGTGTTCCTTCCTGAAGCATGGCAACTACCACAAGGAAAGGCACTGTCAGCCTCAGCTGTGCCACCAAAGTTTGGCCAATAAGCCACAGCAAGCTCTCCAATGCCCAGATGGGGCCAAACAGTTGAGAGCTTAATACAGCAGTGTAGACCTAGCCTGACCATAATACTGCTGTTCATCCGTATTCATGGTCTGGAGGTTCTTTAACCTGACGCGATTATAGGGCGGGGACGAGAGCATTCAGTTCTGGTTTGAAACGATTGGAAAGCTCGTCTAATCAGCTTCGCTTATTGGCCGGTAGACTCTCTACCGATGTAAACACGCCCCAGAGGACCGTTCCCAGACCATGGATACGGATGAACATTCGTATTATGGGCGGGCTATGTCAGGCTAGTGTAGACCCACCTCCATTAATGTGGACAGAATATCTTTATATTATATAAGCAGAATTATTGTTTCCAGACTTTTCTTTTTAACTTAGTAGTATTAAACCAAAGTTTCTAGTTCCAGTCTTAAATTTCTTCTAATTGTTAAGGCAAGAAACCCCTAATACAGAAATTGGCTTGAGAGGAAACAGGTCAGTTGGTTGGTTTAGTAAGCTTACCATGGTCACCTGTGACAATAATGCAAATATGCAACTTAAATCCAATTAATGTCACTTTCTTGTGCTCTCCTGATTTACTGAATGCCATCTTTCATAGTTCACTCCTCAGCTTTTCTCTGCCATCTTATGGTGGTCAAGCAGTTAGGGCTTTGAATTGAGCATGTTGACGGTGTTCTTGCTGATTTACATGTGTTGACATGCAGTGTGTACTAGATCTAGTTGCTTCTCACATTGCTTGTTTAACCAGTCTGATATGAGAGGAGATGTCATCAGATTAGGATAGATTTGTAAAGAGAAAGTAAAACCAAAAAGAACAGTAGTTAGTTATATGGGTTAGTAGTTAGGCCATTTATACAGTACTACATGTATGTAGTATTCATAGTCGTTGATGTCATCTTTATATTAACACTAATAATACTAATTATGCCAGTGAACTAGATGGTACTGGTTTTGTGCCCCTTCATTAAGTACTTAATGACTCAATGTGTCAGTGTTCAAATATGTATGGATTGTGAGCTATGTTCTCAAGAACGGCACTCTGTAGGGGTTTTCAACCACCCCAATAACAACGGTGAAACAAAGACATGGAGTTGCATTGGCCATTTTGTTCAAGTAAAGAAACTGTCCAGGGAGAAAAAGAGATACCTTAAAACATGGTGTTTCTATATGACACTGTGAGACACTTCTATAGGACACTGGTTTAGCTAAACTTAAGTTTCAAAGGTGCACAATGGCACAGAGTTAATTACATGCGATTGCTGATTTTATTTGACCATGTCTTTCTCTTCATCTGATTTTCATGGTCATCCACAATAACATGCCCAATAGTCATAGACAGCAGTTTTAAATCTGTTCTGACCAGGAAGCGGATGGAGGTAAGGTACTGTTAGGGTCTTTGAATGAACTAGTGCATCTCCACTCAACGCAGGGCAGCTTTGACAGACGGTGACCTTTTAAGCTCACCTGTGGTTAATACAAAAAAGGTCCAAAGACTGAAAAAATTCCAATCCCTCTCATCATGTACACCATGAGTATGTTTATAACTACCACAACTACTACCCTTTATCTGTCTAGGTTAATGGCTTAGTTTGATGAAAATTTCTATTGTTGTGATAAACCTATTGAGTCAACTCTGTGATGATAGAAATTTCTTAATACCTGGATAAACCGACAGTATGTCATAAAAATGAGAAGCCTCCTTTCTAAAGTTTCTGCACAGTATCTTTTACATTGCTCTAAAACTAAGCTTACCACAAATCATCTATAGTTACAACTACTGCCCTTGCAGAGGGTTGCAGGTTGAAGCCCTACTCCACCTGACCCAACCAAAGAGTCCTTGAACAAGATACTGAACTCCAAATTGCTCCCGGTGAGCCTTGCCACTGTTGCGTGAATGGGTGAAGGTGAGAACTCATATAAAAGTAGAAAAAAATGCTTTAAAGCTAATATGCAGACAATATACCGTACCTCGATGCAAACTTTAGTTTTATGAAATGCACTGGCAATGTTTGATTGGATTTTGACAGCTACATGGCAACCAACTAACATCAAAGTCTATCAGGAATGACCATGAGGAGTTACGATTCTTGTCATCCAATTTATATTTTACATAAGCGAATAATTCAGGTATCTTTCTTACTTTAAAACGGTTCACTGTGTAAATAAAAAAAGTCGAGCTGAGAGACGTTTGACTACAGAGGCAGAAAATATTGAACAGGATAGGAAAACCGTACAATGCCCTGTACATAACCACACCCACAAATGGATTTTCATTCTCATTTTTTATCTTAAACATTGTATCAGTAACAGTGATTGCACTGTGTATTTTTGATTAAATCACTGCCTTACAAACTGAAGTTATGAAGAACATAACACAGTTCAACACAGTACAGTGCAACCTAGGCCAAAACATAAATGAAAAGAAAATCTGAAAATAAAAAGAAATATAAAAGAAACCTTTTCCAACACCCATTAACAACTCTTAGCCATGACAATGGGAGTCTGCAACGTAATTTCAGCTTTCACAAAAGATCAGTGGGTCCAGACAGCGTGTGAGAGAGAAAGAAAAGAACTTTTTAAACATTGCCTCACCACGGGATTGCGCTCAAAAATCTGCTCAATGCTCTCTGCCCAGTGCATGTATGTGTGTGTAAGTGAGAGAGAGACAGACAGAGATGAGGAAGGAGAGAGAGAGAGAAATAGAGTGAAAAGTACACAATTCTGAGCATAAGAACTGCCCCCGATACATTTTTTTTTTTTTTTGCCTTTTTACCTTTTCCTCTCAATATCTCTGCCTTCTACTGCTCCCCTACAGTTTACAACTCAAGATTTTGTATTACTCTTTATTTCATTTAAGAAATCAGTATAAAGTTGGAAACGACAAACAAGCTAACGCTGAGAAGTGAAACCTGCTAAGATTGGCAGACATCTGTCACGGGTAGGAGGGGCCTATACAGGAAGGGGCAAAGTGAAGAGCAGCGCTCCTGGTGCTGCAGACTAACAGCTGAGTATTCTGAGAGAGAGGACAGAGTGCGTGTTGAAGTGGGGTGGTGGGTAGGGGGCGTTATACAGTGGGGAGGTGGGTGAAAATGCTGCATTGTTAGTCCACAGGCCGCTTTTCGCCATGTTTCCTTGTAAACTCTTCCGCGTTTTTAAAGAATTTTTTCCGGTCCTTTGAGTACTCTTCTGCAAGGTCCGCTCTGAGGGGGTGTTCTGGCTGGGGATCATTGACCAGCGCAATCAAAGACTGGATCACTGTGGAGGACAAGATCAAAAGTAACATGAGCGTCTATTTCAGATTACACACCAGTGGCACCATTAGATCTTTATGGTGCACTCCTCAACCACTTCAAGTTAAAGTGATAGTTTGGTGTTATTTAAGCATAGCTCTGATGCAAGAGTCTGATGACTGCACTAGACAGCAAGTGGAAAGAAAGAATTTGGAGCAAGACACCATACAAGAACACAAATGCGAAGTGGTCGGCGGCACCAAAATCATTAAAATCGGAAGTTAAGTTTGCGGTTCCATTTACTCAAAGTAGACTGCCTGCTCGGTTTCGCGCCTATATTATTAAATTTTTTTCTTTCCACTCGCTATCTAGTGCAGTCAGAAGGCTTGTACATCAGGGCTATGCTTGAAGGACGGTGACTAGGGCTGTAACGATATTGTATCGAATCGAGAAATCGTGATACGCAGAGTCACGATACTGTATCGTGATACAAGAGGGCAGTATCGTGATACGCCCATTCAAAGTTCTGTGATCCTTCAGTCCAGAAAACAACCACATGATATGATGCGATGGTGTTTCCAAGCTTCAAAACAATATCACTATTATTTTTAAACTTTAAAAAATATATTATTCGTCTCCTGCAACCTATTCTAGCCATAAACAATTATCAAAAAGATATATTTTAAAAAATCGTGGGGTGTATCGAACCGTAGGTCAAAAATCGTGATACGAACCGAATCGTGAGTTGGGTGTATCGTTACAGCCCTAACGGTGACCTATCACTTTAATGTTATACTTGATTGACATTTAAATAACGTTGTCATCCAAAGCAGCACAGTCTATCACTTTAATGTTATACTTGATTAACATTTAAATAACGTCTTCCAAAGCAACACAGTCTATCACTTGAATGTTCTACTTGATTAGCTTTTAAATAACATTGCCATCCAAAACAACACAGTCTCCCCATGTGGCCTTACATTTGCTCCATCACACACACAAACAAAACTATATAACTATAGCAGACTGAGATTCACACATCAAGAGCTTACATGCAAAACCATGCAAGTCCATCCCCAAAAATATGCAGAAATTAAGTTGTTTTTATAATAATTTCCCATCCATTGTTAAGCCTTTTCAAAGATCTCACACAACACAACATCTAAGAATTGTGACATCTTTTTGCAAGGTATGCAATCCTACCAAATATAAATGTAGCAAAATGACAACCAATTGGGTATTCCACTCATAAAGTTTCCATTTGTAATTAAAATACTGGCTAAGATTATGAGTGCAAACAATTATAGTCGCAATACCTTGGTCAGTTTTGGTGGCTGGCTTCCAGTTTTCGGGACTAATAACAGGCAGGCAAACCTGGCCCTTCTCATCAATGTTGGGGTGGTAGATCTTTGTTTTGAATGTGATTTTAGGGGGCTTGAAGGGATATTCTGCAGGGAATATAATCTCAATCCGGAATGCTCCTTTATCATATGGGGGGTTGTCCTGCAAGAAAGGAAAGAGCATTAGGCTTATGTGCAAATCATGATCAAAAGAATCACTCATTTCCAAAATTAAAACCACAATCAGCTCATCACTTACTGGAACAATGAGGCCTTGCCAAGTCAAAATGTTTGATTCATCAACTTGGATGTTGCGGAAGTTTTTCATTCCAGACTTGCGAATTTCGTCAAGTTCCTGTCAGACAAACAATATTATTATTTACGAAATCCATCACTGTAAATACAACGTATACTTTAAAGTTTTCATGAGGCAAGTGGCCAAAAGACTCATATCCTACCAATAAAGTAATTCTCCAGCCACATCGGCTAACCAAAGTGAAGCATTTAATTGCCAAACAAGGACAAAGTCCGTTCAAAATATGATGAACGAATATAGGTGCCATAAAGCAAGCTCGGATCATTCAGAACTTGAGGAAGTAGGCTAATGTAAAACAAGTCTATGCCACCGGCTAAGCTTGTTCAGTGTAACCATCTATTTATATGATTATTTGTGGGCTATCAAATCCAATCTTGAGACTTAACCAATTATAAATCAGGCAACATTGTTTGTGACCCTGGCCCATTCAATAACTTCGGGTATCGCCTACATTAATTGCGATAATGGCTGCCATTTACATTAGAGCAAAGTTGGCTAAGAAACTGAAGGCCATTGACATTGAGTTAACCATATGCATTGAGGTTCAAAACAAATCTGATAGTAGTCAATGAACATGACGCCGCATTAAATGTTACTGGGTGTGACGTAGAAAACAAAATCAAGATTTCACGTTCATTGAAACGGTTTCGTTTTGACAACTTTGTAGCAGGCTAGCCCGGTTAGCTATGGTGGTTAAGGGGATACGGGAAAGATTAAAAAAAATGGGTGGAGTGTGATCGCCACAAAATCAACTTCATCTTAAGATTATATAGAGACATCTGACAATGACATGACGTTGAGGCTGTACTGTAGGCAAGGTTCCTCGCAAACCGATGGCTCCCTCACCATGTCCGACAACAGGACCAGCCACGGCTAAAGTTGATGCTAGCAAACTGGCTACAACACTACTAAACCGCAAGGCGACGATTGACAAACAAAGCTTGTCATTTCATAGCTTGTGAAGCATGTAGTAGAGGATGCGCTTGTTCATTGTAAATGGGTAAAGGGCATGTGGCGCAATTAACTCACACAGAAATGCCATCTCTCTGTAATGTTAGAAATTTCCTGTTTCCTGATACTGGCCTTATACCATACCGGTCCCCGGCAAGAGATACAAGCCTGGCAAACAGTCGGCTAGCCAAACGTTAGCATTCTTGCTAGGTAGCTTGTTAGGAAGTTGCGTTAGCAAATGTTAGCTAACTAGCTTGATTGTTTCATCATACATGTTTTCATTAAAGTTACACCAGTTTGCGATTGGTTATATACAACTTACGAGGATCAAACTTTATCAAACATTGTTGTTTGACTGTTACCGTCTTTTCTCGAGTCTGAGCGTAAAAAGCGTTATATTTATCCACAACTGATCAAGAGATTTACCTTGTGCAGCCTTCTGCTCGCCGCCATCTTGGATTTACTGCGTACTCCCACAATACACAGCGAAATCCATCAGGCCAGCTAGAATCCAACCTCCTGCCTCCATATCTTACGTAAACTCATTAATCTTTAGATATTATCATTGGGAAATATTTAATTGTATGCTAATACAACTATATAATTAAATAAACATACCTGAGTGTTTGTTGACTCATTCATCAAGTTGCCAATTATAGCCCAAATGTGTTTTTGCATCTGTGTAGACCTGTATGCGGAAGCTTAAAATAACTTTCTCTCTTTCCAATAGCACATACAATAGTACATAGCTGTAGAGTTACTAGATTGACTATTACCACTGTACACATATAGACTAGGCCTCCCTTTAGGATGTTATCAGCATCCGAGGGGTTGTAGGCCCATCATAGAAAATGTAAGATTTTTATATGAGATATTGCAAGACATTTTAGCCACATTTACATCCAGGTAGGCCTACAGTATAATCGGAGTAGATTGGTTTTCGGTGGGCCAGAGTGCAGAGCATCCTTGAATTCAAAAAAGATGCTTTACACCTTGCATCCACCAAGGGGCGTTAGAGCTCTTGTTTGTGTCTGTTCTACTCGTGGTACCACTATCTGGAGGACTCGCACTTTCAAACTCATCTTCAAGGTCGATATGTTTGCATCTGTGACGTAACGTTATACAGGAATGACAGTTTAAAAACTTATAGAGGACTATAAAATGATGGCTTTTTAAAAGCACAATAATTTAATAGTATAATAATGATTGCGGGGTTTACAAAAATGCAGACAGATTCCGTGCTATATCAATCTGAGCCATATGTTGGGGACATAACGTTATTTAACACAGAAAAATAGACAGCCAGTGTTGGACAGTTGCCCAATCATGTTTAGCAATAGCTATAATTTACTTCCAATTCTGGCTTGGTAGAATTGGCAGAATAATATGGCAACTGTAGTTGAATTTTAGCTCTATGAAAAATAGCCCAGGTTTTGGCTGACATACAACAACTGGGCGAACCTGTATTGAGCTCCCTGCATACCACCAATGCTATGTGAAAGGTATTGTATTGAAGTGTATCGCCCTACAGGCTTCACTTAATGTAGGTCTATGTTAGCCTATTAATGCAAACACACTCCCCCGCCAGTTTGCTGGGAATTCTGTCTAGTCTAGTGGGTGGTCACACAAACACCTGCATTTGGCAAAACTTGAGGGCAAAACGCCATCTGCAAAATTTGCAAGACCTAGGCCTCTGGCGCTTAATCAAATCACTGACTGGGCTGGCAGAGGTATTTCTCCTATCGCCCCCTCTCTCTTCTGGCTTTTATTCAAATTTGGGTCAGGGGTGAGGGTTTCAACGTCACAAGCTTGCAAGATGGCGCTGGGAAGGCAGTGAGATGAGAAAACAGGATGGCTATTTGAAGACCTTCTTTCGATGTATTAAGGTATTTATTTCATTATCCTTTTAGCAACTTGGTGTTTTAAAGAGAAAATCAAAATACGTGACAAGTTTGGTCGTGTATTTGATTTCAATCTGCGCTTAAAGCGAGTCGAGATTCCTCAAACGTTTGCCTCTTATCGCGTGCCCACAGGGTCTTCTCTTGTTCAAAGCTTGGAGCTCGAGCGCAGCGCCAGCGCTACCAGCCTGCCAGTGGCTGTGCAATTTTCGCCATACGTTCTGCCTGGCTTTAGTCGTCGTGCTGTCGAGAGAAATATGGTCGTCGACGTGTCTTGCTTTTCTTTTCTTTTCTCTGTGTAAATAACTTCGTCGGAGTTTAATTCGGCACGGACCTTTAATATCGCAATCAATCAAATTTATCTAGCAACATGCACTAAACGTGAAGCAACCAGCTAATGGGCTCAGATAAGCCTTGATCCGCGTCATCACAGCTCACGGTGTGTCTTGTTTTTTTTGTTGTTTGTTTGCTTTTTTAAAGAAGACAAATAATGGCTTTAAATATTTCATGCTTTACGTTACAGGTAATAACTGTTTTCTATAAGATACTGGTAGTTGAAACCAATTATCATACTCTTGGTGACTGATGTAATTTTTTCGGAGATAGGCCATCTAACTTTGCTTAACATCGCTAGGTAGCTAATTAAATTATGTCCTATAGGTGCATAAACAGTGTTATTCTCAGTTTTGTTGTATGTGTGTTGACACTGTATAGGACTTGTCATGTGGCCATATTGAGCAGTTACGCAGGATACGGTCACAGCTGATTTCAAATTAATCCAAAATGCTTCGCTGTCACATTTTGTATCACATTGGCTAACGTTACAATGTGTCAGTTCATGTCAAGATGAAAATAGTTTCTTTTTAGCATTGGGAGATGCAGAGTTGTCGTTACACTGGGAAGATGTTACCAGGATGTTTTCTGGCATTTTTGTAATTTGCCCAATCTAAGATAATCTATAGTGTTTAGTTGGCAGCGTAATTAGTCAATTACGCAGCGGTCAAATGGCGTAGCCTACGTTTAAACATTTTTTTTTTGGTACTCACGTAAGATACCTTTTTTGTTTCTGAACAAAAAACATTGAGTTGCTTTGCCAAACGAATCCAATTTTAATCTCATCCATTTTAATGAAGGGGGAGGGGTGCTAGTGTATTACAGTGTTTTTGTTTGCATTTACATCAAATGCCACATCTTCTCATGCATTTTGTTGGCACAAACATGCGTAGAAAAAAAACAGTGGATGCCCCTTGTTTTGATTGAAATTAAATGTATTTTGAGTAGGCTAAATGGATGACATATTTTCTGGTGGTGCTGCAGTTGTAATCAACCCTCCAAAACTCTCAGGATATGTCATGTCTCAGTTTTAGCTTCAACCAGATTGAAGTTATTCCTTTTATTTAAAGCAATATATAGCTTTTTATGTTTTTTTAGCATCAACCTTTACTCTACCCTTAATGTGCTTCTTGGATTTTGTTTTTTCTTTTGAAATGTAGAACAAAAGGAACAATGTCAAGTCAACCATATCAATCTGTTTAGGAATAGCTGAGCAATTAAATCAGTTGAGTTTGTTGTAAGCATGGTTGTTTCGGTGTTGGGCAGTGTGGGGTGTGGTGGGGTAGGGTGGGGGTGTGAGTGAGGGATAGGCTGGTGCAGAGTTGGTTCCTTTGCTTCCATGCACAAGGAGGTAGACTAGTTTCTGAGTGGGGAAACTGTTTGCGTAGGCCTAAACTGATGATTTCCTGGTAGGCTATACCAGGTGGATGAGAGTAGAACTTTAGGCTACTATGAGGAGGTGCTTGCCTGTTCCGAGAGAGAACCTTGCCTATGGCCTGTCTTGTCACACATGCTTTGCATGTTTGTTGTGAAATACTGCAGTTAATGAAAGCTGTCAAAACTAGAGTGCAACCCTTGCATGTGATGGTTACTACTGGTTGGAGCCGGAAGTGTCTCTCTTTGTCCTTATACATCTAATATAATGAAAATTGTTACAGATTCAAAAGGGCATTATTTAGATAGAAATGCCTGTTGTGATTTAGGCGTAATTTTGCATGTGATTTTTGTTTTAAGGATGTCTGATCCCTGTGGGATATTGGCTCATTGACTAGCCTACACCAGGTTGAAATTATGTTAGTGGTTGAGAACACTTATGGTCACAGTTTTTGAGTATGTGACTACCTGTTCATTAGAGACTTACTGTATGTTTGTCTTTTAAAAACAAAACTAACAACTGTAACAGAAGAGGGCACACTTCTCTTGTGATTTTCAGAGCTTCAACAAAAAAAAAAACACTGAATCTAGAGCTGTTTACCTTTTGGTTTTTCTAAAGACTCCCTATCTTTATCTTATTGTGAGTGCCTCTGAACTTTAGACCTGCATGCTTGAGGGAAGGACTTCGTCTGATTCCTTTAGGACTAAAGAGCAGCATAGAAGGAAAAAAAAGGTCTTGACTTTAGGGTGGGTGAGGAAGGCCATTGACCAGTGATTCTGGCTTATCTGGACCTTGTGCTGTCACGCCAACAAATGTTTGATTACAGAAAAGTAAGGTGAATAAAACTTGTTTTGTGGGGGAAGTAAAGTTGTTAAAAAAAAAAAAAACCTGACTGTCTTAATTTACCCTCTTAGTATGGAATCGATATTGATAATGCTGAGCATTTGCAGTCTCTCCTTTTGATCAGGTGGCCTTTTGATCGGTTTCCCTGTACAATTGCACAACTCCTCCAGTTGTGAGTAGTTTGCACTTAAACAGTAAAAAGCAGGCTCCTGGAGGGTATGTGGCACAGGATAAGCTTGTTTACGAGACTAATCATGCTCCTTACCAGACTAGTTGTTGCGGGCGCCTCGGCTACCATGCGCTTTGCTGCTTCCAGACGTCACCGTTTGCTGATTAGAACCGTTTCATTTCTGTGATGGACTCGTCTGCCTTTTTTCAAAAGGTAGTGTTTTTTTTTTTTTTTTTTTTTTTTCCCCTCCTCCTGTCTTTTTTGGTCAGGGTGGAGGTTAAAAATGTCTGCAAGCCAATAAAAGACCCAGCAGTGTCTTATCAACCCGTTGCGTGCAAGTCTTAGATAATTTTACATCTCAAACGTCTCGCAAGTCTGCGTTTGGTGGGGAGTGGGGCTTTCTCGAGATATCAACATTTAGCAAACAGATGTGGCCCACTATCTCACTAATCCTTATACTATACTATTGTGGACCAAAGCTAAAAATACTTTACCCAGTGATATTATCACGCCCACTGGTCGTGAGGGTGGTAGCGTTGTATGTATGAATAGAAATTCATAGGTGAAGGGGGCGAGTGAATGTGTGTGTGGGGGACACAGCGCTGAAGAGTATTCTGAAGCTGTTATAGGCTACCGGTGGGCAAAGGTATGGTGTGTGTGTGTGTGTGTGTGGCACAAGGGCCATTACATATTGATAGGAAGGTAATTCCACTGAATGGTAGTGGGTAAAATGATATGGGGGGGTTACAGGCTATGTGTTGACCCCAGTGGTTGTGAAGTTACTTATAACTTGTGCTGTTGTTTCTTGCTAGTTGCAATAATTGTTTGTGTTTGCGAGCTGGCGCAGTCATTTGTTGAGAAATGTTAGTGTAGGCTATTTTGTTGTGTTGCACACATGAATGACAGAATTAGTTTTCTGGCTCCTTGTTTAGAAAATGGTCAGTTTGCGCCCAAAGCTGTTGGAATCCTACTCTTTCCGCAGTGGCTCAGTTTGTTCGCTCCCTTTGGTCAAGGCTATTGTACTTTAGCCTAATTGTTTATGAATTCTGCAATGCAGTAAAGTATGCCTATTAGAAAGGTATCATGACTAGGCATGAGTGGACTTAAAGTGATTATTGATTTATTGCTGTATTGCTGTATTGCTGTTGTCAGCAGTATAGATTTATCTGTTTTGTAAAGATTTCTGAATGAGCATGATCTAACTGAAATGTCAAAAGTAAATTCTTTTCTTGTTCAGCAGTTACAAGGTAGGCCTAGCTGGTTTCAAATTGGAAATCGTGCTATTTGTAATCTCAACTCCACTTAATGAAATGTATAGGCGAGGCATGCTGGAAAACCGTGTGTGTGGTTACAATTTATTCGTCACGCTTTGCATTTCAACTCTACAGCCTGGATAGAGCCTGGTATCAAATGATTTGCAATTCTGTAGTCATTTTGAGAACATTTATTAATCTTTGCAAGCTCTGTCATATTGAGCTATTTATAGTTCCTCTCATCTGCCCAGCCCTTGCTGTTGAAGCTGATAGGAGGCTAATTTAGTGGGCGAGATATTAGAATGAAGCTGCTGGCTCTGTGATAGGGGTTGGGTGTCTACTGTTGCTTTTTTTTTTTCCCCTCCCTTTGCTTTGTCCGCTTTTTTTGTCACTTTTTTTTTTTGCACCAGAGATTTTTTATTTTAGTTGTAGGACCACTTGGTCTACACATGGCAGCACTGAAGGATTGTGAGGATTTTGTGTGTGTGTGTGTGTGTGTGTGTGTGTGCGTCAACTATTGTGCTTGATTTTGAATGTGCCACACAAACAATAATGCATCAATCTGTGAATTCAAAATAACTGTAGTTTAGTGGAGAATTTGGCTGAGTGTTTGTTTGAATTGCTCACCCTATGTATCCAGCGAAGCTTTTCTGCTTCTGGGTGCCTGCCGAAATTGGACCATGGAAATGGGGAAAAGAGAACCATATGTGACCTTTTCTCCTGGAGCATTCTGGAGGATCGTTGCCCCACCAACTAGGCTGCCAATACCATCACCACCCCCCAAAAAATGGCTACATCTCTATCTGTTGCATTTCAAAGATTCTGCTGCAAGCCAGGGCCTGCTTGGGCACTTGGAGGAAAGGAGAGTGGGGGCTGGGGTGGGGGTGGAGGTGGAGGTGTGGGGGGTGGGTGGGTTACTGGTTTAGCCTACCTGTTCTCACCACACCCATGGTGAACCAAAAGCTCAGGTTGCACTCGGTCCCCCATCGCAGGAGAGGCCTGGGATGTCTGCCGGTCACCCTCCCCCCAGCTCTCTCTGCCCCACACAACAAAGGGAATGACCCTGGAGGCTGGCAGCTTCTGCCACGGGCAGGAGCATTAAGAAGGCTCCGTGGCCTCTCTGTAAGAAGAGAGATGCAGATCACTGCTGTCCAGCCCTCCCTGCTCCCCCTCACTCCATTGTCCCTAAGCAGCGTATTTGTATACAACAGGGAACATGATACCAATTTTGTAATGTGGACAGAAAGTGTTTCTCTTTTTTTTTTTTTTTTTTTTTCTCTTTCGTTTTGCTCTAGTCAGTTGTCAGTTGCTCTAGAATATGTGTTGGTTGGTTGGTTGGGAGAGAATCTCAACAGCGTGTTTGCAGGCACGTTATAAAAAATTCTATCTGATGTGTTGGTGCACTAGCCCACTTAGTATTGAACCTTCAAAAATGTTAAAACACACTGCTACATTCTTTTCTATTCGTAGTGCAGCACTTAATTACTTGATAAATATTTGTACCATTTATTTCTACACTTGGGCAAGAAGAAACACATTAGTTGGTAACATTATCAACTGTAATGCTTTCAATTGAAACCATTGAATGCATTAATGCATTAGCTAGACCTGATCTCTTTGATCAATTATTGATCAAGTGTCTTGTATAATATATTTTCTATTTGTCAGTATTACCATTGCTATGTAAGGGACTTTTATCTGCCTGTTAGTGTGTTAGATTCTAGTTATTCTCTTTTACAAGGTCATGGTAGTTTCTATTAGGTGTTAATATCTCCACAATGATCTTGTGTAACATTTTCCGCACACAAGTGTTAAGATCCTTTTGTAACTGGAAAGAATATGTAGATTTACTCCAACTCTCATGTTAATTGATTGCTGAGGTCAAGGTGTAGACAATGGCACATTAGTTTTTTATACTACTAAATTTAGGAGAGTAATAACGATCTAGTTATACTAACTTTGTGATTCCTGCTCCCTCCCCCCTCAGGTTGTGTAGGTGCAGATAAAGAAGCTGGAAATGGAATTGCCAAATCATGCCAAACAATTGCTGCTGCAGCTAAACCAACAAAGAGCCAAAGGTTATCTGTGTGATGTGATCATAGTGGTAGAAAATGCCCTCTTCCGGGCCCACAAGAACATCTTGGCGGCCAGCAGTATCTACTTCAAGTCCCTCATTCTCCATGACAACTTGATAAATCTGGACACAGACATGGTCAACCCGTCCGTGTTTCGGCAGGTGCTAGACTTCATTTACACCGGCAAGCTTTTGTCCTCAGACCAGGTCAATGACCACAATTTCAGTGCCCTCCTTACGGCAGCAAGCTACCTCCAACTCCATGACCTGGCAGCCCTGTGCAGGAAGAAACTCAAACGCACGGGGCGGTCCCTCATCAACAAGCCGACCACGCCCACTAACGGACGAACCTCCCGCAACCAAAGGCTGTCCTCCACCCCTGTCGCTCAGATGCAGATATCGGGGTTGAAAGACGGCGAGAAGCCCAAAAGACACGAGGACGAGTTGTCCGAGGACGAGATGTTCATCGGTGCCACCGCTAACTCCCTCAGCCCCTGCACCAGTAAAAACGGAAGCAACGGCACCACCACAACCAGCAACAATATCAGCAGCAGCGGCAACAACAACAGCTGTGGGGGTCTCCAGGAGCTGGGGCTTGACTTGTCCAAAAAGAGCCCCTCAGGGAGCACGGCCACGGAAGAAGTCAGCCCCAGCAGCATCCCCCAAGAATCACCTCAATCTGCCTCAGAATCCACAGCCAACAGTGCCTCGTTTGAAGAGAACCCCACCAACCCTCAGAGCCTGGTAGGTGGCGAGCCCATGGACCTCGGAGACGTGGGAGGAGAGTGCGAGGACGCCCAGCCGCCCGCCGAGATCGACCAGCATGTCAAGATCCCCTCCCGCCCCTCGGCCCGCAACAGACAGCGGCCTAAAGTCGAAGCCAGCAAGGCGGACGACCCAGAGAGAGCCGCGCTGCCCAATGGAGTGGCTAAGCGGCTGAATGTCAACAACAACAACAGCCTCGGCCCGGACGAAGACGACACCATGGAGAATGGCCAGGAGCAGAGCGAGGAGAGCGGAAACAGTGAGAGTGAGGGTGGCGGAGGAGGAGGAGGCGGTGGCGGCGGTGGCCGTGGCGGTGGTCGTCGCAACAGCGCCAACTACGTCTACCGACAGGAGGGCTTCGAGCCGGCCCTCGGAGACAACTTGTATGTGTGCATCCCCTGCGGCAAGGGCTTCCCCAGCTCCGAAGAGCTGAACGCCCACGTGGAGTCGCACACCGAAGAGGAGCTGTACATCAAAGAGGAGGAGGAGGAGGACGGCTACCAGAAGGAGGAGGAGGCGGAGGCGGAGGACTTGTCGTCCCAGGCGTCGCTGGCTCAGAGCGGCGGGGAGGCCCGTCGTTTCAGCTGCTCGGTGTGCAGCCGGAGCTACAAGGATCCAGCCACGCTTCGCCAGCACGAGAAGACCCACTGGCTCACGCGGCCCTTCCCCTGCAACATCTGCGGCAAGATGTTCACACAGCGCGGCACCATGACGCGCCACATGCGCAGCCACCTGGGCCTCAAGCCGTTCGCCTGCGAGGAGTGCGGCATGCGCTTCACCCGCCAGTATCGGCTGACGGAGCACATGCGCGTGCACTCCGGCGAGAAGCCCTACGAATGTCAGCTGTGCGGCGGCAAGTTCACGCAGCAGCGCAACCTCATCAGCCACCTCCGAATGCACACCTCCCCGTCATAAAGCCAAAGACTGCCAGCCCAGGAAAAACCCTCTTAACCGACAACAATAAGCGCATCTCACATTAAAACAAAACAAAACAAAGCAAACGACAACAAAGCGCACACTCTTTCTTCAAAAGTAGGCGTCGGATAAGTTCCTCTGGAGCAAGAGATAAGAGCGAGAGGATAGGTGAGTGATTCTCCTGCCTTCCAATATGGGAGAAGTGGTCAATATTGAGGAAGTTCCAACCATGGAAAAAAAAGCATCATGATTTCTACAAAGAAACAAATGAAAAAAAATCGGTATGATATTTTTTTTTCCTTTTTTTTTTTTTTTTTTTTTTTAAATCATCTGACTTTACTACATGCTGTGAATGTATGGTTGGGGTACTTATGCTGTTTTGAGACTTCATAGGACAACCAGACCACTACAAACCCGATGCAGTCTGTTTGGCAGTATGCTTTCATTTCTGTGATGTGTCTCGTGTCCTGTTGGTCTGGGGGGGGTGGGAGTGGGGCGTTTTTGTTTGTATCCCAAGCATACACACTTTTTATTTCCTGATCAGAAACCTGCTGTGGAGCATTGGCTTGGGGAAGGAGTATCCTGTCTGTTAAGGAAGTCCTTGAGACAAAGTATATTGTGACCATAAGATTATTATATACGTATATTTTAAATTCAGAGGAAGATTTAAGAAAAAAGAAACTTTCCCTTACTATGGCAAATAAGTGTTTTTCCAAGGGTCTCAAAGATAGTGTTTGTCAGACATACCAAAACTAGGAATTGTCTGAATTCATTACTGTGGTGTTTTATGAAAGCTTTGTGCATCCAACCAAACATTTCCTTTGATTTCTGCTCAGTACCACGTATCCACAGAGACGCCTCTCGATGTGGCTGGACCAGTTTTTGTTGATGGGTTTCAAACCAGTTGTCCTCAAAGTCAGTTAGCTGCATGACCAGTCATCCCCTAAGCTGGAGGTTTTTCACCACTGACACCCCCCACCCTTCAACCAAATATTTTCCTGTCTTCAGATAAGCCTTTTAAGTTGGTACAATACACATTTTCTATTTACTTAAGTTGCACACTGTGATCATCTCTCTCTCTCTCTCTCTCTCTCTCTCTCTCTCTCTCTCTCTCTCTCTCCCCCCCCCCCTCCCCATTTCGAGACTGGTCATCATTTGCATACTTTAGTACTTTTGGTTTGAAACCCATGTCCCTGCAGGCTGCCCCTCTCGGCCGCGGGAGAGTAATTATGAACTTGCATGCACACATGAATCCACAGCTCAGTTACACCTGGATCGGTCATGTGGGAACATGGTACTCCGAGAAATCACTGGAATCTTTAAGCTGTGTCGTTTACTCATAGTATATAGGGGTTTACTCTCAAAGAAAAAAAAAAGCCAAACAAAATGGTACTTGTTTTAGATAACTTATTGTTATGCTTCTGTGAATGTTTAAACTGGAAGTTCTTTTTGATATTTCCTTTGGGGATCAGTACTGGGGTTGGCTTGGGTGATGGGTTGGGTGGGACTCTTTAGTGAATGTCGAGTTTCAGATTCTGTTGGTACTGTTGTGTTTTTACAAGTTTATTTTTTTTCCCTCACTGAAAAAAAAAAAAAAAACGACAGCTCTATTTGAATAGTCCTGTCACATTGCTACCTCTTAATTCTTCTTAAGAACAATACATTCATTAATGGAAAATATGGGGATTCCTGACATGTATAAAAGTTTGCTGAGGCTTTTGAAATATTTGTAACCTGCCCATCTCTCAACAAAGGTTTTAATGCTACATTTACAAAGTTTTAAACCTATTATAGTAGAAAATAGCTTCTTGGACGCATGTATTTAAGGTATTGTAATTTTCTTGCCTAGTGCAAAATGATAAAAATGTAAAGTTTATGTAAGTGAAATCCAAAGAGAAGATATTGTCATGGAGAAATGGCTACAAACTAAACTTTCCTGTAGAAGTTCACAACCAAAGTGTTTCAACATTGGAAATGGATACTGCAGCTGATGAAATATGATCTCTCCCAAGTATATATATATATATATGTTCTTTTTTTTTTCCTCCCCTTTAGTTCTTGACCGAGTGCAACATAGTGGAAAAAATTATGTTAGTCTTTGGCATTGTACTAAAACCAATGATCACTTGTGTAAAACTTCTGCTGATCGGTGGGCCGGTGGCTTTGCCTTTGAAGTTTACAGTAGTCTCTCAACAGTGTCTTTCTGTCTCCATGTCCTTACTTCGACTTCAGGAGGACTTTTTGTTGAAGAACTTCAGAAGGACTAATTTATTTTAGTTCAGACCAAAAATGAGAAGAAGAAAAATGAAAAGAAAAGAAAAAAAAAAGTTGAAACTGAATAGGACGTTTGTTAGGTTTGTGTGTTACATGTTGACCATACTTTTGGAAGATCATTGAGGGAGGAATGGATGCACTGGATTGATTTTTTTTGCTTTTTACTTCTATTTTGTTTTTTTCCCCATCATATTTTCTTATAGTAACAATAGAAATAGTCTCAGGCAGAACTTTTGCCCACTTGAGTGGCATCGAACCACAGTTATCACTGTTGACCAATATTGTGCGAAAAAAAAAAAAGCATTGCATGGTTTCAGAATGTTTTGATTATCCATTAGATACTTTGTTGACAGTTCTCTGAGGTTACTGACACTAGAGTGAATGTTACGTAATCCAGATTGTCATGGCAACACTGGTGCATGTATACTTCTGCTGAATTCCTTGATGCCATTTCTTGCAAAAGTTTCTACAGACAGATTTATAGAACTCAATAGGCCAATTCCAGTGTATTGCATTCCTTGTGTAAATCTTAGCCTTCTCAATGCAACTCCCGTCAGCATTCCGTTTTGGGTTGTTTTTTGTTATGGTTCTTTCTCTTAAAAGTCCAATGCGAGGGGTTTCACTGTCGATGACCGTAGGATGCAGCTATAGTCATTATGAACTGTTGAGCACTGTTTACAGGCAACTTTATCCTGGAATCGTAAACCCCACCCCCTTTACCCCCTGCCACAGTTTGTTCATAAAGCGTGTTCTTTTATCTCAGAAGTTACACAGCCATGGTTGGGTAACACACTCTGTGTTTGGGACCATAGTGTTTTTGTTTTTTGTTTTTTTGTCCCCCCCATCCCCCTTTCCCCTCACCCTTAAGCCAAGAGAGGAAAGAGTCCAGGTCATGCTCCTAATGCCTGGTGAGGTTTCCTCCCTTTTTTTTTTTTTTTTTTTTTACTAGCGTTAAGGGGAAACATGGTAGATCATCTCACATGATGGGTCAGTGGGCTTGTCATGGACGTAGTCCAGTGAAGTTTATTACCAACAGTGCTGGCCCGAGATCAGCCACCACGGCCGCTGCACACCAGTGCTTTACAGCCTGTCGTAATCTTCGCTGGTGTTTTAATCGTCACCCATAAATTTCTGTAATAGTGATCTCCGACAAAGAATGGCAAAAAAATAGTTTTCACTTCATGATATTTTTTTTTTTTTTTTTTCAGTGGAGCTGGTTGCCATAAACCCCCCTTTTACTCCTTGGCTCAGGAAGACTTTTATTTTATTCCACCCATACCCCCCCCCCATTGGTCATCCATTATTACCATAGAGGATTCCAGGAGAAAGTTGCCGTCTCTCTTGCGTACTTGTCAGCACTTAATCAGTTTTACCATCAATGTCTATGAAGAGAAGTGTTGGGTGGCAAGATTTTCCATTTCTTGTTGTAGGCGTTCAGATTATAGCTGAGAGAACTCTAGAAAAAGTGCAGGGGGAGGGAGGGGGGGGGTAAGGGGAGATGACAAAGTTTCAAACTGTGACAATAATATTTCTACTTCAAGACTTCAGGGATGGTTCTGCAGCTTTTAATTGTGGAACTTTCAACTACATTTGTAAGACTGTGTCAATACTGTGTCAATTTCTGTATTTTAATGATGAAAAGCAAAACACTAGTTTCCTATGAAAATAGATTTTAAGAGAGTGTGTCCCATTTCAAACAGCGCCTTGAAAGAAAGGTAGGGAGTGTTCATGAAAAAAAAAAAAAAAAAAAAAAAACCTACTTTAACCTCCAGAATGTTTTAGAACAAAAAAAATAAGAAATGGTAGTAAACATAAATTGTATAAACAACAAAGATTTAAAAAGCTCATACCCAAATTTACAGACTATTTTCTAAACCAAAGCACATTTTGAATGATTGACAGCTTGTCTGGTATAGAGATACTTGTGTATAAATCTCATTGTTTACATAAACTCTTACAGTTTCAGACCTCAGGAGAGGAGAGGCCAATCGGAGAACGCTTCTGTGTAGGTCACTGTCTAAAGGAGAAGCAAATTCTCAAAATGCATTAATTATCTTGTGTAACAACCGAAACCCATAGCTGTGTGTCTTCAAGGGGTGTGGTTGGGCATCCTCATATGACTGCTAGGGGCATTTGACTAATGACCAACCACTCTGTGATTGCCTTTAGGGATGCTGAGTGAAGGGCGATTGTAGCCTAGAGGCAAACGAAAAGCATTTTTGAAGAACATATCTCTTAAGTGCGTAAATTGACTTATCAGAATACTCTGCTGCTTTTTTTTTGTTTAGTTTTGTTTTGTTTTGTTTTTGTTTGTTTCTTTTGTTTTTGTTTTTCTTTCTTTTGTTTTTTTCCAAAGCTATGTAAATAGGCGTGGAAACCGTGAACACAAAACAAATTTACCTCAAAGTAAACCTTTTAGGATTTTACTTGCTGCATATGTTGTAGAGTGGAAAGAGTCCTCTGCTTTTCCTCTCTGTGTTATTCTTTTCTGTTAGTATGTTGCCGTTGCTGTTTTTGTTCTGTGAGCTGCCTGTTTGTGAAAAATACGAAGCTCCGATGCTCAGACGCTCAGACTGGCCTCTCCTCAAAACCACATTGGTGCAAACACTTATTGACAGTGTTCACTTTTTTATCAAATGTCTATTGTCAGTGATGAATGTATTTATTTGTTTTTTTTTTTATCCTGTTCACTTTTCTTTTTTTTTTGCTAAGAATTCACTTTGGGTGAGATAAGGTGTTTCAGGGTTTTGATTTTACGTTGGAAAGCAAGCAGAGAGATTTTTTTTTTTTTTTTTGAAAGATGACAAAAAGGTGTGATGAGACAGAGCCATAAACCCCCCCCAGTTTAACCTACAAGAACCGAAGGCGGAGAAGGAATGTAACAGGTCTCGTTATGTGCTCATCGGGAAGAAGGGTGGAATTGATATCACTTAATAATCCTTATCTCACTCAAAGCAATGCATGTGCTCCGAAATGTGTTTTTTTTTTTTTCCTGTTATGGACACTTGAAAGCTGTTTGTCGATTTTAAATGTGACCCCTGTCTGTACAGTTCCATGACTTGATTCAGTACGGGGACCTTTAGAATGGTGGAACAGACTCAAGTATGTGGAACCAATAATTTGAAGCCAAATAGGTGTTGTCATATGTCCACGCATCAAGGCTTTTAAGCAAAAAAAAAGAAATACGGTAGCTTTTCTCTCTTCTTTTTTTCCTCAATAGTAACACGTGAAGGCCAAAGCTTTTTTGTAGAAACAAAACAACCACAACAAAAAACGTTTTACCTCATTCAGAGTTCCCAGCTCTCGCCGCTTTTAGTTTACACATGCCGATCACCTACATCTTAATTTTTTTTATAGAGGTATATTTTGAGCTTAATGAACTGCACTTTCAATGCCTTTTACATGTTTCTCATTTCATCACTTTATCACCTCACTTTGTCCTTCCAAAGCTTTAAACCAAGTGCGCAAAAAAAAAAAAAAAAAAATGTAGGTGCTTGGCCACAAGGTGAAGATTACTTCTGCTGTTGTTGCTGCTGCTAGAACAGTGTCTGTGTTTTTTTTTTTTTTTTTTTTTTTTTTTGGAACTTTTGTCAGTAGAGCTTGTCAAGTTTCATCTGTCATAGTATATCCAGCTTCAGCGCATCATGCCAGTGCAAACTGCTGTAGGGCTACCAGACCTGAGTCAAACCAAACCAAAGTCTCTTCTATGTAGGCCAGGTGGGTTTTGTTCCTTTTTTGTCATGGGGGGGTTAAAACCATGCTTTCAGCTGAGGGAACCACGCCACCATGTTCTCAACCCTCAATTTACCAATAGGCCATCAGACACTTTCCACCATTGCTGACTACTGCAGTCACCCCCCTCCCCACCCCACACTCTCTCTCTTTTCTTTCTTTTTTTTCCATTGCTAATGGAGGAACTCTGCAGTGGCTGGTGCCGGAAGAATTAGCTTACAGATGCATCTCCCTTGGCTTTCAAAGCATGTGACGCTTCTCTCAGCATACCTTTTGTGGGTATATTTTTTTTATATATATATATATAGGGTTGGCCTATACATATATATGTATACAGGTCTTTCATGAGAGCCTTGAGCATGGTACTCTGACAACACCATGGTTTCACGTTTCAATTCCTCGGAGAGCTTGTATTCAGGTCAGAGCTACATGAGAAAAATGTGCAGCTCAAATTCTGTGTTATGTGAACATAATACAATGTACAGAGGTGAAGTCAACTTGGCATCCACAGTCTTACAGTCTTAATGTACAGCTATGAGAAGTCATTTTAGAATCTTTTCATTAAAAACCTTGATCAAGAAAGCATTTGTCCTGTTT
Source organism: Sardinella longiceps (assembly GCA_027497455.2). Classification (NCBI taxonomy): domain Eukaryota; kingdom Metazoa; phylum Chordata; class Actinopteri; order Clupeiformes; family Clupeidae; genus Sardinella; species Sardinella longiceps. The sequence goes on from JAODXP020000031.1 coordinate 21,004,542, forward strand.
TGTTTTGTTTTTGTTTTCTTATATTTTATGTGTGCATGTTTGCTTCAAATGCCTTAAAAGATACTTTGCCATCATAGGGGTGTGTTCAGAGTGGGTGTAAGAAGTGTGAGTGTGTTTGAGGGTTGGATAGATGGGCAGATGTGGCCCGGGATGTGAGGTGGGGGGTTGTTGACTAAAGCATTTGGTTGGAGAGGGCACTGTTGTCTGTTTGAAAGTGTGTGTTTTTGGAGGGGGGTGGAAGGAGCGTTTGAATGGTGGCAGCAGTGTTTTAGTGGCAAGATGTGGAGTGGTAATGGTGGTAGCGGGGGTGGGGTGGGCAACAGAAGGAGAGGGTCAGCAGTGATTGATGGTCAGGGTGGGGGCATCTCTTAACCCCCCCCTTGTTTCAGGCCGTGCCACTCAGCCCACGTCTGCCATCTGTGAACCCCCCCCCCCCTTCCACACACACACACACACACACACACTCTCTCTCTCACACCTCCACCAATCGCAGCAGGCCTGGTCATGCACCGTGGCCGTTCCTCGCCCTCTTGCTTGCTATTCCGTGTCCCTCAGGCCCACAGGCACACACAAACACACCCGCTCTAGTTGGTCCTGCCTATTGTCTCTGGCCAGCCTGCCCCGTGTGTGTGTGTGTGTGTGTGTCAGGGGGCTGAGGTCCTCTCCACCCTGCCCCCAAGGGAATAGAGGGGTTGGCATTTTTACGGCCCCTTGTGTGGCTGATTTCTACGGCTCCTATCTGGCCCCGCCTCAAGTGGTGTCACATGCCAAATGACCCTGAATGGGGTCACATCCAGGCACAATGAGCTGTATGTTGATGCTGCTGGCCACCCCCCCTTCAGCTTTCTTGCTCCCTCCCGTCTGCTAAGTATAGATTAACTATAGTCACATCTGCGAGGAGCTAGAATCACATGCAGATTTTGCAGCAGTTGCCCCCCTCCCCATATGCATGAATGAATGGTCATTCACTAGGCTAATGTGCATGATTTTAGCATCTGCAGCTACATGCAAATTGATCTTCCAGGTATTGGAGACATGTGCCCTGTATTTATTCCCTTGCCTTTAAAAAAAAAAAAAACATAAGCGATGAGCCTGGCTTAAGAAAGTATTCTCTATTAATAAATAGAAACTTGTTTAAAAAACAACAGAAAAGAAACTGCATTTTTGCTATTTTTGTGTCTGTGTGTATTTGTAGATTTGTCTAAGATTACCCATGAAATCACAGCAGTGATTTTCTCACTTATTCAACGCCTCAAAATTTCTCCTGGCCTTTTTTTTTTGTGTGCGAGCACAAAAAGTCTTTAGAGGTGGCATTGGACAGTAAGAGGGCAGGTGTCTGCTTTATGCTGTATCAGTGCAGCTGCTGCCATTACGGCACTGGATTAATGCAGACACACAAAGCGAGAGAGTACAGAGAAAGGAAAGAATACAGGCGTATAAACCTGTCCCCCCCACCCCCCACCCCCTCTCTCTCCACCTCATACACCAGAATTCACCCTTTTCTTCCTCCCGTATCTTTTTTTCTCCCCCTCACCCTTCTACCCCCTTTCTTCCCCCTCCTTCTCCAAGCTGAATGTAGGGGCACTGAGCGCCTTTGCCACGCTGATGGAGAGAAAAAGGGAGAGAGGAAGGAGGGGGCGGAATGAAAGGGCACTACAGGTGGTGGGCACTGGCAGGCCGGCGGGCGCTTTACCGTAGCGTCCTGATCCCTTTCAGCTAAAGGAGAGGAGGGGGGGGGGGGGGGTGTTGATGGGGGGGCAGGGGGGACGACAGTAGCAGCAGCAACAGCAGCAGTCTCTCTTTCTGACAGAGAGAAGGGTCCTGCTGGCCCCCAGAATGCACTGGGCCCTTTATGCTGCGCACTGTGCCATGGCTCCCCCACAAAAACAGGCTTTGGGACGCAGGCATAATGGAAGAGAGAGAGAGGCATTCTCTGGGTGCTGTGGAGAGAGGGAGTCCCACAAAAGACTGAAGGAGGACTGGAGCTGGGAGAAGGGGATGAGGGGCAGATTTAAACTGAAATTCTGACATCTGAGCCTTTTTTTTATTTTCTCTCTTTTTTTTTTTTTTACCCCCTTCAGTTTTTTATTTTCTATTCAGGGTATGCAAATGTTAAGTACAAGCAGAAAACAGTCTCTTATGATACAAGGAGGATTGGGAAGGAATTATTGCAGTTGCATTTACATTTTTATAAGCATTGAAAACTCTGGCACACTGATGTGTTAATTAAAAAAAGAATTCTAGAATGACAGAAACAGTGTGTATTTCCAAAGGAGATGTTGATATGATTTTACACCATACATGTGTACTGAGCACCTTAACCAAAGCACCAGCTTACCATTCAAACAATAAAACAAGCAGTATCTTAATAGCCTGACATAGCCCGCCCATAATACGAATGTTCATCCGTATCCATGGTCTGGGAACGGTCCTCTGGGGCGTGTTTACATCGGTAGAGAGTCTACCGGCCAATAAGCGAAGCTGATTAGACGAGCTTTCCAATCGTTTCAGGATTGAATGCCCTCCCCTCCGCAGTATAATCGCGTCAGGTTAAAGAACCTCCAGACCATGAATACGGATGAACAGCAGTATTATGGTCGGGCTATGTCAGGCTAGTATCTTAAGGTGTTCTAGTGTTTTCTCTAACACCTTTAATGGAAATGGGGATCTGCCCTGCTTACACCCACCGTGCACTGGTAAAATTCTTAATCAGGGGCCATCAGTTCGGTATGATTAACATTAATGTCTTGCTCCTCCCTGTGCTCTCTCTCTTTCTCTCCCTCTCCCTCCTCATATGTATGGAGATTCAGAGCTGGGACCCTCAACGGCCCACCACTCACACACACACACACACACACACACACAGACCTGCTGCATCCAAATTCAGTGGTGGCGTTGGACTCATTCATCACTGTCAGCTTTCATTAGGTGTGTGTGAGGGAGAAAGTGTTTGTGCGTATGTGTTTGAGAGCAGGGAGTGTGTGTGTGTGTGTGTATGTGTGTGTGTGAGGGAAAGGGGGAAGAGAATGAAGTGAAGTGGTTTGCAATGAAAATCCACATCACCCTTTGGTTGCACCCTTCTGTTGTGGTGAAGCTAGTCATGGAGAAACCCATAGCAGGAGGTTGGGAGTGTTTTGGCTTAGGTGTTGCGATTTCATTCATTCATACAAACACACACACTTGAAAGCAAGGTTGTTTTGCCCTCTATGGATATTCCAGTAAAACCAGTGTTGCGGCATCTCAGCTAAACTCGTCCCAACTGGTCAATGCACTCAAGGATTTTTTTTTCTTCTTCTTCACACTATCTGGAATTCCACATGTTCGTGTGCAGACATGCCAGTTTGGCAAACCCAGGGCAGGCCTACTTCAATCAATAACATCAATACAGTTACTGTGTTGTAGTGTCCAAATCCTGTGTGTAACCCAGTGGAAAACATACATTGGTCCTGCTGAGGTGATGATGTTAATCACCACACACACACACACACACACACACATTTGAGCTTCTCTTCACATGACACACATGGGACTTCCAGTAGATCTTTTTTCCCCTTTCACCATTCAAGGAAACGTTCCTGCCTGTCGTCTGGCTTTTAAAAAGAGCCTTTGTGACAGCCAACATAAGTGATGGATGCCCTGGCTTCCCCTAATTAAGGTGCTTTTGAGTCTAATCTGGTTTGTAGGGCTGAGAGCATCATGTGCAGTTCCCCCCAGCAAGCATGTCGTGGGTAGTGGTAATCTCGTGGAAAACTACCCACCCCTCGGTGGACGAGACCGGCTTGTGATAGCCGGTGCCCTGCTCCATTCATGCCTCCTTCTGCCCCCTACTTTCGCGTGTTTGTCCGGTTTGTTTGTGAGGCCACCAGCTTTAAGGGCGCCCGTTGTCGTGGCGACGACGAGAAATGTCTTAAAGCTCATAATCTTTAAGCTCATTATGATACAGGGTAACACTTTAGTGGTGCCGCTGCCTTCGGGTCGCACCTTCGTACGTGATCTAATGGGAGAAGACTACCGTGTGTGCCCGAGATTCAGGTGCGCTTGGAGTTGGCGGCAGGCGCGCGCAGACCGGACACTAGTCTCTCACGACAGGAGTGCTGAGCTCGGCGACTGTAAGGGGCACAATAAAAATAACTTTCATATCCTCTTATGTGAGAGGATGACGGGCACGTATTAGCAGGCTTGTCTCCTGTGGCAGCTGACCACCCAGACCTATAGCGCAGCCCCCTCCCACCAACAGCAGAAAAAGCCCTTATGCAGATCCAGCCTATAGCCTAGTGGGCGATGGGGGAGGGAGTAGCCTAGCCTTGGCTGATTTACCTACAGCCTACACCTCAAAACTGTGAAATTGCCAGATAAGTTAAATTATTGAAAGGTGTTATCAAATTAAATGTATACATATAATTGCTTTGATAGCCTAAAATGATAAATGGTTGGATTCTTTTAACCTGCACGTTGCCAAGACTGGAATAGTTTTCTGAAGAGAGGGGAGAGGATTATTGGTAACACCTTTTATTCATTCCCCACCTCTCCCTTCCTACTTCTCCCACCCCCCATTGCTCACTGCCTCCCACCCTCTCCAATCTTCTCTCTCTCTCTCTTTTGCCCATCTCCCCATTGAGGGACTGTGGGGACAGGTTGCCATGGCAACCCAGCATTCTCACTAATGTATGGATGGCAGTGGAATTCCAGTAGTCAGAAAAAAAAGAGAGTGGGCAGCAGAATGGAAGCATGGAAAGGTGGGGGCCACCCTGACAGAAAGAAGAGGTAGATTCAGAGAGAGGGGGGTGGATAGGAGGAGAAGGGTTGTGTGTGAGTGTGTGTGTGTGTGTGACGGTGTGTTATGCTCACTCTCTGTACATGCCTGGGATCTGGGGCTTGTGATCATCCTACCTCCTCTTATACGCCTGCAGCGTGGCTACGTGTGTAGGGTGGGGATGAGAATCTGGAGAGAGCTGAAGGCCTGTATGTGTGTGTAAGAGCGTGTGTGTGTGTGTGTGTGTGTGTGTGTGAGTGAGTGGGGCTGCTGTATGTTGAAGGCACAGGCTGTGCAGTAAAGCTCTGAGGCTCGGAGTGGGTAAGTGGGGGGAGGGCGTTGAGGATGTATAGGGATGGGATGAGGCGAGGTGGGCTGAGCGGAGCGGACGACCAGTCGCTGAGAGGTGCCTTAATGAGTCTAGGGCTGGTTAACGTGCCTCTATCCAGGCAGGAGATAGTGCCCATGTGACCGCCCACTTATGGATCCGCTCAGCAATTCTGCGCCTCCTGCTAGATCTCCCTTCCCCATTAAATATTAATGCCCGCAGGACTCAAAGTATCCAAATACTCGCCTACCCAAGGCAATCCTGGACTCGTAAGATGAACCATGAGAAACACGACTCCAGAAGAGCACTCTGAGCTATCATGCAAGGTTACAGTGACCATCATGCTATCAGAATACCACTGATTTGCAGAGAATTTTCAATGTCATACACATTATGACAGTCAGTTAAGGCCCACCTAATCTAGTCTGTGAAGTTTACCTGTGCGGACAGCAGCATCTGCAGAGCCACTGATTAATTCATGAAAGGCAGGGCATACACATGCAATACACTGGTCAGGCAAGTTGATACTGACAATCGAGTTGTTCCTATGTAAATCTACAGCTATTAGATGTGATTTCCTTTGTGGCAAATACCCTTACATTCAATCGTTAACATTAGAGTTCCTACGAAGGGACTTGACTGCCAGGATATACTGGTAAGGAGGTGAACTGACCTTGTGCATTGCATTGTTCAGGAGGCCAGTTAAAAATAAAAGCACAAGACGAGACAGCCGTTTCCATGTACTGTAGTTTATATTTAGAATCTGAATCAAACATGTACATTTCAAATGATCTGACTTCAATCGGAGCTAGGATCTTATGTCATATGTTCGACCACTCACACTTACTTACTCACTCACACACACACACACACACACACACACACACACACACACACACACACACACACACACACACACACACACGACCCATGATTACCAATGAACAAAGTTCACATAATAAAGCCCCTGGATCTCACATGACCTGTCAGAGGACGTGTGGTGTGGTGTGGTGTGGTTGGGTTAAGTAGGGGGAGGGGTGGGTGGGTCCAGTCCCAGTCCACGGCTCCAGCCCTGCCAGAGGCCAGTCATGCTGGCCAGTATCAGCGCATCAGGAGCGTCTGCCTCCTAACCTCCCACACCACCACCCTCACCCTCACCCCACCCCACCCCCACCATCCCACAACTCCCCACCCCACATCCCACATCCCATCTCCCTCGGGCCCCTTCTCCCCGCCCGGCCGCCCTCCTGCCCCCCCGCCCCCTCTGCCTTTATGGCCGCTGTCAGCACACACTGCCAGGGCCAAAGATCGGCTGGGCCAGCAGAAGGCCAGAGAGGCAACGTGCGCAGGGCTCATCTGCACCCTTCTGGTGAGCTGGGGTGGCAGATGACAAAATGATGTAGATGATAAAAACAAAACAAATAATAAAAAAAAAAAGACAAAACAAAACAAAACAAAAAGAGAAAGTATGGGGTGAGTAGAAGAGGATGGAGTTAAACAGCCATCCAGTGAGAATGACGCCACACTGACGCGTCACTCTTACAAAAAAAACCAAACAAAAACAACAACAAAAAAACAACTCTGATTTGTCCTAAATGTGCTTATGAAAATCGTGAAATGTAAAAAGTCATACATATATATCTCTATAGTTTGAAATAATACATTTTCTTATTCAAATAAGACTCAAGAGCGCAATACAGCATTAGGGAGTTGTCATTGAACAGTAACCAACACTTCTTCTCTCTTGCTCTTCTCACGCATCCTTTGATTAAAATCCACAATAAAACCTATTTATATACACAGAACAAGTAAAGAGAATAGGACGGGTCTTCCTAAGACTTAATCCCAAATACATGACCATAGTTGATCGTCTACGTGTAAAACATCCATTTCCCAGAATTAAAATACATCTAAATGTAATACAGCTGTCAGTTTAAGACTGATTTCCCGACACAGAGTTGAGAGTGTGACAAAGTCTCTGCACGCACATACACAAGATAAAACACAAGGACATTTGGAAACTTCTCAGTCAAAAAATAAACAAACAAACAAAATCAAAACAGATTACCATGGCGATTATAAGACGTGCACAAGGTTGCATAACAAACCACTAAGGTGGTATAGTTGGTTGGTACTAGTTTCTTGGGTAATGCTAACTACCACCCCCGCCCCTCCACCCCCCTCACCCAAACCCCTGAGGGTCCCCACTGTCCGGGCCGCGTTTGGGGGTGGGGGTGGAGGGGTGTGTGGGTTGGGACAGATGGCTGGAGCCTTGGGGTGTGAGGGTGCTTCTCCTCTGGGCTTGCCTATCATTCATCTCTCACCAATGATTGGTGGACGCAGGCGGCCAGACGTCTGTCCCTCTCCCCAGCACGCACACGCACACACACTGGCCAGTGACAACCTATCCTGAAGGTTCAAGTTAAAGGTCAAGACTGCTTCAAACTGGAATGTTCCTAATATGGACGTGCACCACATTACGACGGGGTTAAAGAGCGACCATCAAAATGAAAACAAATCAATCATCGATTCGACACCATACAGATGTACAGTACATGCTGAATACAGTAGTTCCAAGGTGAAATGATTCAACTATAACACACTCTACAGCAGCTAGAAAAATGACCCAAGCGATGATTGACTACTTTCATGAACACAGCAACGGGACTGACTGGTAAAGCCAGGGGTCTGAAATATCTGAAGGTTTTGTAAAGTGCATTTTTCTTTTGTTATCATTGCTTGAAGACCCCTGATTTCACACACGCAATGCACACAGACACACAAATACACACACGCACTCACACATATACAGTACACACACACACACACACACACACACACACACACACACACACACACACACACACACACACACACACACACACACGTGTGGGGAGGGAATGGGAGGTGTGTAGGTAAAGATAATTCTCTCGGCTGATATTCAGTAGGGGATCTGGTTTTGGTAGTACTGCAGCATGTCGTAGGTTTTGCTCCTGCAAAAAGAAAAGAGTAAAAATTCAGTCCATTTTTATTTGCACTCAAAAGTTATGCAGTGCAACATTTGGAAGATTTTTTTTAAAAAATATTTTCAATGAGATAATTTAAGGGCTTTTTTTTTTTATCAACAGATCATCATCTCTGACACCCTTTACCTACATGTACATCCTTAAGGCTTTTGATGATAAGTGAGTATTCTTGCTGCAGTTTAAACTGTGGACTTTTTTCCCCCCCAACAAGAAAAACAAACTACTCAGGTCTGGAAAACAGTCATTTGAAATTCCGTACATTTCCCAACTTTCCAGACCTACGCAAGCATTGCATGTGATCTATGGGACAGCGAGAGATCTATGGGGTGAAAGGTCATGCGTGACCCATTCCTAGACATCACCAGGTCCTACCTGCTACTGAGGAAGCAGCTCTGGATGATTTTGATCATGAAAGCGGCGGCCTCTTTCTCGCTCAAGGCTGGGTTGAACCTCTGCCTGCAGGAACACAAACACATAGCTTTCCTTGGTAATGGGAGTTTACAACTGTAGAGTTAAGAGATATACCCTTTGTATTTATCTTGTGAGTAAACTGATTTTTTTTTATTTTTTTTTTTTAGAAAAGAAAAAGAAAAAGAATTTTCGATATACACGGCAGCCCATTCCCACGAAACACACACACACACACACACACACACACACGCACGCACACACACACACACACACACACACACACACACACACACACACACACACACACACACACACACACACACACACACACACACACACACACACACACACACACAGAATCTACTTTAGAACTACAGACTAGCTCAGATACAGAAAATTAGTTCCCCTCAAATTAGTTGATGTAGGACAGGGGTGGCCAACCAGTCGGAGACCAAGAGCCACATATCTGACTATGTGACAGCAAAGAGCCACATCGGCACACGGAATCATGAATCTGTTACAACTAGTACATTACCCATCTTTCTGACACACACACACACACACACACACACACACACACACACACACACACACACACACACACACACACACACACACACACACACACACACACACACACACACACACACACCTCCGCCAGTGAGATGAATAAAAGTCACACACCAACATGATAACAGAAATGTACCCTGGTCCTGGTTGAGGTTAGCATGGAGTGAGCTGTAGTGACGCTAAAATTTTGAAGCCTTGAAATGAACGCAAGAGCCGCATGACTCTGGGCAAAGAGCCGCATGCGGCTCCCGAGCCTCGGGTTGGCCACCCCTGATGTAGGAGTTAGTGTGTGTGTGTGTGTGTGTGTGTGTGTGTATGTGTGTGGACACACTAAATGGAGGGTGGGCAGAGAAGGAAAAGGTGTCACATTAAAGTGAAGCGGAGAAGGAGAGGGGGATCAGGGTGTGACATGAACCTGAGGCTACAGGCAACAGGAAGGCCAGGTGAGAGGGTGCGGTAACGCGATCCCCGACACAAAGCCAGGAGAGCGAGTGAGTGCCCTGTTCTTTACTTTTAAAGATTTGCTCACTGGTGAGACGCTTTTATCCAGCGGTCCTCTCACGGGCATGAGAGGGCTTTACGTTTCAGCGGTGTACTTGTGCTTCTGGGGTATCACCACAACCGCAGAGTCACCGAGACATCACAGAGACATCTCAGTGACAATTACTATGCACATCGCCTATTAACTAAACCACAGCTGACTGACGAACAACAACAACAACAAGCTGAAACCCAATGTCTACCCTCAGCTTTAGACCCTGAACCCTTTAAGGGATTTATCCAGAGTGAATCAACATGTAGTCCTGCTGTTTCACTTTGCTAAGTGCTGACAAAAGTTGTGTGAAAAAAACGAATTTCGTGCAACGCAGGCCGAGATGGCAAAACGGCAACTGACGGTAAGTGAAGCGGCCATATCAAAACGAAACTGAATCGCTTTGGTTTAGTTTTGAGATGCCCGCTTGTGTTAGCGTTAGCTGACGTTTCGCCATCTCAGTCTGTGTTGCACAAAATTTGGTCATACATACAGCTTTTGACAGCACTTAGCAAGGTGAAACAACAGGACTATGGATTGTTTCACTCCAGATAAACCCTTTAACAACCAGTAGCTAATGCTAACTGAAAATGACACGGACATGAAGTTCCCTTGCCCTCACCAGTTAGCGCTGGCCGCCATGTGGCTACTGTATACCAAACTGTCCCATTCTTATTCCTACAGACAGCACTTGCTATCTTTGAACAACGGGGCATATTGGTCGATTGAATCAGGATTATTATTATTTATTTATTTATTTTAAAGATATTTTTTGCGCTTTTTTTGCTTTTAATCAGATAGGACAGTATAGAGATTGAAAGGAAACAAGTGGGAGAGAGAGATGGGGTGGAATCGGGGAAAAAACCTTGAGTCGGACTCGAACCCAGGTCACCAGAGTGGTGGTCTGACGCTCTAGCCCACTGAGCCACGGTGCCCCCGAGTCAGGATTATTGCTTGCATTGGGCTGAAGTGACCTCATGGTTGGTTCATGAGTCATGCCAGTTCACTTTTCAGGGTTGGGGGTTTAGAGAGTCTCCTCTGTCCATTATGTGGTGTTGTTACTACCCCAGATATGACTGAGAGAGAGCCCCAGGTGAGATGTGTTGTTGAGCGGAGGAGAAAGAGGGTGGTGGGGCCAGTGGTGGTGATCTGAGGTGGTCTGCGAGTGTGACATGACGTGACATGCCTGCCGCTGTGACGTGACGTGAGCAGTGGCAAGGTATGCGAGCTATGAGGGGTGAGTAAGAGTGTGTGAGTGAGTGAGTGTGTGTGTGTGTGTGTGTGTGTGTGTGTGTGTGTGTGTGTGTGTGTGTGTGTGTGTGTGTGTGTGTGTGTGTGTGTGTGTTTGGGAGGGGGGCGGAGATGGGCCTCTTCTACTTACTTGAGGAGCTTGATGGTCTGTCCCCTGAAGCATGGCAGCCCTGTGTCCAGCATCAGGGTCACCAGAGACACCACTGCATCCATGTAGGGCCTGAGACACACACAAAGACATCAGTTCAACCACTTCATAACAATGAAGGGGGAAGAGGCACTGGTTACCTACTGTAACTATAATAGGCTTCTCCCATTACATTCATTATATTTACCATCTACTGAGAGAGAGAGAGAGAGAGAGAGAGAGAGAGAGAGAGAGAGAGAGAGAGAGAGAGAGAGAGAGAGAGAGAGAGAGAGAGAGGGGATACAATATTGGAGAGGATGAAACAGAACACAAGGAAAGAAAAGACTGAAGAGAGGATAGGAGAGGAAGAACAGATAGAAAGGAGAAAAAGAAGAGTGAAGTAAAGGCGGAAGAGAAGAAAAAGGGAATAAAGGCACAAGCAAATGAAGATGAAAAATAAGGAAGATGAAAAAGAGAGTGAGGAAAGAGAGAAACAGAGAGAGAGAAGAGAGGATGGGAGGAAGAGAGAGAGAGGTGAGAGCGGAGAGAAGCCTGCGTCAGGTCAGGACTGAGGCCACCAATCAAACTTTCATGCTAATTGCCCAGGTGTGGTCAGGCCAAGCAGCTTTTTCCATCCCCCAATCTCCCACTCTGCCCTTCAACTCTAAATTATTGAGTCGCTGCCGCCGCGAGGGCCCACTGCCGTTAATTACATCTATTCAATCACAGGGGGGGCCCTGGAGGCTCCCGCAACCCCCCGATACCATCCCAACCCCCCCCACCCCATCACCCCTCGCAATCTCCCAGGATGCACTGAAATATTTACGCCGTCAGGCGTCTCACCTGACAGCCAGGTATCCGCGCACGCACATCTCCATGAACCACTTGAAGGGCGTGGCTTCCATTTTGCCGCCCATGATCATCACCATCTCGTCTGTCAGCTTGATGTCCGGCTCCCAGCCCAGGTTTCCGCCAGGGGAGCTCTCAAACATGAAGCCAAAGTCTGCCAGGACACACACACACACACACACACACACACACACACACACACACACACACACACACACACACACACACACACACACAAACAGATATTGACATGTAGGGATGATCGAATTAGAATTGGAAATACAGTGTCTTACAGTGTCTTGCAGATTAAATAGACTGAATATCAATAAGCAGACTCTTTTAATCCATCTTGGCTGTGTGTGTGTGTGTGTGTGTGTGTGTGTGTGTGTGTGTGTGTGTGTGTGTGTGTGTGTGTGTGTGTGGTGCAGTAGCTGTGAGGACAGACCGATGTGAATGAGGTGTCCTTTGCTGTCCAGCATAATGTTGCCGTTGTGTCGGTCTTTGATTTGGAGCAGGAAGAGCAGCAGGCTGTAGGCTGCCATACTGCGGATGAAGTTATAACGCGCCTGAAAACGAATGAGAGAGAGAGAGAGAGAGAGAGAGAGTAATGACTTCTAATAATGCATTTCTCAAATTCGAGTTTCTTGGAAGATTTTTAAAATCAAAATTTGATTAAGTACCAAATGTTTGATTAATGTACGAAATGGATTAAGTTCCAAAATTGCTACCACTGCTAATTTACTGTATTTCAAATTGAGCCAAGCTACATCCTCACAATCACAAGCATCTGCCATAAGACAGCTTACAGAGCTTGCAAAAGGCTATTTGTTTTTCATCAGCATCACCAATACATGGCAGGACTGTAAGTATGTTAAATAAAATATGAGCCAATCACTGCACAGCACTTAAGTGTTTGTAGTATCTACTGCTGAGTACACTGAAGAATGAGTGTACTTTACTAAGAAGCTGATGAGGTATTTGATGTAGATGTGTGGTATAGTTGGAGTGAGGACTTTGGACTGGTGTTATTGGTCAGTAAAGGTGTGATGCGGGATGGACGGGGCACCTTCTGGAAGGCCAGTGTGGACTCGTCTCCGTACTGATTCCTGAAATAGTCGTACATGCCAAAGTCCGTCTGGCGGCCCAACTGGTCACGTGACTTGCAGTCAGGGATACACTCGATGACCCCACACTATAGGAAACACACAAACACACACACACACACACACACACACACACACACACACACATGTATATCATAATATTATATTATAATATCATAGTTCACATCATCTTGTGGTCTCACAACTACATTTCCCATGAGCCCTTTGGCATTAGCCTCAAGATGATTGATTGAAGCTGATGCCATGCGTACGGTACATGACCATGTTTCATGAAAGTCAAGACCTTATAAAGTAGGGAGATAAACTATACTGAGAAAGCTAACATGGCGGTTACATGTACATATTCCTAATTAGCATAGTCATCAAAGGAAAACTAGTTTTCTACCCCACCCAACTGTCTGTCCTATGGTGCCCCATACACTTCCATGATGGCCCTTCTAACAGTCTACAATCACAAAGGTGTGTGTGTATATATGTGTGTGTGTGTGTGTGTGTGTGTGTGTGTGTGTGTGTGTGTGTGTGTGTGTGTTTGGTGGGTCTGGCGAAACAGCGGAGCACCCACCCCTGGGGCCGTGGCCACCACCCGGTATGGGAACACAAACAGATCCAGTCCAACCAGCTGGAAGATGTTCTTAAAGAGGCCAATGATCTGCAGTGCCAGCATGTCCTGTGGGCAGACAGACACACACAGAGGAAGAGAAAGAGAGCAAGAAAAAGAGATCAATGGGAGATAAAGAGATAGAGGGATAGAGAGAGTGTGAGAAAGAATCTTGTGAGAAGACTTTTAATCCTTCTTTCAAATGTACATTTCAATGTTTAAAGTTTCTACCTTTTCCTCAAACCTTTAAATCAGCATTTCAATGTTGTTTCAACATTACTTTAACCGTTTAACAGCTAGCATCATTAGAGCAGCCTAGAGAAGTGACTGATCTAAGCTAACTAGAATGCCATAGACTCCTTTGAGTGACAGGTGGATGAATAGAACAAAGGGAGGACAGTGAAAGAGAAGAAAGAGAAGTACAAGTAGAGGTGAAGGAAGCAGATTTCCCCCCGTGGGCCCTGATGGCTTTATTTCTTTATTTGTCACACTGATCTGAGAGGGTGGGATCTGTGTGTGGCAGAAGGTCTAACCTGTCGACAGTCGTCTCCCACTTTAAAGATGGCCGCCTGCCAGCACACCTTGCGTGCTGCTTCCGAGTTCTCGTCGCCATCCTCCAGAGAGTCAGAGGGACAGCGGAGACCTGTCACACACACACACACACGCACACGCACACGCACACACACACACACACACACACACACACACTATTAGTCTGCCTCTTCAACCCATTCTTTCTTTTTTTTTTTTAAAGATATTTTGGGGTCTTTTTGTCTTCTGTATTCTGATAGGCTTGGAGAGTGTGACAGGACATGAGTGGGAGAATGAGTGGCATGAGGCTTTGGCCCACCCACTGAGCCCCAGTGCCCCCCCCCCATGCCTTCATCCTTTCTTTAACAATTTCTATCACTCTATCACTCTTCTTCTCTGCTGGCTATGTGGGAGAGGACGCCGTGTGCCAGCATGCCAAGGTCACCACTGAAAACAAGCCCTGATCCAATGTTTACCTTTAGCAGAGGTCGAGTGCAACTCACTCTGGTCTCTGGTTGGTCAACGCCTTTATGGTATACAACATGTGAGTAACACTGGCAGTTGTATGTTTAGGACGGGGGGCATCTAATGCTAAACCTGAACTCCAGTGAACTCGGGTGACACGACCCAAGAGAAGGTGGGACAGGGTCAAAGTCTGTATCTCACACTCAACACACACACACACACACACACACACACACACACACACACACACACACACACACACACACACACACACACACACACACACACACACACAAGAGAAGGCAAGGACAAACACACCCATAGGTGGGCCAATGTTGTTGCTGGCGATCACTTACCTTCTTTCTCCAACTCGCTCACCCCACATCGTTTGACCTTAAACTTAGCCAGATAGGGAGCCTTGGCCGCACTAGGTAGGTCAAAAGGGAAAGAAGGAACTGTTAAAGGAGTGTTTCAAATAACCGTGTGTGTGTGTGTGTGTGTGTGTGGAAAAAAAGGAAAGCACTTTCATCAGATTCTATAAGGAGAAGTATCAACGCAAAACAGCAGGTATGGCTGTGTAAATGAGTCATAAAACAGCAGCCTAGGAAGATAAATAAAAGGAATAATTATTATTTTAATTATTATTTTATCTTCTTTTTATTATCTATTTTTACATTTATTTATTATTCTTTCAATTGCATTTTTTTTATTTGTGCTCCTACTCATGCTATTTCTGAACTGTTTTGTGTGTGTGCTTTTACCTTCTGCCTTGCATTGTGCTTTACTTTGATCTCTGTAAAGCACATTGAGTTGCCTTTGTGTATGAAATGCGCTTTATAAATAAAATTGCCTTGCCTTGCCTTGCCTAATATAATCAAGACACAAAGACAGTGTCTTTGAATGTCTGCATCACTGGTTCTCTTTTCACCATCAAAAGTATTTGCAGTAGTGAATGTATTCAAATTACCCATTACCTCCATACATTTTACATCACAGCTGGCGTTCATTATGGAACACATACCAATGGCAAGGTAGCAAATAAATATTAGATCAAAAACAAACAACCTGCACTAAGGCCGATATCATTTGATGTTTTTATAACAATGTATAACAGATATGAAAACACAATAAAAAGAAGTAAAACAAACAAACAAATATATACAAGACCTTAAAATAAAATCAATGACCTTATAAGGACTTTTAGGTCAGGGGACTTTGCGCTGTTTCTGTGCTATGGGTATTTGTCTCTCATCAGTGATAGCTCCCTGCTTAATTTTTAACATCAATAGAGAAGTGTGGTAGTCACCCAACCAGAAGAGGGTGGGGTTGTGGGGAATGGGTGTGGGTGTGGGTGCGTTACCTTTGCATAGGAGTGCCTGACTTGTAGTCGATGTCCAAGACAATGGCTTCAGGGTTACTGGGCAAATAACAGCCTGGAGATGGAATAAAAAAAATCAGTAATGCTTGACTGACAAGAATATGAAAATATTGTATTCAAGAATATTGGTGAATGTGTGTGTGTGTTTCTGTTTGAGTGTGGGTGTGTTTGTGTGAGGTGATACAGGGGCTCCTTCAAGCCTTTGTTTACAAAACAATTGCACTGCTTGTGCAGTTGTGCAGTTGTGTAGAAAGGCAGAGCTATCTGTTAGAGATGTGGGCATGGATGTGTTTGCAAAGGTGGACAAGTGTGTGCGAGGCTGCTGATGTGTGTTAGTAGGTGTGTTAGAGTGCATTGGTGTGATAGTAAGTTCATGTGTTTGTGGGTGAATTTGAGGGTGGTGTGTGTGTGTGTGTGTGTGTGTGTGTGTGTGTGTGTGTGTGTGTGTGTGTGTGTGTGTGTGATATGTGTCTGTGTGTGTGTGTGTGTGTGCAGTGGTTAAAGGGATTTGGCAGGAGGGGAACTCTATTTTGTGTTGGCACAAACAAAGAAAATGTAGAGGAAGAATGGGATGATATTGTTCATTTAGCTGAGGTGCCGGTACTGCGTACCCCCGCGTTCCCCCCCACTTTAACCCCTGTGTGTGTGTGCGTGTGTGTGTGTGTGTGTGTGTGTGTAACAAGGCCAACATGAGTGTCCACTTACCAGGCTGAACTTTGATGTCAGACAGGGCTTTCAGACAGGCTCTCTTTCTCTCATCTCCCTTTGGAACGGGCCTAACAACACACACTTGCATTACACTCACACACTATACTCTATACTGCGTGCGTGCGTGTGTGTGTGTGTGTGTGTGTGTGTGTGTGTGTGTGTGTGTGTGTGTGTGTGTGAGTGTGTGAGAGAGAGAGAGAGAGAGAGAGAGAGAGAGAGAGAGAGAGAGAGAGAGAGAGAGAGAGAGAGAGAGAGAGAGAGAGATGGATGCTGGTTTTTATTTTGGCTAAGCAAGTGTTTGAACCATTACTGAATGGGAGAGGGGGTCACAGATGGAGAGATGTCCTTCTGTAACATCTGTGCCTTATTAAAGGTCTTAGTTTTATTTTTTTGACTAGTGTACTATTACTTAGTATTTATTTATTGAAACAATAAACTAAGCCATTATTATTATTATTATTATTATTATTATTATATTATAACATAGAAATAAAGGAAATATTTAGAATCTGTTTATGTGTGTGTGTGTCAGTGTAGATAATGGACTGAACAATCCCTTACTTAATAATGGCGGAGACGTTGGTGATCTTGTTGAAGAAGTCAAACTCGCGCTGGTAGAAGTCTTTGGCTGGCCCAGAGAGACCCCCAATGATCTCCTCCATCATCTGCTCCAGCAGCTCCCCGATGTCCGCTGCACATGAGAGAGAAGAAGAGAAGATAACGAGAACAGTAGAGATAAGTGTGTGTGTGTGTGTGTGTGTGTGTGTGTGTGTGTGTGTGTGTGTGTGAGTGAGTGAGTGAGTGAGTGAGTGAGTGAGTGAGAGAGAGAGTGTGTGTGTGTGTGTGGGGGGGGGGGGGGGGCAGAATATGAAAAAGAGTGGTTCATCAAAGAAGACTGAAAAGAGCAAGATTCATCAGAGAAGAATGATAGTTGAAGACATGAAAATGGCTGCCACTGGATGTGTTGTGCATTCAATGTGCTAAATTGCTTCAAATGAGCTGCCAGAGGTTTGCCCAAATTTGAACTCACACATTGATGGGCCCGGCACTATGATCCATGTGATGTCCGACTGTCAGCCTAGTATGCACCAAGATTAAGGCCCACTAGCAACACCCCCACCTGTCCCACCCCTACCCTTCTAGAACAATCTCTCTAATCTCAATGAATTCATTTTTGTCATATCAGAAAAAGTTTGTTCTTCACTGATTCATGTTTCACTGATCCACTGGAAACTGGAATGTTGCTGATATTAACAGAAAAACAGACAAAACAAAGATATGAAAATGGAGAGGACTGTTTTTTGGACCTGGTTGGGCCAGTGGCTTTGGGACCATACACTCCACATCCTCTCATGAATTAGCCTGTAATCCCATTGGCTAACTCAGTCAGGTGGGTTCGGGTGGTTGGGGTCTATTGCATTCTTGGTTCTGATTGCAGGGCTGATAGTGAAAAAAAATCCTGAGCCTGAACTTTTCTTCCATCGAGAGGAAGTGGGCACACTTGTAGAACACTACTTGGTCACAGCATGTGCAAATTCCATATCTTCAGGTAGGTAGCGATGGCTGTGCAAGGATGCACAATCCTCATGACTTCTATGAGGGTGCAATGAGAGGAAATGGTATAAATTTGAGTTTAATCCTACTCTAGCCTCACCTCTTTATATCTCAAGGCACGCATTTTGTTTTTCCCACAGTCATGTTGGTACGCCTGAAATCAGGCATGGCGCCTGAATACTATCAGGCCTGTGATTGGTTACGTTCAGTTGGTTCAGATCAAAGAAACAGATGATTCCATTTGTGAAAAAAGAGCCTATGTGTGTGCGTATACAAATAAAGAGCATATGATATAAAATGAATGATATACAATTACAGAGGACAGACTCAAGAACACGGTTGAGTATTCAACTACAAAACGGCAAACTAAGCCATTCTAACTCTGTTTAGTGAATGAGTTTGCAAGGCTCTGACCTCTCACCTTGCTTTTTACATGACTGGGACACCACCTGTGATAAATCCTTCATTTATCTACACTGAAGTCATGTGTCAACCCAATGCTTTTGCTTCCGTTTCTTGGAAGCAAACAGGTGAAGAATCCATTCTTCTGCAGTGTTTCCCGGCACAGCGCTAGGAATTCTGGGTACTTCCCTTTAGCAAAGGCTGCATGGCATGCAGACTTATGGGAAGGGCTCAAAGAAGGTGCAGCTGATCCTTCACATACTTCAGATTGAAGATTCAGAGATTGACAGCAGGACACCACACTAAACCCTCACAAACTTAGTGTGAACACGCATTTAAGTCTGTGAGTCTGTAAGGGCAGACACTGAGACTGGATCAGCGCCTGTCCATTCTGAAAGTCTTCTATTCTAATATATTGTAAAACCTTCCTTTAAAAATAGCACTGTTTTCGGCTTTATCCTGTGTCAACATGCTTAAATTGGAGAATACATAGCAAGTGCTGTTGGATGATTTGCTGTTGGACACCATCCAGATTCATTGGCCTTCATTTATCAAACAAACATGGAAACCAGCATGAGAATGAGTGCAGGAATAGTCAAACGATGATGTTCATGTGAAATTTCTGCTCAAATTTGTTATTTATTTACACTTTATTGCTCAAATATCAGCATAAAAAATGAACGGGTATTGGGAAATATGGTGGCAGAAACAAATCAATTTAAATCACGCCAAAAATGTATTCCCTTAGGTGTTGATTTGGGCATACTATAAGTTAAATATCACCACCATGCCATCCAACAGTGAACTCTTTTGACAAAGAAAGTTCTTCGACTTATTCTTATACCACACAGATATTTCATTCATTTTTGGCCTTAACATTAACACGTTTCTTACTGTGTGTGGGACTAAGAAACACAGGAATCCTTGTTGAGACAAGTTTGTCACAAATTCGGTTGGAATTATTTTCCTGATTGCAGATATGGGCATTTCCTGACAAGTAGCAATTGCTCATATTCACTGACTTAAAGATTTCAACACACTTATAAACTGGTAACTCACCCATTGAACTCTCCTTTTGCATATTGACTTAGTAACTAATGTTATACCTTATTTTTTTCACAAATTAACACTCTAAGGGTTCCTTGTGTTACATTCAGTTTACCTTTTTTTTTTTGTTTACGTTTTTCGTACCACAAATGAAACCTAAAAAAATGATCCTTTAATAAAAAAAAGGAAGAATTTTGCTTAAAGTAAACCTTTAATGATAACAGAAGAATTCTGCTTAAACTAAACTTTGCCGTTTAAATAATTCCTTAAAAGTAATTCTTTAATTATAACGGAATAATTTAGCTTGAACTAAACCGTGCAGCTTTCAGTGTTAGAGCTTTCTACTAATAGCTTACTTTCTACACATCTTCAGTAATTTGTGGAGGGCACAGTGTGTCTGTCCCAACAACTTGAAAAAGCGACCCGGCATGATAATCTCTAATCCAATCTGAGGGATTCCCTGGCACGAATGACCTTCCAGGAAAAACTCAAGCTACAGAAGGACAGATTGGTCACCTGGAAGGATGGTCATCTGCCCTCTGTATGTGTGTGTGTGTGTGTGTGTGTGTGTGTGTGTGTGTGTGTGTGTGTGTGTGTATGTGTGTGTGTGTGTGTGTGTGTGTGTGTGTGTGTGTGTGTGTGTGTGATGTGTGTGTGTGTGTGTGTGTGTGTGTGTGTGTGTGTGTGTGTGTGTGTGTGTGTGTGTATGTGAAACACGTGTGTGAATAGGTATGTGTGTATGTGAAACGAGTGTAAGTATGTGTGTGTTGCAGAGGGTGGTGAGTATGTGTGTGTGTGCGGGAGGGGGAGTGTGTGTGTGTGTGTGTGTGAGTGTGTGTGTGTTTGTGTAAAGAGGGGGTTAAGTGGCCAGGACTTACGGTCTTTCTGGTGTCCCTCCTCATCCATGAAGATGTTAGTCTTCATGTTCCAGATGAACTGGTGGGCCAACAGCTGAGACTTCTGTGCTGCCCACAGGATGTACTCCCGCACATAACCCATCTATAGGACACAGAGGAGGAGGAAGTGTTTGAAGGAGTGTGTGAGGGTGTGTGTGTGAATATGTGTGTGTGTGTGTGTGTGTGTGTGTGTGTGTGTGTGTGGGTTGGGGGTTTCGACAGGATGAGCCGGTTGGCACACAGGTGAATCAGAAGACTAGAGGGGTAATGGAAGGGTGTGTGTGTGTGTGTGTGTGTGTGGGTGGGTGTGTGTGTGAGTGTGTACCCCCTGGCATGTCTGTCACTCACCTTGTCGAAGCGCAGAGCCTGGACTATTTGAGGAATGTAGAAGAGAATGGCATCCTGTCAACAAGAAAAGGCAAAGCTAAGAGTTGTTACCACCACCACCATTACCACCACCATTACCACAGGCACATTCTGACAGGCCTGTCCACTACTTACTCAACTAATAGACACACCATCAGTAAATGACAGGGCCTACACTGGTGGACACACTTTACCATTCTAGGCGGAGCAGCAAACAAACATCTAGCATGGCTTTGTCTAGTGCGGCCCATGCATGCATATGCTGGCAAATTTGTCTCTGGGTGCGGCTTTCAGTGTGTGTGTGTGTGTGTGTGTGTGTGTGTGTGTGTGTGTGTGTGTGTGTGTGTGTGTGTGTATTTGCATAAACTGCACACATGGTCAGGGTATTCAAAGATGGCTTTCCTGAAGTCCCTCTACCTTACTTAGTGATTATTCCTACCGCTGTGTTTGGCATCATCAATGATTTATGAGCTACGGCTTATGTGCCGACTTCCGTCTTACATACAGCTAACATGAGTGCATGTGTGAATAAACGGTGAGACAAGTAAGTTCACTCATTTTCTTTGGATATCCAGTGTTTGATTTGGACACATTGTGAGACTTCATATAGCTTGAGAAGAATCATTCGCTTCAGTTATAGCAAAAGAAGAAGTGTGTGACACCCATATGTCCTCATGCAAATATATGTCCGTGTGTGTGTGTGTGTGTGTGTGTGTGTGTGTGTGTGTGTGTGTGTGTGTGTGTGTGTGTATACATGACATGAGTGTGTGTGTTGTGTTATGTGTGTGTGTGTATACATGACATGAGTGTGTGTGTTGTGTTATATTTGTATGTTTGGGTATTTGTGTGTGTGTGTGTGTGTGTGTGTGTGTGTGTGTGTGTGTGTGTGTGTGTGTGTGAATATGTACATACGGGAGGGAAGGAGCGCAGCACTTTGACCCCGTACTGGGCGGTGAGTGGGTGAGGGGGGTACATGCTGGAGAAGTAGGACAGGCCGGTGGGGGGGTCGGCGGGGGCCCAGCACAGGATGTGACTCAGCTCGGGGGAGTCGGCGTCTATGGTGTGCCATGTGACCAGGAACTGCACAGAGGAGCGACCACAGAGAGAGAGAGAGAGAGAGAGAGAGAGAGAGAGAGAGAGAGAGAGAGAGAGAGAGAGAGAGAGAGAGAGAGATCAGTATTAGAGAGACAATGACTATGGTCAATGACAATGTCTATGGTATGCATGAGTGTCTATGGTATGTATCAGTGTGTATGGTATGCTCTGTGACAAGGAACTGACTGACTGTTGTTTTTGTTTTGAAACGTATTGTGTTTACAGGTTTGGATGGTTAGAACAGTTGAGAGAGACAGGATATGTGTGGGGGTGTGAGAGAGATGGGGAGAGGTCGGGAGATGATCTGGAGTTGGAGGCAAGCCTAGGTCCATGGGTCCCTTGTGGTATGGGCGCCTAAGACAACTATGCCACTGCGCCCCACAGAAGACCTTCATTAGAGAGGAAATCAATGTCTATGGTAAGCTAAATGAGCAGGAGAGAGAGAGAGAGAGAGAGAGAGAGAGAGAGAGAGAGAGAGAGAGAGAGAGAGAGAGAGAGAGAGAGAGAGAGAGAGAGAGAGAGAGAGAGAGAGAGAGAGATCTATGGTGTGGTGAGTGAACAGGAAATGAAGAGGAGGAGCGAATGTAAGATCTCTCTTAGAGAAATAGAGTCATTATCATCCTTATGGCACAGGCAGTGTACGAAAGAAAAGAGATTAATGAAATTCAATCTTCCCACTTGCAAATGAGCTAAAACAAATGGAATCCTTCACCTACAGTTCCAAAGGTACTTTAGCACACTGCTGTTCAAATATATAGTGAGATGCACATCCACAAAAATGTAGAAGAAAAAGAAGAAAAAGCAGACACACACTTAAATACATAGTTTAGATAAGGAAGAGTAAAAGGCAGAGAACTAGCTGAGAAGAAACAGATGAGTGATTGGTAAAGGGAGGGAAAGAGAGAGAGAAAAATCTATCCAAAAAATGACCAAGAGGCATTAGCTAACAGACAACATTTCTTATTTGCCCAGGGAGTTTCTCTTCACGCTTGATGCTGTCCTGTCATTAGAAGATCAGTTTTAAGCACACACACATGTACACACACACACACTCACACACATACACACACACGTACACACACACACGCACACTCATCTAACCCCCCCAAACCCCATCCATACTGCACTCAGTAGTGTTTATTCCCAGTGCTGGCATCAGTGACAGGCCGAGAACACAAACACTTCACTAGACTAACACAGCTTTCTTAATCACACCAAAGCAGATCAGCATTCCACGGCTCATCTCTCCAGTACATTCCTCATCTCCTGCCCCCTGTTGGTTGACTACGGAACAGCATCCTAACAGCCAACCCTCAACACTCCAAGCAAATGTAACAATGTTGACTCTGTGAGGATTCACAGACCACACAAGTAAAATAAATACGTAATAAAATAATATGACATGTGAGAAGAAGAAGCACGTTTTGATTCGGACCTGAAATGGGGCAAATACAAAATAAAATATTTAGTAGACATTCACCTTCACTGCTTCGGGGACGTCGCTGACCGCTCCAGGGTCCAGTCGGACGAGGCGCGTCACCTCAGCCACGATGGACTCTGCCTTAAACCTGCCAGTAGATAGATTGTTTGGTGAGCCGTATGGATGATGATGTCCCCAGTTCGAAACCAGGCAACTACTAGGCAAACCCCACGCTGTTATAGAGCTTAAAATACTTTCAGAAAAGAGAGACTATAGCAGCAGCAGCAGGTAATAGACATACAAGCAGAGCAGCTGGTAAGAAACTCAGAGATCGCTAGTTCATAATGAGCAGACGACACACAGCGTCAAATGACCTAAAGCCATTTGCTGATGGGCATCAAATGAGCGACAGTGAAAGTAGAAATAATGTGAACCCCTTTGAATTTGGTTATATAGATGATAGATTTTTTTTATTATTAAGTCGGAATTTCTTGGAAGCCCTAGCTTATTCCTGCGAAAGGAGGGGTCAACATGTGATTGACCTTAACAGTTCTCTTACTCTTTCCCACAGAAATTTTCATGGATGTCTTCAATGACATGAAATACAATGGTTTCTTTTGTGGTCTTTTTAGCTCCTTGTGTCAGTATGTGTCAGTATAGTCAGACTGGTTACAGGGCACATTTAGTGAACAATGAATGCAGAAAAAAAACAATACTTGGGATTTGCAGACTTTCTACTTTAACTGAAGATTTCATAAAGTTATTAAATCACAACTTATCACACCTCTCAACTCATCTCTCAATGGGATTCAATCCCTGTGCCCTACACCCTTATAGGCTCTCATCTAGCATTAACTGATTTCTGATTGGCTCATACATGCCAGATCTTTAAAGATTGATGGTATAGGCTGAGAGTATTGTAATCAGAATGTATGTTTTATTTACATAGCCATAAAGCAGTTTATGTCTTTTATTTATGTTTGAGCTACTGTAGGCCTGACTCAACTGTCTATTCACGTATGACATGACCTTTTTAATTCATTCTGTTCTTGCTGTTCCTGTCATTAGAGATAAGGTGGAATATTATGTTCTTGGTTTGTTTTGCCACTTGGACTGTCTGTGTTTGACCTCTGTGTCGCTGGCTATCTGCACTAACGTACCACGCAGGGACACATCATGGTTTGATTCAGTGCCATCCACGTCAACCTGGAACTGGTACTTCTAGTGGTGTGTCTAGACACAGCAGCTGGTGAATCTTTATATGAAACTTGCTGTCTCTGCCCAGATTGCCGAATTTTCTAACCGTCTTCCCGTTCTACTGATGTCACCAAAAAATGACTATACAGGCTAATGGAGGGTAATGTGTATTGGTCAATGTGTCAGAAAGACAAACATGGCTACAGTATGCATCAATCCAGGATGTCTATATACATTTAAAAAAGTTTTTTTTTTCCAAATAAAGACTTCCATTCATTAATAGTGTTGGCAACTGTGCTTTTGAGATTATTATATTCTTTTGTTGTTTTTAGCGTGTGGAGTTTAGGTTTATTCTTTGCTTTAAAGGTGAGTACTCGGCACACCCATCAGCTCAAACAAATCAGGGGGCTGTATTTGCAGAACAAACATTTGAACAGCACCTGGGTACATACAAGAATGGGTACATGTAGGGGGCCAATCTAAATGTTTTGTAGATATAGGTTAATAAATGTGTATGTGTGTGTGTGTGTGCGCGTGTGTGTGTGTGTCTCTGTGTGTGTGTGTGTGTGTGTGTGTGTGTGCTGTGTGTGTGTGTGTGTGTGTGTGTGTGTGTGTGTGTGTGTGTGTGTGTGTGTGAGAGATCAGGAGATAGAGTGCTGGTAGCGAGCTACATGGCCAAGTAGCGACCAGTGTATGTTTACCTCTGTGTGTATGTGTGTGTGTGTGTGTGTGTGTGTGTGTGTGTGTGTGTGTGTGTGTGTGTGTGTGTGTGTCATGTCATGCGTTAGCCATATGTGGCCAGGCCACATATGGCTAATATGTGTGGGAGTGTAAGGGACATAGTGTACCTAGCGGGCAGCTGCATAGCCAGGTAAGGGGCGATGTTCCATGCCAGGTTGACGTTGTCCTTCCACTGTTTCTCGCTCAGGCTTATGTATTTGGACCTCCAGTTAGCAATGCTGGTCTCCACTGACTGCTCCACCTGGATGGCCAGCTCCTGGGTGGACAGCGGGTTGTACCAGGTGGTCAGGCGCTCTATCTCGCTGGCCTGGGCAGGTGGACACACAGACAGAGAGATAGACAGATAGAGAGATTGTTAGTGGAGTTTGGAGTGTTGAAAGGAGAAGAGAGACGAGACACAATAGTCTGAAAACAGAAAGGAGAGGAGAGGAGAGGAGGAGAGGAGAGGAGAGGAGGGGTGTGAAGAGAGGTCTTTGGTATTTTTTGCCCTCAACTGAGCCTTCCAGGCAGCGCTGCCTTCAAGGCACTACTCCACTCAGTTTAGGGTTAGGATGAGGGTTGAGGGGGTTAGGGTTAGGAATAGGGTTGAGGTAGTGCCTTTTAGGCTGTGCTGCCTGGAAGGTGCCGTTGGGGGCAAACAACACCATTGAGCGTGAGGAGAGGAGAGGAGAGGGGTAGGGAGGAGAGAGAGGGGAGGAGAGAAGGGAGGAGAAGAGGGGGTGGAGGAGAAGAGAGAAGAGAAGGAGAGGAGAGGAGAGGGGAGAGGAGAGGAGAGAGAGAAGAGGAGGGAGAGGGGAGGGGGAGGGGAGAGAGGAGAAGGGGAGAGAGGAGAAGAGAAGATGAGGGGAGGGGAGAAGAGGAGAGGAGAGGAGAGGAGAAGAGAACAGAGGGATGGAAAGAAGAGGAAAGAAGAGGAGAAGAGAGGAGGAGAAAGAGAATACCAGAAGTGCCAGTAGCAGGGTCCTGCGTCTCATGTAGTACTTATGGAGCTGTGTGCCACGGTTGCTCTTCTTTGACATGCCTGCACAGGGGGACAAATACACTTAGCGTCAAGTACCAACGTCTATTTCTCACTATAGATCAAATCATAAAGCATTATAGGTTTTCTCCAGTTCATCAATGTCCCCTTTAAAACTGATTTCCGAACAGATCACTCAATAACCTCAATCAATACACAAAACTCTCCATGGGCAGATATTGATCACCCCTCGATCTTATGATATTGTGTGTGATGTGTGGCACGCATGTGCCAGGTGAGACAGCGAAGGGGGACTGATGGTTGTCACCGAGTTTTACCTGACTTCTTTGAGGCAGTGGACATGCCACTGGACAGTGGGTAGGTGTTGATCCAACCCTGGCCACTCTGCTGCCGGCTGCCCATGTCCATGTTCCGTGGGTCAGCCGCGTTCATCACCGATAAGCTGTTTAATGATGGGTCCTGTTGGTCTGTCAGAGGTCCAATGCGAGTGCGCACACACACACACACACGCACACGCACACACACAAATGTCAGACAAAAATGCAGCCGTGCGATATCGGCCCTCACAGTTTTCTAGCCCTGTGTCTCCCTTCTGTTGTACCTGTTTTCTCCTCCAGCGTCTCTTTTCTCTTTCCCTTTTTCGCTTTTTTGGCTGTCTGTTTCTGCGTCCTCTCTTTTTTTGCCTTTCCCTTTTTCACCTTTTCGTCTGTCTGTTTCTGCGTCTCTTTCTCTTCCTCTTTCTGCTGCAACAAATCCTCTCTTTTTCTTTCCACTTCTGCTTTGAACATGGACATTCAATGTGATAAATATCAGGCAGAGAATAAGGTAGAGAAGAAAATCAGCACTGGGCAATTATCCAACCAAAATGTGACTGTTTCAACCCTCACTCAAGATGATAATCTCACATCACTACTGATAAGTTCTCTCATAATATTTTACTACATACTTTTCAACCTCACAGTCTCTGAATTAAATCTCTCTGAATCTGTCTATGAGTAAATAGCTGACTATTGATCTGATTTTATCTAATTGAATATAAAGTGATCTCAGGTAAAATAATCTAGCAAGTGTCATTTCAGTTAACATTATTCACTGAACTGAATCTATGAATCAGCAAAGGGACTAAGGCTAAGACTAAGGGTGTGCCTACTAGCTCTACACACCTAAGCTAACTAAGATTCTTACCTAAATAAGGCACAAAACAACAAAATGATTCTAAAATGCTCATTCAACTCAGGAGCGTTGCTACTACTACTTCACAATACAATGACTTAGATGTGATGGTTTGATCAGCACCAGGATAGTGAGTGAAGAAAGGGTTCTTGCCGTTTCATTTCCACCAGATACGAATTTCAGCCATTTCAATTTCGTACAAATTTTTGAAGCTCTTTTTGAGTGGTCTCTTTTAGGTGGCGCGCTGTTAGTCTGCAGGTTAGTCTGTATCCGACATCTTTTGTCGGGATTGCTCAACAGATCAGCCTCTCATAAGTGGGAGGGGATGAATGAGATGCATTATGGGAGACTGAGCTTACGCAGAGACGAAATTCAGTAAAGGGCAGGATTTTTGAAAATTTTTGGTTTTCGTTTTGGAGATACTATTAGCCAAACCTTGCTGAATGATTTTGTCAATAGATCTTCAAACATTTTCTGCATTTACACAAGATCCCAGGCCAGCGTTTTTTTGTTGTTGTTGTTTTTTTCATTGGTTTGTTTTCTTTTTTTGAAAAATAAGTGCTTTAAATTTGCCAGCTTCTCCAGAGCTGTGCAAGAACCCTGGGGTACAGTATGCTTCCAGGGGCCGAGTGAAGGTGTACTGGATCTGTGAGATGGTCATGCAGCTACATACAGTGCTACTTCATAGCTGTGATGCCAAACAACGGTGCACAGCACAGGCATAGCTCATGTTCCTTATCAATGAAGTGGCGAAAAATGGCTTCCTATGGTGGCGTTTGGGGAGGGGAAGGGGAGGAGGGGAGTCTAAGGTGAAGGATACAGAGAGATTTCTCTCTCTCTTTTATACCTGTTTCTCAATTTGTTTCCAAGCAACAAATTGACAAATCAGGAGGGAGGGAAGTTCATGATGATCGTCGTGCATTTAGTCTAATTTTTTTACAACTGGGCTTTTTGCTTTTGTTTCACTTCAAATTTGCCACGCATAGAGTGCAGCAAATTTGGCCCAGGTAAAAAACAAAAAACATGCTTCCGCTTTCTTTTTTTGCGATGGCGAGACCGCAGCGGTTGCAAGAGAGGGCTTACTCAAAATCGATATCGGAGTAGTGCTGGAAACGATTAGCGATCCGAAAATCCCGGCAGAGAGGGTGCTCGGGGGGGGATTGGCGCCAAGCTCACCAGGTGGCACGAGCTGGCTGGCCGCCAGGTACTTCTTGTCCGACAGAATGCTGGCATAGAACTTGATCATGATGCTGATGTCCTCACGCAGACGCTTGTCCCCCTGAGTGGGGAACTTGGGAGCGGCACTAGAGCGAAACAAGGAGAGGGAGAAAGAGAGAAAGGTGAAAATAAGAACGTGTTTGAGATGAATATGGATCTGTAATAGCTATCAAAAAAAGAAGCATCAATATAAAGGGCTCAACAGCTTGGTTTTAATAAATATGAATAAAAAGCAATAGAATACAGTACAGACCAAAAGTTTGGACACACCCCCTCATTCAAAGCGATTCATTTATTTCCAGGACAATTTATATTGTAGATTCTCACTAAAGGCATCAAAATTATGAATGAACACATATGAAATTATGTGCTTAACAAACAAAGTGTGAGATTATGACAAACTTTTGGATCTGAACCCAATCAAAATGGTTTGGGGTGAGCTGGACCGCAGAGTGAAGGCAAAAGAGCCGACAAGTTCTTAGCATCTCTGGGAATGAATAACTCAGACAGACAGTTGGAAAACCATTTCAGGTGACTACCCCTTGAAGCTCATCCAAAAAATAAAAAGAGGACAAAGCAGTTATCAAAACAAAAAAAGAATACTTTGATGAAACAATAATATAAAACATGTTTTCAGTTATCTCACACTTTTTTTTATTAAGTACATAATGCCACGTGTCCATTCATAAGTTTGTTTATTTTGTAGATTGTCACTGAAGGCAACAGTCATGAAAATAAAGTAAATAATTTAATGGGAAAGTGTGTCCAAACTTTTGGTCTGTACTGTACATCAATTTGGGGACTGAATGGTTTAAAAAGTAGAGATGTGTGCTGTCCATGTTCTAAATACCACATAATCTGTTAATATAAACTGTTAATATGAAAACAAAAACACTAATGCAAACAAATAAAATCAGAGGTAGAAGCGACTGTGCTTTTCAGATGAAGTACCTGAAGTAGTCAAAAGCCGTGGAGTAAATCTTCTCACGTAAAACGTTCCGGATGGTGGCGTTGGTGACCATGTCCGAGTGCAACAGAGCTAGACCGAGAGTCAACAGCCTGAGAGAAAAGCAAAGAAAACACACACACACACACACACACACACACACACACACACACACACACACAAGCACACACACACACACACACACACACACACACACACAAACACACAAACACACAAACACACAAACACACACACAATGGTGATGCCTCACTATTAGAGAAGAGTACTGACAACATAAGATACCTAAGATCTGTGATTTCAGAGGCAGCGCGCTGTTTCACCTGAAGCGGGGTCCGATGGCAGCCACATGGCGGTTGAGGCTACTGCTGGGTCCCCCCACGCTGAGAGAGAGGGAGCGCTGGAGCAAGCTGCCAAAGATCTCCACCTGGTCCACACTACAGTACTTGGCAATCTCAAACCGCTGGACCAGGAACTACAAGAGCAGATGGAAACAAACACAGCTTAGAGGTGGGGAATTTTCGTTAGAACTGACAACAAGATGTTCGAGGAACATCATAGACAGTATTTTATGAGTAAACAGACGCGCTTTTATCCAAAGTGGTGCACACTTGCAACATGGGATTCAGAACTTCGGGGTCGCCTGCCTGTCAGTTGAGTGAGGCAACTGCTGCTCTCGAACACTCATTATTTTTTCACTGTTAATGTCTAAAAACCTCTACTCATAGGTCTTACTAAGGTGAATGAACTTAAAGCCATTTGTAACTACTACCTATCAATATGACAAATATCAATTTAGGATAGACCAGCATGGACAGAACTGACAATCGGGCAACTCAGGTGTGATTTCAAAACCTCACCAGAGCATAATAAGAATGCTAAATACAAACTATATCTTATTACGTAAATAAATCAATGAATCCCAGTGCCCACCTCTATCCAGATGTGGTGGGGGGTGATGTTGGGGGGGCAGGGCACAGGCTGGCTCTCCTCTGAGGCAGCCAGCGGGTCGGCCTCCACTTGGGCATCGGAAAAGAGCCCCATCTTCAGCTCCACGGTCATCTGCCATGCGCCGGCCATCTCTCGCATGAACTGCAGCAAGATACGACACAAGTCCGCATTTTAGAGTTCAGTCACATCTCATGAAGAGAAGTCTTCATTCAAAAGGCTCTTGGTGTCAGGTTCTAGTCCAGGCCTGGGCAAACTAAGGCCCGGGGGCCACATGTGGCCCGCTCAGCTATTTAATCCGGCCCGCGGAGCCTTCCCAAAGTAGAATAATTTATCTTTTAGCCAAGGAGACTTAGATTATAGGCCTAAATGAACAAAATTGTTGTAGACATGAAATACAAATCTCCCCTTTTAACCCTGCATGTTAATATGTCCTCTGAAGAAAGGGAGAGTTTTTGGTTTGAAACTTGCCAATTTACCGGCATCAACCAGTTGACGGTTAACACCCGGCCCATTAGTGAAAATCTACACGCCAATGTGGCCCTTCGACCAAAACAATTGCCCATCCAGGTTCTAGTCTTTTCTCTTAGCCTGTTGCTAAGGCTTAGCCTACAACCACTGATGGTAGAGGTTTTTTTTTAATCACAGGGTCAAGCAGAGAGTGGCTGACCCAGAACTCTTTAAAATGGACAATAATGAGAACCCTACTAAGAGGAAGTCCTACTTAGAGGCCTTTAAAAGGCTTTAAAAGGTCTTAAAGGCCTTGTGAACTTTTCTTTTACAATGATGCCATAATATCCTGTTTCAGAAGGTAGTCATCTTAGCCCATCTTTTCCCTTTTACACCACATGTGGTCTCAGTCACTCAGGAGCCAGAGTGACATCTTTCTAATAGGGTCCTACTTGAGTCCACTTTAGGTCAGGCAGTGTGCTGGCCGACTCACCGGGACCTCCACCCCGGCACGGGCAGCCAGTAGCCAATCCCAGCAGGCGATGGCCGTCTCCATGCCATGCTCTGTGAACATCTTCAAGGGAGACCAGCAGAGGTGGTGCAGCAGCTGAGGGTCACACTCTATACACAGAAACACACACACACACACACAGACAAACACATACCAAAAAACACACACACATACATCAGCCATTCTGAGAAAGCTCATAGAGTACGTACATGCAACATGGTACGTACTGTACATAAAAGTTGATTCAGACTAACTGAAAGTCTTGTCTTTCTAAGATAGTGGAATGAAGAGGAAATAACTGGAGTAAACAATCTATGGTGTAGATTCTACACTTATACACATAAATACGCAGACACAAAATCTTAAAAGCATATAATGTGTGACATCTTTCTTGTGTGACAATTGAATATAATCATAATCTTCACATATATCAGACTCCCTGCAGTAAAATGGATTGTTACAGAAACAGACTCCCACGTGCCTCTGGAGCTGATGAGGAGGGCGGCCATTTTGAACATGGCCTCAGTGAAGGCCTCAGGCTGGCCGCTCTCTAGAGCCGCATTCAGCTGAGCCATCATTAGCCGGTTAAGGTCTGATGTGCTGTGGGTCGCCTCAGCAAAGTTGATCATCCCGGCAACCTGACCATAGGTCACACAAACACAAATATTTAGACAAATATATTTATTTATGACTTTGGAAAAGATATTTATAGGGTAAGCTTTTAATTTGTGGCAAATTAAATTAGGAAGGCAAGAAAAAAAGAGAAGAGAATCATGGAAGCATCAAAGAGTATGTTATGGTTACCTCTCCAGCGTAACGGTTCCTGAGGTTGAGAGAGGCCATGAAATTGGAGTAGTCCTTCTTCACACAGGCTGGCCTCTCCGTCAACTGTGTGGTCTGAAACAAATAATTGCGTTATTAGAAACGTGGGAAGAAATAGAGCTTCTCCTGGCAGTGTATCTGAGATAAGGGGTTAGGTTTACATAGCTTTAATTTGAACCAAACTATTAACCCCAACACATTTGGTTTCATTCTCTACTAAGGCTTTCAAAAAGGTTTGACAAAGACCATTTGATCCGTCTTCTTTCTTGTCAGGACCTGCTCAGGATATTCCTACTGAAGGGAAAATACAGACCTGGCCCAGTGACACCGACCCTCATCTGAATTGCACATCATCCATCCCCAGAGCAGCATCTACTGTAGCCCTCTGTAAGTAACTGCAGTAAGTTCAGACGAACCCTATCTGCCTGCGCGCCCTGTGGAGGACTATCAGCTCTGACCCAGAGGAGTGTGCTGTGTCGGGAGACTTGTGAGTCTCACTCACCCCGAGCGTGGTGCTCTGCCGGTTGTATCCGGCGAAGTGCAGGATGCTCTCGGTGGCCATGGCCAGGCCTGTGTGCTGGGATAGACCTGAGACCCAGTTCTGGTGTTTGTTCAGGTACTCCTGTGAAGAGAGAAATGTCAGGACATGAGAAACCCGATTCCTCTGCAGTGCGAGCCGTTTCTATTCTTGAGTTACTTTCATATGGATGTAGTCACTTTTATCGGAAGCAATTACAGACAGCAACACCGGGCTTGAGAATCAAAAATCAGGGTGCATGACTGTCTGGAGACGCAATTGTTGCCCCACCAAGCGGGAGCTTGTGTAAACTGAAGTGCTTAACCCGACTTCTGCTGATATACCTGTTACTACGTTTGGACAATATTAATGCTGGGCATAATGTTACAGTTACATGCTAGACACAATACAGTAATTTCCCGCATATAAGCCGAATTGTGTATAAGCCGCAGGACAGTGTTTTATGCAAGTTAAAAAAACAAAACCATATTAACACCATGTTATCTGCCCCCCTATTTTAACCTCATAGCAGAAGAAATTTAGCAAAATCAATGTATAAGCCACGGCTAATAGTCGGGAAATTACGGTACATTAAAATTTTGTTGCATTCATGCTATTCAATGATAATAAAGGCAATATCAATCTTTATTAGACATTGAAGACATTTTTTTTACCAGAGGGAAATGTTTTTCAATGTACTAGTAAAAGGAGTGGCGCTATTATGCTGCTGCTGTTTGCTGCTAATGTTTTTGTTACGGGTATATTTTCAAATGTCTGATCAAAGCCAGAGTTCCACTCAGTCAGTCGTACCTGAAGATGGGACTTGGTGACAGATGGGGCCCATTTCATAGCTTCCTTCAGAATCTCACCACAGCGAGCTGCAAAGTCCTTCACAATACTCTACAAGGACAGGCAGCACACACACACACAATGCTTCAGCACATTCCACACACACACAAACACACACTCGCTTCACAAAACACACACATCTTCACTAGCTTTCAATTATTTCATTAAACTTTCTCTTGTTCAAGGTGATAATATGCAATCTCAATGGGACTGAACCCTACTTCACAAAATCACAAACACACACTATATACTTAAGTCTAAAATCAATGCACTCCTTTCAATAAAACTGAACAGTCAGATTTGCATGAATATTGACAAAATATAACCAGTTTGAAGACAGAGGGAAAATACCAAGATAGAGTATGTACTGTATGTATAGTATGCATAAGAGCCTAATGAAGCACTCAAGACTGACAGGGACACTGAGAGTGATTAAGGTAAGCGTGAAGAACTCTTTGATTGAAAGAATGCTCCTTGAACAGGTTTTACCTCTCTGGCCTCGTAAGTGTCAGGTACAGTGATGCGGTAAGGTGTGTCTGGGATGTCGTAGTACGGCTGGTCTTTGTGGATGTCCTGCAGGACAAGAGCAGAATCATTACTAATCATCAAGGACACAACATATCTAATTAACATGCAGTATTAACATACACAATCCTGACTGAGCTATATGGTATACGATTTACTTGTTTACCAGTTTAAATGTTTGCCTATGCCTGTTGAGGTGTCTAGTACTGGGCAACCTTGACAAGACAGTGCTGATTTGTGTATTTGATGATGTGTATGTGTATCTTGTTATGGATGCTAGGACGCTTGCATTACGTTCGGGATGAATAAAGTACTATAGTATCTTCTCTTATGTTATTTAGCCAAAACACAGTTAGGACAGGGACTGGGACAGTTTAATGTGTGTGTGTGTGCGTGTGCGTGTGTGTGTGTGTCCCAAGATATTGAGGTCAGACATACAGCGCTGAGGGACAGCGAGAGCGTCTGTAGGATGTCCAGCATGGTCTTCAGCACGCGGCCGCTCCACAGGAGGTGGGGGAAGCTGAGCACACAAAGGGAATGAGAAGATCAGCTCAGCTCACACCTACTGTACAGCACTCAGGAGAACATAAGGAGCTTATTCAGGTGATTAGGAGACTATTAAAGTAGACACAGAGTTTTCCGCAGAGTAACGGTTTTCCCACAGAGTTAACCTGCTTGATTAGTATGGACTTCTATTCAAACGTCTATTGAACAGGAAAATAAAATATTCATTTCAGCATCGTTTACTTGTGGTCTGTTTGCAATGCTATCATATACAAACTAAAACTGCCGTTGAGCACTAAATCAACTCTATTTGACAGCAGGTCTTTACAGGAGTGTTTTTACGTCTTACGTTTCAGCCAGGCCAGAAAGGTATTTGTCAGCCACTCGACGGATGCGCTTGTGGATGTGGTTGAAGTTGACCAATAGAAACTGGGCATGACGCTCCAGCTCCTCCTCGTGAGACTTGGTCTTGGACTGGAAGAAGAAGAGAGAAGAGAGGAATAAAGATAAGAATGAAGAAAGACAAGTACGGAGGGAGGTTTTGGTAGTGGTACAAGAGAATACCCAGGTGATTAAAAAAAAAAGGGCTGAACCATAACTCTATCTTAGACAACCCAAACGCTCAATTCCTCTATAAATTTCAAATCCCCCAAGTCTGATTTGCCTCTCATTGCAATTTGGCCCACAGCAGTGTGAAATTCATTCATCCATTCATTTTCAATGAGAGTTGGGCAAAATTTGTGCTCAGTGGAACTGGAGCGTGGTGTATCACTGACAGTGGATTATTTCCAAATGTTTCAGCTAGCTGGTATAGAGCTTTGCCAAACGAATAGAGAGATGTTTTTTTTAAAACTATATTTTTGGGTGCTTTCTGCTATACTCACCTTCTCAGCCATCATCTGAAGAAAGACATCAAAGACCTTATCACCCACGGAGATAACACACTGCATCATCCCTGCAATGGGAACATATCGGTACACTCACGTCAGACATGTTTTTGCTTTCAAACTGAGCAGAAATTTGAGCTAATCACTGAACGTTCACGTCAGGTTCATGACACCCACCTGATTTGTCTTTTTGGATGGCCCGGTCTTCAAAGTATCGGAACATGACCTGGAAGCGGTCGGAGTCTTGAGAGCGGATCACCCTGGAGGAAGATGTTTACAAGAAAATACAGTGAGTGAGTAGACCAAACTCAGAGAGTTTTTCATCCCTGCTCACCAATCACAAAGGGCTGAAATCGGCCACTAAAGCACTAGGATGCCAAATAGCTCTGGCCCTGGAGGGGCATCCTAAAAGTACAAATAATTCCAAAAAGCCAATTGTTGCCACTGATCTCCAGGCTTTCATCGTCCTGTATCTAATAGAATGTTTCTTTGTTCCCTAAGAACACACTGACTTAACATCTCACCCCAAAATAGAAAGTCACCAGGCACAGTCTGTGACCATAGCAACACAGAGAAGAACTCAAAGTTGATATCCAATGAGACAACATTTGTGCCATTTCAACTTTTTTTTTGCTGGACATGACAAGATTCTTCAACACCTGAACAGAAACGGTCTATTTTCCACAACATATATTGTCAAGTGACACTAATGACCTGGAGCATAAATTCACTCTAAACCTGACTAGCCCCCATTGGTCTTCACTCGCCCCCTCTCACCTCATGTGCTCCAGCCGATAGACGGACAGCAGGTAGGTGGACATGGCAAAGTCCAGCTTGTTGATGAGGGTGGCCGACTCAGCAGCAGGGTCCAGCAGGTTGATGATGGTGCTCCGCAGGTCATTCAGCTCGGCCTGGGAGGAAGGGAGGAGAGGAGGAAGGGAGGAGGGAAGGGAAAGAGGAAGGAAGGAAGGAAGGAAGGAAAGAGGAGAGAAAAACAAAGATACCATTTTTCTGTGAATTGCTGCTGCTGATGTTGTGGTGCTTGTGGTTTTGCTTGTTGAGGTGCTATAGCATGTGAATGACTATTCAAATGTAATATACATAACAAATTAATTTAAAGGGATTATCCACCAATTCATTTAAAGGGATTATCTGGAGTGGGTAAACATGAGGCCTTGCTGTTTCACATTGCAGAGTATAGTCGGTGCGTATGAAAATGACCAAGTGGCAAAACAGCAGCCACTAATAAGTGATGAGAGCAAGGAGTTTTGTTGTCTTATACCCCCAGTCAGTCAGTTGGTAAATTTGCTCTATATTGGACAGCTTTCAGCAGCCTGTAACAACTCAGTTGAGCTGAGCTGATTGACTTGGATTTTTCCTTTAAGTCAGTTTGAAAAACTGTGCATACTGTATTCTACACTTGAATAGACTATTCCTTAAATAATGTTGTGGGGAAAGATCTGTTGTAGTTAAATATTTGTATGCTAGGGTGCACCGCTATAATTTCAGCAAAGCATGAAGTGGAGTAAGAGAAGTGTTACCGGGGTAACGGTGTCGTTCTTGAGGGCGGAGTTATACTGCAGCTCAGAGCGGAGGGGCTCACCACTGGGGAAGGTGAGGAGCGGAGACTTGGTGGCGATCTCACACACACCCTCATACCACTCCTCTGGCCAAAGCCCTGCACATTGCACACAAACATTCAGTACACACACACACACACACACACACACACACACACACACACACACACACACACACACACACACACAGCCAGCCGCCAGACAAACAGACACACACACACACACACTTTGGTCAATATAAATACAACTCTTAAAACAGAAACTATCTGCAAAGGATTAACAGTAGCTGAAATAAAAACAAAAATGGTGCCATATTATAATAACACCGGTACTCTACTAGTAGGATAGCAGCCATAATGCCAACACAAAGAAATACAAGATGTAACTGAAGTGATCAGATTAACCGCGCAGGATTAGTCCAGAGGAAGTATTAGCAAAGATCTTTAAACAGTGACCAAGATAAGCCAACACAATACGTTACTATGGGAGCAAACGTGAACAATTCCGGTCTGCATAAGTAGGCGTGTCACATAGCGTCACAACATTAACTTTTTATTTTAATAAATTAAGAAATAATATTAATATAATTCCATGCGCCATAATATTGTCTGTAATCATTCATGATACCAATAAATTAAATTTTGGGGCTTTGGCAAACAGTTTGATATGTCCATGAACTTAGTTAGCATGCTAACGGACTAGTAAGTTCAAGTGAATGGCAAGTAACATAGCTCCGCTTGAATCCTCTCTGGTATTAGTATGAGTATGAGTATGAGTAGGCCTATCTAGCTGCTCACCAGAGCCCTCCACTGCAAAGCCCATGACCACAGAGTAGAGCCAGAAATCTCTGAAGAGCTTCTGCAAGCGCGGCTTGGCTTCTTTGATCGGTGGCAAACGTCTGGTCAGCTGCAAAAATCACACACACACACACACAGACACACACAGACACACACAGACACACACAGCACACACACACACACACACACAGACACACACACACACACACACACACACACACACACACAGACAGATGGACACACAGACAGATGGACACACGCACACACACAGACACACTTGAACTAAGACTGATGTTCGCAGACATGATGCTTTTTTGATGGTGCATATTTTATAACCCTTATGAATTACTATTCCACTGTGTGCGCTCTCTTACCAC
The DNA here is from genome assembly GCA_027497455.2 of Sardinella longiceps. Lineage (NCBI taxonomy): Eukaryota > Metazoa > Chordata > Actinopteri > Clupeiformes > Clupeidae > Sardinella > Sardinella longiceps. The sequence continues at coordinate 21,043,012 of JAODXP020000031.1, forward strand.
GGCAATGACAGGAATGAGCACTCCAAGGTTTCCAGCGCTGCTGGAGGCCTTTGAAGAGGAAAAACAAACAGCGCTCCGTTAGTCTTAAATTCATCTTCATGTGTCAAAACAAGACAGGAGTGAGTGAGAGGGAGGGAGGGAGGGAGAAGTAGAGATAGAGCAGAGAGCAAAGAGATGAAAGAAAAAGGGAGAAAAAAAATAACAAAACATCAAAGCTGAGGAAAACTTGGTCTGAGCCAACTATTCAGGAAGCTAGAAAGAGTTATAGATGGAGAATCTCGGTAAAAAATTGATCAGAGAGCAACAAGACGTAATCAAAACTGACTAAACATTAAAGGAATTAGAAGTGAAAACAAGAAGGGGGGAAAAAAATCAACGGAAGGCAGGATTTTGATGGATATTTTGTTTACAATACCTCAGAAGTTCAGAAAACTAAATAATGTATTATTTTTCAGTTGTCAGCTGGCGACTACCACTATGACCCTCTGTAGTACTACTGTGGTCGGTGTCCTGTATGCTTTCTGTGTGTGTGTGTATGTGTGTGTGTGTGTGTGTGTGTGTGTGTATATATATGTGTGTGTGTCTGATGTACTGTATGTTGGGCTGGGTCCACCTTGAGTGCAGGTCCCATCTGTGTATGTGTGTGTATGTATATGTGTGTGTGAGTGTGTGTGTGTGTGTGTGTGTGTGTATATGTGTGTGTGTCTATATGTGTGTGTGTC
>JAODXP020000031.1:21046233-21091233 GCA_027497455.2 Sardinella longiceps
GGCTATTTCCTTGTCTGTCACCACGTGCAGAATGGCCCTCCAGGTTTCCATTGTTGCTGCACTGATGTGACCCAATAGTATGTTCAGCCCGACATCGTTTACGTTAGGTTCAACGTAATGCACTGTTACGGCGATTTTGAATAGGCTACAGGTGAACAATCATGTTCAATCATCAGAACTACAGGTGGAAGATAGCATGGCTTTGCTAAAACCTAGTGAAATGCATCTCCTCTTGTTTTACACAAGGTTAATGTTTTTTCTACATTGTCCCTTTAAAAAACAAATAAACTTAACTTAAAACATAAACGGACACACATATTTGAAACAAATAAGAGAAGTAACACTTACTTGTCGTTCTCCTGGGAGATGTAGAGGCGATTGGACAAGCTGGCCAAGAAAGCCTCCACTATCACTGAGTCCATGGTCAAACCAGACTTCAGAGATCTACAGGAAAGATGAGAGGATGGGTCAAATACAATGTTTTACTCTAAGCAGCTCCCAGTCAATATACTGGACAAAGGGCTGGAATCCGTTTCCCAAAATCATAGTTGCTAACTAAGTTTGTTGGTTGTATTGTATTGCCAACTAACTAAGTTGCTAACTGGTTAGCAGCTTTGCTTTTGGGAGACAGATGCCAGACCCTCACTAAAACACTGTTACTTGTGAAAGTGTAATTCTTTACCTGCAAATGTTGTCAATGGAGATATCTCTGAGCTGCTCATACATAGACGGCTGGCTCTTCTTGTTGGGGCCGACGTTAAAGGTTGACTGGGCATGCTCATTAGTGACGTGGATTTTAATCTCTCCAGTCCCTTTGAAGGAGAAAGAAAATACCATACTGTACATCAAGATCCAAATGTCTTTATTTATCTATTTATGTCACTTTTTCCAACTGTGCTACACTGACATATAACAGTATTTATAGAAAACAGGGGAGATATCCATAACAGAAGAATGCAGTAATCAATTTGAATCTGAAGAAGTAAACTGACTGGGTCTCTTGGTTCATCTTTCCAAGCCATTTAAAAACGTACAGTGGGTTACGACTGATTGTTACTATATTAGCAATGATCAAGTACAAAATATGGACGACAGGAAGGGACACACACACACACACACACACAAACACACACACACACACAAAACACACACACACACACACACACACACACACACACACACACACACACCTGTAGTGTATTGGCTGTGGTACTTGTAGAGTTTGACCAGGACTGGGGAAGGGACCACAAGGAAGTCTCTGAGTGAGGTGGTGACAGAGTGGGCCACTACAGGGAAGCGCTCACACAGGCGACCCAAACCCTAGGAGAAAAACATAGTTAGTCGACTTATCAGAGTGACAACTTTCAACTTGATGGCAGGTTTCTTTTTCACTTCATTTTTACCTCCGCCATGGAGGTTATGTTTTCGGTCGCGTTGGTTTGTCTGTTGGTTTGTTTGTCTGTTTGTTTGTTTGTTTGTCAGCAGGATAACTCGAAAAATACTGAACGGATTTGGATGAAATATCGGACAATGTGTATATTGGGGCAAGCAAGAGCTGATTCGATTTTGGTTGCGACTGGTGATCCAGAACATGATCTGGAATTTATATTGTGTATGCGACCACATTGCCTTGGCGGAGGTCTGCGCTCTCTGAGCGCTTTTCTAATTTTCTTTTTTGAGACTTATCTTTAATGATAACAGTTATTGATCTGGAGCTAGGTTAGATCTATGCATATAGCCATTATATAGCCATAGCATCTCAATCATCAAAGTACTACGTCACATATACAATTCAGTCACTGGAACAATCATAGGAGACCATAAGCATTGAGCTAGTGGTATTGATGTCGGTCATCATAACCATGACAAATATATGAATCTAGGTTTTCTAGTGGATCCAAATGCTTGTGTGTGGGCAGACAGGGGGCTCATCAGCCTGAGCAGGTCCAAGTCAAGCCCACCTGGAGACAGCAGATGAGAAGGGGCATGTGGGCGATGATGACTTTACTGGATGTCTTGGACTGCAGCTTCTCTGACAGCTTGGTGCACAAGTTCTCAGCTCCTGTAGGGCAAGGATGCAGAGAGAAAGGGAGCGAATGAGAGAAGGATGCAGAAAGAGAGAGAGAGAGAGAGAGAGAGAGAGAGAGAGAGAGAGAGAGAGAGAAATCATTATCAGCCAAGTGCTCAGGAGGATCTGTGGATAGTGTTTGTGTGTGTGTGTGTGTGTGTGTGTGTGTGCGCACTGAGTGTGTGTTGCTGCCTCTGACCTTGCTCCTCTGTGACTGCCCACACCATGAGGTCCACACAGGCTGCGTTGGCCTGGCAGCGCAGCTTGAGCGGGCTGAGTTCGCTGTGCAGATACTCCACGTCGTGGAGGATGCGCTGCAGCTCCGACTGGCTGCTGCTGAACTGCTCCAGCACAAAGTCGTGTACTTCCTTCACAAACGCTGTCGGTAGGTCTGAACAGAGACAGGAAAAAATTGTAAGGCCAAATGAGAAGTAATTCGCTTACGCACACACAATCCCTTGTTCTAGTCAGGTGCAGGATCAAAAGACTATAATCGCAGAGGAAACAGAGAGATGTGCACATTGAGGAGCTCCCACTGAAACGTCACATTAAAAGAGAATTTAAATGGGAGCAATTCAGTGTGAGCATTTCTGCTTTTTCTCTTTTTTTTTTTTTTTTCTTTTCTTCAAATAAAAGAGTTCTACTACTGTGTAAGGAAGGCCAATAACACCATAGAATTTAATTACTAATGTAATATATGCATTTGATGTGATTCATACCTTTCATGTAATAGAGCGTGTCTCTTAGCATCTTAAATATGGCCACATAGAGCGGGTCACTGAAGGTTTTGTAATACAGGTGAGTGGATGAGCCTGGATTATTCTAGAATAACAACAAATATAAAGCAGTTACAGATAAAAGAAAAATAGTCCTTATGTGTTAAGTCATAAGTTTAAACAAAGTTTTTGGTTAAATTCAGTTTAATCAGTAAACTAAAACAACAATTTGTGAAAGATTGTGAAAGTGCTTTAATTGTCGCATTGAGCTGCTTCTATGTATGAAATGCGTTACAGTATATAAATAAACTTTCCTTGCCGTGTATTAGTCTGCACAGGTAATTAGTGGTGTACATTATATTGAATTTCATTACTACAATTGCATCTGGAATTCATGGAAGCAAGGTTACATGTTACATGTACAGTATATTACTGTAAATTACATAACCGTCGTTTCTTGTACCGTAATTTCCCGACTATTAGCCGCAGCTTATACATTGATTTTGCAAAATTTCTTCCGCTATGAGGTTAAAACAGGGGGGCAGTTAATATGGTGATAATATGTTTGTTTGTTTTTTAACTTGCATAAAACACTGTCCTGCGGCTTATACACAATGCGGCTTATATGCGGGAAATTACTGTAAGTAAATAAGCCCTCCTGTCCCCACAAACACTACTACACACACCTCCATGACCTCAGCCAGCACAGCGTCCAGGGTTTTGAGGAAGGTCTCGGCCACAAACTGCTCCACCATAGACAGCAGCCTCCTCAGGACCTCCAGGGGGACGCTGAACTCGCAGCCGGAGCCGGTGAAGAGCGGGGAGACGGAGAAGCTGGAGCTGATGGTGGCAAAGTAGTAGTCTGGGTCCACAGTGCTGCCATCGGGTAGGTAGGAGCCTGACCAACACGAGAGAGGAGTACAGTCACTTACCAAATATTAGCCAATGCTTATACTTTGATTTTGCAACATTTCTAGAGGTATGGGGCCGTACTAAGAATGGATGTACAATACATGTCCTCTCTTCATTCTTTTCTTTCTCTCTTTATTATTTCATTTTGGATTAAGCCACTGTGCTATTAAGCAGAGTGAGCCGTTTCGGCAACATGACAGACAACACAAGTGATAGACAAGGATGGGACCAATGACTGTCTCGATATAGTCATCAGATGGGACCATGAAAATCAGGATAATGCAATAAAAGACACAGAAACTTACTTTGTGGCCGTTTTTTTTTTTGTTAATCTGTGAACATTTTCTATTATGATAACTTCACTTCATATTCTATTTCCTAAGTAATGTGTCAATTTTAGAGTCAAAAGAAAGGCAACTATTTCCTATTTAACACTATTTACAAAACAGGTGTGACGACCTTATTGAAGTGAAGAGTTAGTGTTTCGACAGAACCTCTGTTGAATATGTGGCATCTGGCCAAAAGTAGTGGTCAGTCCTGAGAGTGCGGTTAGTGTGTGGCTGTGTAATGAGTGGGTTGAAGGACCCAGCAGGGATGCCAGACGGCACACGCTCACCTTCAAAGTACTGAGCAGAGGGGTCAGCAGGGGAGCTCGGGGGGAGAGGTCCGCGCTCTGGACTAGCCTGCAATCACACACACACACACACACACACACACACACAGGAGTCAATCACAATACACTCAGGGGCGACATCGGTCACACGCATTCACTGACAACAATCTACAGTTGTAGATGAGCACCTCAGAGAACAAAATGCGACCAGTCGTTTACAATAACACGACAAAAACTCTGAGGTTTCATACAGGAAGATGAAACAAAACGGCCCCCCTGTGAGATCTCCAGTCAGTGATCAAAGGGTATCTCCTCAGGTGGGCCCCTTTACAGAAGCTTCAGATTCTCTATGCTTAGCGAGAGCTTGGGATATGTCTCCCTCTGGTGGTGTAAGCTGACACTGCAGCCACGCTCTACTCCTCACCTGCTGCGAGACGCTGGAGCTGCCGCTGGCCTTGCGGCGCATGGTGTCGCTCTGGCAGGCGGTGAGCAGCGAGCTGGGCAGGATGGAGCGGAAGTCGTGAAAGGAACGCCGACGTGCAGCCTCCAAGTCCTCGCCCACCAGCAGCGGCTGCGGGCATGCCCGTGGGAACAGCTTGGACAGCAGCGGCTCCTCTGTGTTGCTGTAGCGTCCGAATGCCCTCACCACCCCCAGGAGGGAGGGGACTGTGTACCTGCACAGGTTCTCTGGAAGAACAGGTGAAGGGGACATTTTTAAAACTGAGTCATAATCAAATGCTAAACGGTATCATATGCTAAATGTTTGCTCTCTTTCACTTTGAGATACATGGGGGCATGGTTAGATGTCCCCAAATCATTGAAATGCAACACTGCTCTGAAAAAGCACTAATATCGCTGCAGTGAAAGAGGTTTGTTGCTGTATGTGTGTGTGTGTGTGTGTGTGTGTGTGTGTGTGTGTGTGTGTGTGTGTGTGTGTGTGCGTGCACGCGCACCTTTCTCCTGATCCTCTGGGTTCTGGCATGCCTCCAGCAGCACATGCATAAGGTTCATAACCGCCTCCAAAATCTGCACCACACACAAAAACAAACACGGACAACATCCACAGCATTAAAGCCACCACATGCAACATTTAGGTAAAATTTCGACGTTTCCTATTCATTACACCTTTATGTAAATTGCCTAGAACTCATTAGACTTGATAAATGACATGTTCCGGAGTAAAACGAGCCCCTTCACGAGCTTGTCCGACCCTCCTAGAGGCAGATACCGCCTATGCAAGATCAGGGAGCGCGTCCCGGCTATCGTAAGTTTTGGTTAGCAAGCAAGCTAGGTCACGTGACTTAGCCAGAGTTTACTGTTTGAATTACAATGCGATTTGTGACTTCTCAGCGCATTCAACTGTCGATACATTTTGTTAGCGGCGATCACCATTGACTATGCAATTCTAAATGGAGGATTATTGGCAGAAACGCTTAATAACTGCTTTGTTTGGTTGTTAGCTTACTGGATGACGCCACCGGATCCTGCATAGGTTCTATTTAACATTAACAATGTCACAGGCACAACCATAGTATAATCATCATCTTCAGTATCAGTCAGAACAAAAGGTTTCATTAAACACATACACATTTTCACACCCACCCACCCACCCACACACACACACACACACACACACACACACACACCAACACCCACACCCACACCCACACCCACACACACAGAGTGTTTCTCAAAGTTGAGAATGGTTCTTAGGTAGCAGCCTTGGAAGCCTTGGAAGCCGTACACTTCAAAAACGAGACTCCATCAGTGCATCCTTGAAAAATCTATGAACAAAGGCCTCTGTGCTCGCAAGAATTTAGGAGGATGCTTGACTTTGGAACAGTGCTTGGCGACTGACAATGATGTGGAATGCTTGAAAAAGCAGCCTTCCAAGCATGCTTCCTCGAATTTGAGAAACGCTCACAGTCAGCATGTTGACTAACCTGCGGCCTCAACGCCTCGTCCTGTTGAGCTACATCTGAGAGCAAGGTGACCAGGCAGAAGCAGAAGTTCTCGGCCCCTGGGAGGGTTTCTGACACACATAAAGAACAAATGTTGAGAAATTACAAGATCATCCAAGAATTACTAGCCTAATGGATCACCCTGGACAGACATGACTGAGCTACAGCTGTAAACTAAAGATTCATACACAAGACTCATGTACAAGGCACAGTCCCCTAAACACATTTAGACTATATCTTTAAAATTTAAGACTGTGAGCCAAGCTATATACAGTATATAGGCTATATTTCATTCAAGTATGTGGCTAATGATGCATGCTTATCACATCACAGAAGAAATCGCAGGGTAGTAGCCTACATTCCACCTTAGTCAAGGACAATGAAATACTTTTTCTTTGCTAAATAACTGTCTAAAACATACAGTATAAATATGGATCTGCTTACCTCTTCCCTTCCTCTCAGAATTCTCCTCAATCCATTGCACCCTTGGCAGTCCCCTCAGCAACCCCAGCAGGTACGGGACAATGCTGTCCTTGTGCTGTCGAAAAAAAACAAAAAAACACATCATCACACGACTGTAGTTGGCTAGAAATCAGGAACTCAGATCTATGATCATATCTCTGGTAGTTCTGCCTCGTAGTAACAGACAGCTAGCCTGGGAGTTCCCATGCTCCTTTGCGCGCTTATTTCATTTCACTCATTCCATTCACTCATTTCATTTCAAGCAGCATGGTGACCATGGCCGATTTTCTCACCTGCTTTCGGTATCCAATCACAGAACAACAGGGATTTGTACAGCCCTCGATTGCATTTTATGTCACCTGGTGGCTCTGGTATTGGCTCTGAGGTATGTACAGACGGTATGATAGACATTCGTATCGCCCAATAAACTGCTCTGAACAATCGTAAACGATGCTTCCGCTACCAGAAATGCAATAGGTAGGTCTCCAGACTAAATATCACTTGTGATTTTTAGTTTGGCATTCGCCAGGCTAACAGATGGCAGGAGTTTTATGTTCTTTACATTACATTTATGCATTATGCAAATGCTTTTATCCAAAAGCGACTTACAAAAAGAGGATTGAAACATTCAAGCGACAACACAATTACAAACCTTACTATGAGTATGACTCTCATTCCCACCAGTTCCATTAAGCTTTGTTTAGTCTTGTCCTAAATCATCTACATCTACAACTAATAGTGCAATAGGCAATAGCTAAATGCAATTCAGATTCATTCATTTGTTCAGGTTCTAAGACAGAGCCCTGCCTGTGGAGTGTACACAGAATAGCACCTGCAGACATACTGTGGACTGTAAGTTAATATCTCGTGGGAGAGCAAGAGTTGGTCGTTTAGAGGGTTAAATCCCCACACTTACCTGTAGTTCCGACTCAACCAGGAACACCCCCAGAGCGATGACAGCATCTCTCCTTCTCTCGTCCAGCTGATAGACGCCACGCACGTCCACTGGGCACATGCATTGTAATTTCTGCACCTGTAACAACACACATGCATGCATATGTGTGGTAATGGACTATGCTTCACAAGGGTGGCAATATAACACACAATAGTTGCTGAAAGCAGAGTGATGTTGCTGAATGTTTTATGCTGAATGTCAATTTTCATGTAAACATAGCAGATTTTGGGATGCACCACCTGTTTCAGTCACATGGAACAGTATAACCTACATATTATCTGAAAGCCTATGATCTCTAGATTTAACATGCTCTGAGACTTCCTCCATTCCATAGATAATGCATAGATTTCTAATTTATCTCAATGGAATTAAATAGCTTTGAAACGTAATAACTTTCAATGGGCATGCATATATATGTATGGGGCTGAAACAGGTAGTGCATCCCACAAGTTTCAATGTTATCATTCAAATTCACATTCAGCATGGCCATAGCTTTCAAACATTTGTTGAGAGATGGAGGTTGCATTTTGATCCTACTTGGAGCAGACAAAGTCTATAATTTTTGGACTTTTCAACACAGAATGCATCGCTGGCTGCAGTCGTCTGCATACAGATAACTTGAAGATAATATAATATCAAATTAGCCTTTTGAAAAGAACATATAGACTTATAATACTCAAGAGAAAGACATCTATCAATCCAAACCCTTAGCAAAACCTAACAGTGAAACAGACAACAAAACAACACCATACCACAAATAAAACAGTACAATTTGCATTGAATTCTCAAGACATTTAACATAAAAGCGCAGTGACATAGCGGTGGCTGATGCTAACGTTAAGCCACCAGCCTAACGACGTTATCGGCTTTGCACCCGTTTGCACCGCAACACTGAAGAGATAGGCTACGTTATGTCAACATTATTAAGTATTTGCAAGGTTATGACTGCATGGTTACGGAATGCATCTAATACACGATTACTTTGTAGATTCGACAGATCAGATTTGTACACAATAGTTTAATTTATTGATTGTTTTGTATGTGACAGTGCATCACCTGCAAAAGGGGGCGTTTCAGCAAAACAACAGTGCTAGGAATGTCACTAGCAGGAATGTAAACCAACACTACACACAACAATGTCTGTGAGAATAAACATGCACGCATTTGTGTCAATAAAGCAGGCCAAAACAATATTCGATCTTTTATCTATTCTGTATGATACACTGTCAAACCATTCATGCTGTCATGTCAAATAACGTTATTACTAATGCTGACAAACAGGTCGGCCTGCTTACTGAGGGATAGCCTTCCTTCCTCTTCCTTGTTAGCTAACATTAACTACCAAGCCAACGTTAATGTTAGATACGATTTTATTATTGCGCAAAACCGGTATGTTTCCCTCCAGTAACACATCACATTTAGCCACATCCATAGTCAGTGTGCTATAAATGTTTGTTTAACGCACACTGCATAGATGGTGGAACTAGATCCAATGTTTAGCCACGATTAGCAAGTTAATGTTGACCTAGCTGCCCCATAACAGAAGTGGAATAGAGGTTTGGCTAAGCTTCCTACTAGCTAGTTGGCTAGGTCACATCAGAACAGTTTACGTTGACAGATGCTTACCTTTTCAATCGGAGCTGGTCGATTAGCAGCTAAAGACCGTGCCAGAGATAGTACTGTATTGAAATAAAATCCTCTTGATCCACCTCCTTTTGCCGACATGATTGTATTATTTCCTAAAGGTCCACGGATGACTGGCTAGCTACATCTTACAGAAGTGGACATCTGATGAGGACAAACTAGTGGAACATTTCAGTACGGCAAGTTTAGAAGTCCAAACAGAACATCAAGGTTATGAAAAAGCGAACATAATAATTAGCAGAGTCGTTACGAATTAGTCTACTTGGGTGCCATTAACAGATTGTTGTTGAACAGTCTACCTTGATTAAATAAAATTCCCATTTATAAAATACAGTGCAAAACATTAAAGGGACAACATTTTCAGTAGCTTGTGTATTTATTGGTGATGATGAGGGGGGGAATATTGAAGGCACATGACATGGTCCACATCAGAAAGAATATGACATTAGGCCTATACACAGATGACATTTGACAGGGCCAGATTTTTAGGTGTGCAATATTTGAGGATTAAGCTACATTAAGACATAATTCCTTTACAAGCCTATTAAAAACAGAATAATCAGGAAGTAATGACTTTCAAAGATGTCCATAAGCATATTGCTCTTTAGGAAACATTCCAGTTAAAAAAAAACAAAAAAAAAACAAAAAGATCTTAAGAGATGCTGGTATTGGCCAACAGGTTTGTGAACATTCCACCTACGAATGTCTGTAACATTTTGACAAGTGAAAACCAACCAACCAAGTTTGCCCATGTGGATATTGAAATTTGAATCTGATTTGCAGTACCATAAATCCTCATTCGTCATCAATCAGTAAAATGTATTTAACAGAACATTCACAACCCCGGATCCAAAAAGGAATTACATTCAGACATAAAGCCACATTGAAAATACATGCTATGGACGATGCAACATACTTTAACATAACACTTGTTTTGTTTTAGCTTTGTTGGTCCAAACACATTGTGGAGGCAAACACATCACATAAGTTGGTGTATGCCAACACTTTGCATACAATAATTATCTCCAGTACAACCAGATGACAAGAAATACACAAGCATTTCCATCTGAATCCTACAGTGAATAGACCTTTGGAAGTAATGAATATTTGAGGCAGATTGAGGATTGAACCCTACTAAAACTCTATCAGAACACCTTGGCACCAGGTAAGTTATGCAGCACTAATAAGTGTGTGTGTGTGTGTGTGTGTGTGCGCGTGTGCGCGCGTTTAATGTGGACTGCCAATGAGACTGCTGTAGACGTCTTGAGGTAGGAGGAAGATGCCCCTGTGGTGATGGTTAATACAGGTTTTGCAAATATTAAGGCTCATGACGAATTTTCACGCTGCAAAACACAATTTGGCCCCTTAAAAAGAAAACGGCATGAAAGGCTACTACAGAAAGGGATTCAATTACCCACCCAAAAAAGAATGTGCTGGTAAGTGCTATACCGTAAGACAATTAAGTATAAATTTAATGTTTAAAACATCAGTGATTTTTTAAACATTAAAAAGATTAGAGGCTTCGGATGCAAGACTCTTCTGAATTTTTCTTGTTCCTAAAGATAGTAACAGGTCTGCATATATCTGCATTCATACTAGGGATGTCTGTTAGGTCTTTAGGTACCTTAGGAACAGAGGGATTGCCATTCTGTTACCATTCTCACACTTTCTCCTTTGAGGCACTACAAGGACCCAGGTCCAATATATATTTGCATAAATCATTTCCTGGCCAAACAACATTGCAAACTAACAACATTGACTGAAACAAAAACAAATTGTGGCCACAAGAAACATGAACTTACGCAATGCATAAATGTGCAGGCACTTCAAATACTCACTCTCTCAATCTCTCTCTCCAGAAATGTTCAGCCTAACTGAAAGTATTCCCAGTGAACACCTGCTCTATTTAAGAGGTTCATGAATGCAGCTGAGCAGTTCTTTGGCTGTCACTACTTCCATCGGCATTAAAATGTTACATTAAGATTACTGTACATTAAATGGAAAAAACTCCATGATCAAAGAATTAATACTTTAAAATTTTCAAAAGAAATAAAAAAATGATTAAAATATATTTTGTCATGAGTATTAACTATACATAATTAGCATCAATATACTGATAAAGGCTTTTAGTCTTTAGTCACTCCCAGCATTTACCACAACCCCCTTCTAAAATCTACATTTGTCCAAAATATATTACAGTTTTAAAATGCGCTTTTTTGAGTAGAGACCTACACTAAACTTTTATTAGCTTTTTCATTTCAAGTATACTCTGTAGGTCTGTCATCACATTCTGTTGGGAAAGGTGTTCCTTAGTAAAGTCCACAATATTGCAGCCTGAGAGTTGGTAAACAGGACTTTAGCAAAACCTCATGGGTAACACAAGTCCTTAGCCACCACTGTTCCTTACAGGCTAATCAGACTCTGAGGCCACTGCAGGGTCGTATAGCTCAGCCAATCACGTTCAGCTGAGGGGGCCTCAATCTGTTTTCCATACTACGTTAAGAACCTTGACCACTTCCTCGTAAATGATGAACACGATGGCCACATCCATACATACTCGGCCCAGACGTGGGACAGTACCTTTGTAGAACCTATCAGGGAAATGGACAAAATTCACAATACTTAGTTATTAACGGTAAAATGTCACATTTTGTGCATATCTACTTTAATTATTTTATTTATGTTTATTATAGTTTATTTATTTCATTTACTGTATTGTGGATGCATATTTGTGTTTATATCAGTGCCTGTGCATAATGAAAACTTACGCAGCAGGTCCCTCATGCTTCATGATTTTGACAGCGCAGTCTAAAGTGCTCTTGTACTTATGTGCTTCCAGACCCTGTAAGCACCAGACAGACATAGAGATGTGAAACGACACACAAGCGGAATGTCTCCATAATGCTCTAGTACCCTTACAGCTGCAGAGGCCATTGTTTTTGTCTTTTTTTATTTGGTTTATCGAATTCAAGTAATACACAACAGCTATGTTTCACTGCCAAAACTATCCTTCTAGCTCCAACAAACATTACATAAAACAAATTAGGTTCAGCACTTACCATATATGAAATGAAATTAACCTAAGCTACCGTATGTATTATCTTATAACAATGTGTTACTATATACAGTATAATGTGCTTTGGCTATGACACATCTCATTGCCTACTGCTACTCTTGGCACAAACCTGCATCCTAGTTTTGATGACGTCCAGAGGCGTGTTGCCAAACACACTAGCTGCTCCAGCAGTAGCACCAAATAACCCAGTAAGCAGAGGGTTAATTTTCTTGTCAGGGTCATCGCCTGTTTTTGAGACAAGTGAGAAAAAAAAGGAGAGTTGTCTTGCTTAATTATTCCCTATTTACTGGGACATTTAAGTGCAGATTACACTTAGACACAGTGAGCTAATTACATGTTAACTTCATAGGGATCAATGGGGGGTGGAGAGGCCTTAATTAACAAGCTTTATTAGCTCTGATAACTATATCGGCTCTCCACCACTCTTATCATCCTCACAGTAGCTCAGCTTCCTTACAGGTTTCTACAAAAACAGAGTTTCAACAAACATGAAGACAATATCAACCGTACCTTTGTACCAGTTTCTTAATGCGGTCATAACATAGAATCGGATAGCCTGATTTGACCCCTGTTTCAGTACAGTTGCCGTCAGTCCTTGATACGTTCCACTAATACCTAAGACATTGAAAAAACAAACAAAAAAAAAAAACAATGCTATAAATACCGTAAACACAAAACACTTGGTTATCAGACTGGATTAAAAGGTGTCATTATTTTAAAGGTGTCATTATTTTAATGTATCTGGGTAACCAATTGCACAGTGATCTTGTTCTAAACTGAGGTCTGGAAATTTTCTGTGGTCAAAGAGGGTTAGGAATCACATGGCAACTTTCACATCACATGCTGCTCATGTGAAGGTGGATATAGAAGTGGACCAATGGTGTTTTGCAATTATGCAATTATCTTATCTTTTTTTATTGTGGGGTTTAATTAAAATACCTGGGTGTTAAATCCACTATCCTCATTATTGCAACGTGACAACTTTATAAAGAAGTTGTTTCAGAACTCCACTAGAGGACAGCACCGACATGTAAAGCCTGTAGATGATCTTACCTTGCGTTCTGACGATTTCCCTCACACCGTGAAAGAACCCTCTGTACTTTGGGTTTCCTGATGTCTGATCATGAATGAACTTTACCTGGAGCCAGAAAAGCACAAACAAACTCAGATACAGTCTTACTGTTTCTTTGGTAATGGGGAAATGACTGGAATTACATGTACATACTAGTTTAACATGCTCTGGTACCCTGAGGCAATCATTTGGAATCATAAAAGAGATTATAAAATTTATGGTTAATTACTTATCAGGGGTGTGTCACTTGGAATTAAATCAACCTGGCACGAGTTGCTCAGAAATTTGAACAAGGACATAAACAACAAGGATATAAAAAGGATAACAAGGATATAAGCATGTCTAATTCTGCGTCCTCATTTAAGCTGCTGCTGACTGATATAAGAAAGATATAAAGGGTGGGTAGGGAAAATAGTCTAAATAAACCATCATGTCAAACTTTTATACATGTGAACTGTACCTCACTTTGAATCTTTGCCTTAAAAAAAAAAAAAAAAAGTGTTCCATCTTCCACACATATTGCTACCCATAGCCCCTCTCTCCCTTTCTGATTCAATCTTTCTTAGAACATTAGTAAAACTGATCACTCACAGGACTGACAAGCAACTAATTAAATGGGCTTTGCTCCCCATACTGCTGCTGACACACACACATTTCTCCTTGACTGGCCTGCCATGAGAGAGTCTGCACTGGAGGATGGTCACCCATCCCCCCACAAGATAGCGGCAACCGCTACAGCACTGGCCTTTTATTGAGGCTCTCTGTCTAGGATGAGATATGACTGCTCAGCTCACGGAAAGGGATCTACACAATGAAGCCTATCAGCCATTGTTCCCTCTAAGGGTGTGTATTAGGCACCGATAGGAGTTAATTACTAGGCAAACTAAACTGTATCCAGTAATCAGGTGAAACACATGACTCTCTCTAGAACGTCTAGATTGATGCTCCATGGACTCATGTCTTCTATTGATGTTCCGTTAACTGACCTTCACGGTCTCCATCGGACACACCACAACCACGGCCTCGGCCACCCCAGCCCCCAGGCCACAGATGAGCCCTCGAGTGCTGTCCAGCTTGCCAGACTCGTCCCGCATTTTATTACTGAGGAACTCGAACACTCCAAACCTGCAAGAATGACCAGAAAGCATAAATACATCCTTTAGTAGTTTTTTCCTGCTAAAATGAAATCTCATAACAATTAGGATTAGGATACATTGTCCATGTTATGTTCTGGGCCTACTAGTTAGGGCCTTGGAGTTGAAAACTGAAGGGTCGCTGGCTTGATTCCTGACCAGTGGAGCATAGGGTCGGCCACAGCAAGGCATCTAGCCCTTAACTGCTCCTCAGGCACCGCTTCAAGCAGGCGGCCAACTGCACCGTGTTAGTGTGTGTCTTACTTCACTGCATGCTGAGTGTATGTCACTGATTCATGATTGGGAGACCAACTTTACCTCATTAAATTAAATTAATTCTCTTACTCTCTTCAAATGATCACTCCGGAAAAAAAAACAGTGAAATGTTATTTTTCATATAAAGGTGTGTATAGTGAAAAAGTACAAATAGTTAGCTATTTCAGCAAGACACATTCTTTTGCCGGTGTTATGGGTCCCAAGGTTGAGGTTGCACTTGCCAGGGATAAGTGGGGAAAGAATGGAAAGAAATGTTAAAATAGCGTTGGCAGACCACACTTTACTTGGTAAATAAGTCTTTGAACACGGCATTCTGCATGATACAGTATCTGTGTGAACATACTCGTGTTAGTTAACCACAGTGGAAGACTGTACTCAGTAACAGATATTTAGGCACCTCCTCTAAGTAGCAACATGATCACACATGTCCCTTTACCCCCTTGGTGTATTATTAATTGTGTAACTTTTAGCTCTAACCAATACCAGTCAGTTTTGTTTTCATATTTTCTTTTTTGATTTAGAAATGACTTGCACAGGAGGTACAAGAGACAGCATTCTGTGTGGACAGGTGCCAATGTAGGAGGCATTATCTCTAAATTGCAAGCAGAGGAACCCTTGTGGCTTGACTGATAAGTAACTGGGAAAACTAGAATAATAGAACATTAAAAGCATTGGTACTACAAATACCAGGAAGCAACAAGAAAAGGTTTATTTCGCCCAATGCTAACACTATTGCACTCTGTTGATAGAAACTCAGGGCCATTTTTACACCTGAAGCCAAATACCATGTAGTTATTATTATCTTTTTAATCATTTGGCGTGCAGTGGTCCAGGTGTGGCAGACAAAAAGTTGTGCTCACCTGACAGCTGCTTTGGGGATGGAACCATAGAGTAGCGAGCTGAGGCCTCTGTACAGGCCCCTGACCCCATGACCATCAACTGTCTGCTTCACACAGTCCCCTGAAAGAGGAATAGAGAAAAAGAAAGAGAGAGAGAAGAGAGAGAGAGAGAGAGAGAGAGAGAGAGAGAGAGAGAGAGAGAGAGAGAGAGAGAGAGAGAGAGTCATTTAGTGAGTCAAATAGGATTTCTGGTACTTTCAACCTTGAATGGTTTTACTATATGCAACAAACCAGTCCAATTAATGACCTTCAATCTCATTTAATATCAGTACTTTAAGAAGACTTCATTCCTCTTTAACACTTTAAACATGTTTAAAATTGTGCCTTGTTCTGTGTTTTCCCTGAACCACCACTGTGTGCATCTTAGTTGTACTTGTAAAGGCCAGTCTGGATGTTAAGAGTCTCTTTTCATGGTTTAGACAACAAATCACTAACCCTTCATGGTAAATTATTAGTGCATTTGTATCTTAGGTTTTAGTCAATACTTAACCCCACAAAGGCTACATCCAGAATTTTTTTTTTTAAGTTTTCAATGGTTGCCGGTCATGTTTCCTTTGACTTTTTTGCTGAGAAATCACTTTGCAAAGTTACAGTACAGGACTGGATAGGACTGATCACCGCTGCAGACCAACTGTTGCAATGTGACGATATTCAAACATGTTATTGTGACGAGGGTCCACCATTCAAAGTCCATTGACTGTGAGCACACAGATAAAGACTGGGGAGTGAGTGAGATATGGAGAGAGGACTCCATTGGTGGGGGGGAACATCAAGCGCTCACGTGCTGAACTTTTAAATAATACTTTGACCTTTGCTTTCAATCACTTCCTCAAGAGTTACATGTAATGTCACAAAGAGTATATTAATGCGTTATTATCTTATCGTGATCAAATGTGTCATCAGATTCGCATTGTATGTAAATGTTGAAATACAAAGATTGATCATGGCTTTTGTGTTGAATAGGACAGAGGACAGGAGCATCTATCACCCACCAATGCCTTTGTAGCGTGGAGGATTGGCTTTCTCGTCTAGCTGCAGCTGGGTCTTCACATACTCAGTGGGGAAAGTGATACAGATTTCAATGCCGCCAGCAATCCCACCTAAGGAGAGAGAGAGAGAGAGAGAGAGAGAGAGAGAGAGAGAGAGAGAGAGAGAGAGAGAGAGAGAGGAATTCACACTCACAAAATACTCATGAAGAGGTCTGTCATCAATCAAACTCTAAATAGGTTAACTGAAATGCAAAACCTGTTATGTTAAAGGTGGCAAACAACAAAAAGATCAAGCTGCTCTATACACACAGCTGACAGCTGTGTTTATCACGTTTTATGATAGGGTCATCGGTACCAAAGTGTTTGAGAAGAATAACGTTTAGATTTGTAGTATGTTTGTGTTTTTGTCGCACAAATATTTATTAGCATTTTTGGCAATTTATTTGTTCTTTGCTAACTCCACGCTAACATTGCAATTAGCAACACATGTGCTGGTGCGAAACTCCCAGTGCTCTCATAGGGTATCAGCGTGAGCCCTTGCCTCCTTAAAACCACCACTCGTGCACATCTGCAGTTGAACAGCAAACAGAAAGGAGCCCTGCTATTGGCCCCACAAGGCTTCTGCCCACTGGATACTCCCCTTGACAATGCCCCAAAGCGGGTGGGTGGCGTCATCCTGCTTCAAACTGAAGGCCTGACAAAGCCTTTAGTAGTCCCCAAGACATACTCCAGTATAGTCTTCTCATTTGACCAGAAAACACACACACACACACACACACACACACACACACACACACACGATGCAACCACTATAGGCATGCATGGGGTCTTGGCACAAAACTCCACACTCCGTGCTTGGCACACAAGCATGCATACACTAGAGACAGGGTGGCAAACTTGTTAGTTTTCATGGCTTCCAGTGAGGAGGTTGTGAGTCTGGCAAGCACACAGAGGTCTTTCAGATACAAACACAAGCCTAGCTATAGAGCCCTGATCATTATGTAAGCAGGCAGAATAAAGTGCTAGCTTGACAAATGACAACATGTGTGAAAATAGAAAGGTACAAACCTACAGAGTGAATTAAGAGGCTACAACAGCACTCATAAATAGATGCCTAACGTCTATGACAGTGTAACCCCAGCTATACTGTACCTAACATTACTCTGTCTGGATCTCTATTGTGTTTAAGAGCATGCTAGTGGGGTGGAACAGCAGTAACATCATCAACTGATGATCAGGATATCTGAGGGTTTTTTTCTCATTACGTGACTGCATTGCTTTGACGTTTGTTAAATGTATCCAACTTTGACTATGTTATTGCTACAATGTGCACTGTATTTGTGTGATAAGACTAATTGTTCTTAGTAGCACCAACACCCACAAAGCAAACCTCACAGACAATGAATGCACACAGTGGTACCTCTGGACATAATTTTTTGAAAGTGTCCATCGCCAGCCAACACTGAAATCTGTGCAGGCAACCTCTAATAACCAGAAAGAGGACAATTAACTGTAGAGATAATTTGTAGGATTGTGAATCTCCTTCAGGTTATAAACCTACTGTATGTTGCTTATAATTTTACTCTGAAACTAGGGAAATGTAGTCTAATACAGTATGACAAAAACAGTAGGATAGTAATAACATGTGTTCTTGTGTATGGCCTTGTAGTTCCCATCAGAGTACATCTCTAGTTTTCTTCCTAGTTCAGCGTGGCAAACATTCCATTGCAATGCAAACATATTTTTTCTTGGAGTGCTTCAAGGCTGAATAAAAGATTAGACCAAAGACAAAGCAATGGCCTCCTTTGATTGGCTTTCCAAAGGTACATCTGACAAAAGAACAGACCAAAGGCTATTGGCTAGGTCAGCTAATATGACACCCCATTGTTTGTACAAAGAAAAAAGCAGTGACTGACCAAGCAACAAACAGAGCTTTTCTCCCAGCAACTGATGGACAATTACAATGATAGCCCCTCACACTTTTGATGGATAATATTTTCTTAAGGTGTATTAATTAATGTTTTCTTTGGTGTTTTAATTAAGCTATGTGTGTAGGATCTGTGTTGATTTCATTCTAGCTGCAGCCTGTCAAACCAGCCGGGGGACATGGTTCAATCAATGATCACGTGGACTTGCTGAGCAAGAAAAGTGTGGGGTATTTCTGCTGAGTCACACAAGAGAGCATGCTGTAGCTTGCGAACAACTTTGTGGTCTGCAAATTAGACCAATCTATTTTATGGCTGTATTCCCTGTTCAATAACATGTGTTAAGTCTATCCAAAAATGTTAATACTGATTCTGAAGGCCTTTCTGTCTGGGTGACATGTTCTGGAATGTTCTGTCATTGAGGGGAAAAAAAGAACACAGAAGGGAACCTGACCAACATGCTCCACCGACAGAAACTATACACATTTCTTGTCTGACTATCAGTAGTTTCTGAGTCACGCCATATCTTCCATTCTTCCATAGCATAGGTAAGGTAGACATGAACTGCTCTCAACTATGCATTTTAAAAGTCAGTTCAGCTCGACACATGAAACAGACACTGAAGCGCAAGGCTGTGTTAATTGGCACCAGTCATTTCTCTGTGTTAAATTCTGGTTTCATTTTAATCTTTTCATAAAGCATTACTTTCACTCAACTGGCTTGGTGGAGAGACCTTACGTGGATCCACGCTGCTTTAATTAGGGATGAAAAGGGCTGTTGTGTTTGGCCTGGCTTGGGAAATGACTGGAAATCCCTGTGGAGTGGACGTTCCTTCTTCAACTGATATATATCTCACATAGCCTACAGTTTATGAAAGCATGAAAATTGCTTGTATTTGCATGGATTTTAGTGGCATGCTATTTCCATATTTGCACGTACAGGGTTAACAACCAACTACCTTGTTCATTTCATAAGTCACCACCAATTTCTGGCAAATGAAAAAAAAAAAGTTGCAAGGAAGTCTGCACAGGATTTTAAGGGAAATACAATGACAGACCACTCTATTATAGGGATAACAATCACACCACATGCCATAAGCATCCATACTTGCCTGGCCTCAGGTGAGGTATGAGAGGTTCGAATTCCCTGCCAAGAACATAACACCATTTGTTACTAGATTCTTTAGATTCGCACCTACTATGCTATAAGCGCATATAAAATAAGATGTAGGTAGTCTCGCACAGACCAATAGATTTAGCCACAAAAAATCTTTGTTCCGCCAGAGAAACAGACACCAATTTCTGATTGGGAATCATCAACAGCCTTCAAGCAACATTGTATCTATTGACGCTGCATGTTTCGCAAATTTGTAACGTTAACAAAGTATTAGTCTTGATCATCGAATATTCTCTTCTGCAGAGCAAGATCCATGTTACTTTGTTGCTAATGGTGGTGGTGGCATCAATCAAACAGAAAGACAAAACAAGAAACAGCATGACTTAGGCTACTTACCAGCTAAGATAGCCTTTCCTGGATGGGTTAACTTTGCTTTCCCTGCTGGGGCTGCAGCAGCCAGGCAGTGTGGTCTGTGAAAAGGGTTTACAAATGTTCCCTGTCCGGACATGATTTTAAAACTCACCACAAAGCTCTAACGTTAGTTATAAAGTGAAGCAGCGGAGAATAGGCAAGTCAATGCATGAATTGTCCCTGTCTGCCTGCTTGCCTCGGTCTATTATTCTCAGCGGATCGATCTCTGCGCGCGTAACAGTTCTAATACCAGGAAACCGTGATCATTGGACTTTAAAGAAGATTTCGGATCATAACGCGCGGTATCTTGACAGCCAAAGTTTCACTGCTGCTGCCATCGGGTGTAGGGTAGGCTAGTGAGCACAACATTTTTGGGGCGGGGCACTGATTCAACTCCACGTAGCGCCATATTTCCACACAATAACATCGCTATTAAGGTGGAACGGCCTAATGCAGACCTTTTCATATCCATTGCGAGCAAACTATTGAATGATTTAGAATAACACGCCGCCAAAACATGTAGCCTATTGCATTAAGAACCGATTCAACTGGACTGGTTATCCTGTTTACTTTTTGCACAACAACGATCTAGGCCTGGATCTAACGTTAACTTATTGATTCTAACGTTACCATCCTTCACAATGGTTAGGCCAATTTTGATGTCTTTTCATACCTTTGACGCCAAAAATGCCAAGTATTTAAATGTTAATAGGCCTATTGGAAAATGGAAAATGTACAAAAATGTACAAAACCATGTAAATAATACAATGCTTGTTCATTCTTTGATGTGAAATCTAGGCCTATAGATATTGGCCTCAGCTCGTCCACAAGCCAGTCAGCATATTCTAAACTTAATCTGTTAATAATGGGATCGCATGATTTCATTACATCTTACAGCCTGGAACACACAACTTTGTAAACATCTCTGTTCCTTGCAATGTTTTATTAAGCTTTTAACCAAAAATCATGGAATAGCCTACTGACCTCTGCTTCCTACATTTTTGCCCTAAACAGCTCCATGAGAATCTAGCCCAATCTAGTGTGTTTGTTCAAACTGACAGATAATAAAAACGTTCAATGTTGTGATTAATACCACACTTTCAGGAGGCCTACCTTATTGATCACACTCATTGCAAAACAAGGAACCCCAGTAAAGCCCACTTCAGTCAAATTTAGGGGTTAAAGCGCCCTCTGCTGGACACCTTGCATTCTTAATAGGCTATTCAAGGTAAATCCATTAGAGCTGTGGTCTATATAATTTATTCTCTCAGGCTGACTAGAGACCTAATTGTGGTCATTCAATGAACAACCAACAACACTGTTTTGAATACGTTTAAACGTAACCGTATACGTTATTCATTGCAATTTAAACAATAAAAATGTAGGCTAGAAAAATGCAGTTCCAAACCCAGGCCTAAACCACTGTGCTAGCATAGCCTATAAACTACAAGCTTAACACCACTGTTGCTTTGTGGTACAAAGTTATAGCAGTGGTATAAAGAGCAGTTTTATAGGAAAACTCTCTCTATGGCTCTGGATTGCACATTAGTAAAACTTTAGGATCTTCCAGTGATTGATTAAGGCTTTAACCTATGAGCATCACTCAATACATTTTCTATTTATCATAATGTTGTGCGCGGGTGCGCTGCAGTTGCCACCGCCCCATCTAATTGCGCAAACTCCGTTTTTCTCCTTCACTGTGCCCTACCTTGGCAAGTAGCTAGCTAGTTGTGGGCTAACGACAGGGCAAGCAAGCGACGGAGGAGGATAGCTAGAGAGAAATATTGTGCTGTTGTTAGCATCAAAATCGCCGTTGACAACAAAAAGGTACGAGTCGCTTCGAATCACTGAACTAACGCATTGATCCAATTTGATGTTTATATGTTAATTAAATTGCACTTGAAATACATAGTGTTGAAATGTTACTGGCCACAATACGGTTTGTGCAACAAGGATAATGTTAGCAACAGTAACGTAATATGCCAGGCCTCTGCAGTTGCAGCCATTATCTTGCTGTGAAATTGCAGGACATGATATTATGGGACTGAATACTAAAGTTGTAATGTAATTATGTTGCCCCAGGAAAGATAACGGTATGCAGTGTCGTGATGAAACAGTTGCTCGCGTGCCTCGGAAATGAAAATTATGGCCGTAACATTACCGTTAACTTGCGTAACCGCAGTAATGAAGCTAGCTGTTGGCTAACCTAGCATGTAAGCTAATGCCTATCAGGATTACACACAGCAAGTAATCTGAAACGCAAGCAAGCCATCATAGATCAGTTTTAAACGGTTATTATACATTAAACTGCCATTTGTCTATGTAGTTCCTACGGGATAGTCATTATTTTCTTTGTGCACAACCTCTTGGTTTTGCACTTGACCTCAGTCTGACTCTTCTGGTGCTAGCAGCATTAAAGGGGGTGTGTACGCAATTTGCTAGTTGCTTAGTATTTAGCTAACGTTCAAATCAGTCTTTTGAAATGACCCAGTCAGACTCAGAAGGTAGCCTAACATTGATTTGAACTCATGCCGATTTATTCAACTTCAGTTTTTGCATCTTAGTTAATCAACACAGTTTAGTGCTTGTACTGTAGCTAGGTTAGCAAATCACAAATCTGTTTTCCCCAACATTACACTTTGTCTGCGGAGGGATTAATGCGTTGTTTTTGGCAAGTGGCTGCTCAGCAGGTAACCGCTAACGTACGCACAAACATTCCACTGGACAGTGTGAATGAGGCTGGTGGCTGAGGGATGGCAGGGTTCAGATTCAGATAATCCAATATTGCTTTGGGTGAAGCCCTGGCTACATGTACTGCTAGGTCCTGAACACTGAGTGTCGCCACGTTGCAGTTATGGATTAGCAGGTTTCATGCATTTGCCAAGGCAAGAGGTGCCCTTGTGGTGTGATGTTGCACAGAGGAGTGCATCGTACCTTTCTTGCGTCAAAAATTGTAGGCCTATGCTTCAACTGATATGCATGATTAAAATAGCAGTGTTTCGTAATGTTATGGCCTGAGTGGTTTGAGCTTTGCAAGCAGTAGCCTACCTAATAGCAGTTCTGCATTCAGAAATGATGTCTTCCTGTGGTTTTGTGTGTATTTTGAAATAAAAAAAAAAAAGTCTTTTCTTAAACTTGTGAAAATAGTGGTGGTAAATCCAATTTCTTTTAATTATGCTGAGATGTAGGTGGATGATCTATGACTGCAGTCCCTTGACAATCTATTCTACCCTTCCCAACAGGCACCATGGCTGTACCCCCCTCATACTCAGACTTGGGCAAATCTGCCAAGGATATCTTTAGCAAGGGCTATGGTGAGTAGTAGTATGTGTGTAGGGCAGCTATGGGCATGTCTGTACATGTTGTGAAAGCCATATCATGCTTATCTATCTACTGATATCCTGCAAGGTGTGGTCAGGAGGATAGTTGGATAATGTGTCAATTCTGTGGAATTCATTCCCATTTACTTTGTTTAATCCTGCAGGTTTTGGAATTGTGAAGCTGGATCTGAAAACTAAATCCCAAAATGGAGTGGTGAGTGGGAACCATAGCTGCACTCATCTCTCTCTCTCTCTCTCTCTCTCTCTCTCTCTCTCTCTCTCTCTCTCTCTCTCTCTCTCTCTCTCTCCTTAGTGCCTATCTCGATTTCCTCCAATCTATGTGTGTGGCCACTGACCATGTTTGCAAGCCACAGTCTAGATTTGTCTCTTGTCTGCTTCTAGGCAGCTACAACTGCTTATATCTGTTTTGCATTTTCAAAGAAACAGACCAATGTGCGTGTGTGTGTGCGCGTGCATGTGTGTGTGTGCGCATGCGTGCGTGAGTGTGTGTGTGTGTGTGTGTGTGTGTGCGTGCGTGAGTGTGTGTGTGTGTGTGTGTGCTTCCATGCACACGCCTCAGCAAGGTGCTTTTGGTAACACAGTCTTTGTGTCTTTATGGCTACCCGTGGTGGGAAATGCTTGAAGATGGTAAGATGTCAGTGTGAGAAATGCTGGCAGCTCTTCTCTCTGGTGTTCCTCAACATCTGTGGGGGTTCCCCTTGTCTGTTTTCATAATCTCATTTTGTGGTCATACTGGTCTCAGCTAGCATCTGTCTTGCTGCCCATGGTGTTTGCCTGCGTATATGTTGAATGTTTTGCATAACTGTATCTGTGACATGTAGTATCTTTTCAGTACTAATTCATTGTCTATTTTTATTATTTTGGAGAAAAAGTCTACAGCGTTTACAAGTTTACAACGACTGATTAAACTTCTTTATGAAACCATGCGGCAACCGACACCTAGGCCAAATGTTTCTCGTGTTGGCTTACGTCACAATAGAAGCCAATCAATATTGGTTTTATTCCCGCTATGTGTGAAGTATGAGCTGATGTATTCATACATTTAGTCATATCACCACTGCTTTGATGTTCCTATATTGCTGGTGATGTCATACAGTACATCTAGGAGTAAGCACGGCTGCCAGGAAGTCATTTTCATGATGTCATTTGAGTCATTCTCTCTGTCTGTGGTTTTCAACCGAAATTCTCTGCTAATGAATGACTCTAGGAGACGATGGCACAATTACCAATTTTGACACAATTACCAATGATGACACAATTTAACCGCCATTTCAACAAATAGGCCTAGCCTACTTATAGATGGTGTTACAACCTGTATTTGTTAATTTATTAATTGTCATTTTCATCATTATCTTTATCAATCATCGTCTAACTCTAAATTTATTTATTTTATCTAATGCTCTGCAGTTGCATGCAGTGGAATTCTCCTCACATTTCCAAATGTCACCTTTGTTAGTTCTGGTTTTTGTTTTAATCCTGCATCTCATTTCAGTTTTCATCATCATCTTTGCTCTTCCATCTAACTTTTGGCACGTCTCGTCCCCCCACCACCCATGTCCGAGTTAAGCATTGACTCCTTTTTTTGCCTCCTCTCAGGAATTTAACACGTCAGGCTCCACCAACGTGGACACAGGCAAGGCTGGTGGCAACCTGGAGACAAAATACAAAATGAAGGAACTTGGCCTGTCCTTAACGCAGAAGTGGAACACAGACAACACTCTTGGCACTGAGGTGGCCGTGGAAGACCAGGTCAGTTAGTGTTTTTCTTTAAGCAGTTCCTTGAGATGCAGTTAGTTTGAGCCCACAGATTGGTTAAAAAAATAAATAAATAAATAAAATAAATATTTTTTTTTTGAGTCACTTCACTTTATCATGTCAGTGGTGTAAGTAGGAGATGCCTACAGCCACAAACTTTGAGTAAATGAAACAATTTTGTATAACTTAAAACATATGAAAATTCAATTAATGCAAAAGTTTTGAAATTTTGTCAGTGAAAATATGCAGGGAACCATGTGTGAAATATTTGCTCATAGTTTTGACTTGTGTGTTAATAGGCAGTGTGGTTAATCTGTGTGTTAATTAGATTCTTAATTAGTTAGTGCCTGAGAGATGCTTTAATTAACATCTGCCTTTCTTGTCCTACAGCTAACAAAGGGGCTGAAAGTGGCTCTCGACACCTCATTCGTCCCGAACACAGGGTAGGCAGCTTTGACACATTTAGCAGCGGTCTTACTCTGTGTACGCAGACTGAAACAGGAGTATTAGTGTTTGTTATAATGGTGGGTGGAAGTGTCAGCTACCAACTCCCAAGAACTGGATCACACCCTTGTTTTACTCATTTGTTACAGTCAGCCATACTAAAACAAAGTACCTACTCGAGCACCCAGCATATTTAATAACGTCTAAGCCTAATTTAATGAAAGGTTGGCTAAACATAAAGTTCCCTTGGAATGTGCTAAAAGCCAAAGAAATAAAACATGGAATGTTAGTGGTTGTTGCACAGTACCTGCGTGAAATTGAAAAAAGCATGTCTCATTGTTATTATTAGGAAGAAGAATGGGAAGCTAAAATCCAGTTACAAGCGTGACTTCATCAACCTGGCCTGTGATCTAGACTTTGAGGGCCCCATTGTGCACTCTTCAGCTGTCTTGGGCTACGAGGGCTGGCTGGCTGGCTATCAGATGGCCTTTGACACGGCCAAGTCAAAGTTGGTGCAGAACAACTTTGCTCTTGGCTTCAAGGCCCAAGACTTCCAGCTTCACACAAACGTGTAAGTATCTGTGACACATCTTGAGGTGGATTTTTGTGTGATGTTCCTCAGGTTTCACAAGTGAAAGCATTAGCTTAGCTTTGCTGTCAGCTTTGTCGTTACAGAGTAAACAGAAATCATGTGCAATGCATAGTGTCACATTTTGTGTGTCTTTATATGTTTCCTGTTTTGATGTTGTAAGGGAAATTTGGTGTGCAAATTTGGTTGTCTCATCCATGAGTTCAGCTTGCATAGCACACAATGAAAACACAGTGAGGTGAAGCACACACAAATACGAACAAATGGGCAGCCTGCTGCAATGGCACCCAGGGACAAGTGAGATTAGGGCACCTCAACCAATATAGATCTGGGGTGGCAGTGTTTACTTTAGCCACTTCCTAGGCCAATATGCTTCCTATTGGTCAAGGATCAGTCCGATGCCTTAAAAGGAAAATACCGGTGTGAATTCAATCCTAGAACTGCTGCACAAGCCTTCTAACAGCAATATATTTCGCATGAAATGAAATGATTTCGAACAGCATAGACCTAACGCGAAACACTTTACATTGAGTCAATGTAACCTCAGATCTTACTTTCGGTTTCCAACAGTCAGGTCCCATTGATTCAGTGTAAAGTCCCTGTTCACTTCTGCGTTCGCATTCGGTCTGTGCTGTACCAAATTATTTTGTTCCACTCGCTAACTAGCGCATTTAGCAAGCTCTTTCAACAGGGCTATGCTTGAATTCACTCTGGCATTTTCCTTTAAGCTGTATAGCATATAGTACAATAAGCTTTAACGCATGTGATCTTACCACTGTGTTCATATGTTTCCGTAGGAATGACGGAACTGAGTTTGGTGGCTCCATTTACCAGAAGGTGAATGATCAGCTGGAGACTGCAGTGACCCTGGCTTGGACTGCGGGCAGCAACAACACACGATTTGGCATCGCTGCCAAGTACCAGTTGGACAAGGATGCCTCCATTTCAGTGAGTGTTTTGTTAAGCCGAGCAGATGTCTAGCTGTAGTTGTTTTAAACAGCCCAATCGAATAGCTAGCAACAAGCATTGGGTCAATGGTAAACACATTCAGGAAATGTTTTAGACATTATAAGAAATGCGTTTTGCAAATGTGTTGTTCTTAAGGGAGCGTGGGAGGAGTCGTGTGTTCTTGTTGTGGATTAGGGGCCATGTTCACTTCAATAACTCAGATTTTCCTCTCCTGCTTGCTTGTTCTTTACACAGGCCAAAGTAAACAATGCTAGCCTGGTTGGCGTTGGTTACACTCAGAGCCTGCGACCAGGTAATGGCTTCTGGCATAACTCACTTTCATTTTAATACGCTCTCATGTTATGCAGCTGTTTGTGCTGGTGTTGTTCTCTCCCCTCCTCCCCCCCCCAATCTTCCCTAAATGTCAAATTCTTTCTTTCCATCAGGAGTGAAGCTCACTCTCTCTGCGCTAGTCGACGGCAAGAATTTCAACTCTGGAGGCCACAAGGTTGGCATGGGATTCGAACTGGAGGCGTAGAAGTCCTTCTCCGAACGATAACACAAAGAAATGACATAAAAAGAGCTGACCCCCCCCCCAGCCCCGTCTACCACCACCGTTATCCTTTTATAATTTCAGCATATTTAGTGTCCTTTCATCCTGTGCACACCCACCAGAGTGTGTTAACACACACACACACACACACTTTCACCCCACTGTTTTACTTGAGTTCTAGTTAACAGAACCAAACGGTCAGTGGTCAGCAGCATTTCTCTAGAGTGGAATACCACACCCCCATCCCTCACCCCCAAAACAAACAAACAAACAAACAAACAAACAGATGGTCAAATTAATGCTTAATTGGCATAAATTCACTAGGCAGTAGTCTTCCTCATACGTGACCTAGAGGGTGACCTAATGGGTTATAGGTGATTGTCTTACTCCCTTTAGATTAGATGGAAAGTCATGACCACACTCACACAGATGCAATAAGAATTTCATTATTTTGAATGATGCAGTGGAGCCGAGCTCAGAATTGCTAAATCTCCAACACATTGGCGGATGTTTTGCAAACCCCCGGCAGATGACAAACTTACGTGTGACTGAAAGAATTTCATGACCTATTTCACATACCAGTCATGATTTTTTTTTTCCTTTCTTTTCAACAGCACTAGTTCAAGGGAAAGGGTAGACATCTGTGTTGCTGATCTTAAACGATGCGTGATTCTCAGATAAAGG
Source organism: Sardinella longiceps (assembly GCA_027497455.2). NCBI lineage: Eukaryota > Metazoa > Chordata > Actinopteri > Clupeiformes > Clupeidae > Sardinella > Sardinella longiceps. The sequence goes on from JAODXP020000031.1 coordinate 21,074,776, forward strand.
TAATTCCAAAGTTGAGTGGCTTTAAGCATTCCATTAGCTGAAAGACGGTTCTGATCAAAGATTCTAGAGTGATCAGAACCGTCTTTTAGCACTCTAGAATCTTTGGTTCTGATTAAGCCACTATGCCTGGAGCTGTTACTCTGGTGCACGGCTTGGTCGAGCAGGTAGAGATTTTCTTTTTCTTTTTTGTTCAATGAGTACTTAGTATTGAAGTTCTGCTGGTCTAGCAAAGCCCTCAACTTATTTATGGACAGGGTCACACAAAGTGCGCACAGTTCTCAGATAAAACTCAGGAAAAGGAACGAAATAAGGCGATTTCAGCATTTTTAGTCCTGTCTGGTGATCTGTTTTGTAAATGTTTGGCCACTGTTGACAAAGTCTAAGCTGCTACGCTCATTTATTGGCCCCACCTGCAGTACATCAGTCCGCAGTTGTGTACACGCTGATCATGTGTACAGCAAGTGCATGATTTCTGATTACAAATGGTCCTGAATACTGTCATTGTAAAGTACATACCTATCCCCGACATCTCTTACATTTTGTGTTTCTCTATATCATAACTATTGTTATTATTATTACTACTCCTATTATATTATTCATATTTGTTTTCGTTTTTGGAAAGTTGCTTTATGTCTTTAGACACTGTACCTCATTTTTTTCCAGCAAAAATCAAGTTCTAATAAATATTATTTTAAAAAAAGAACTGTCTTTTTTTTTTTTAATCCAAAGAGTTGCTATGTAATATCTAGGAGGGCAGAATCTTAGCAGAAGTAATAGGTCTTCAGAGCATGAAAGGGGAAGTTTCTGGAGAAAATAATTCACACAGTAATGTGGTAATGGTTGTGAATTGTAGTTTGGTCAATACAAATATTTGGTGCCTGGTGTCACCCATAACGTTAGTAAGCAGGGCTGGACTGGGTCCATGCCGGACCATCATGATTTTATTCTATATAAAATTAGTATATTATGACAGCCCCGGCCCAAAAATGGCCATCGGCCCACCGGGCATTGTCCTGTATGCCCTATGGCCAGTCCATGCCTGTTAGTAAGGCATAGGTAGTCTCAAGATCAGGGTAAATGCCTGACATTATCATACCTCCACAAATATTGGCACCCATGGTAGATGACTAAAGTGGAACAAAATACTTTTAGAATATGTTCTCACAATGAAAATGCGGATTCATCTGAAGAGAACAGCACACTGAATTGATGTTTAATTTTAAAACTACATCTCCACGACTTTAAAAATACTTGTAAAGCAAATAATTTTATATACGCTGTTAAAAAGTGCACTACATATGATATATTTTACTTACTCTGTATTAGCCAACATTTCAAATAATGGGGTTTCAGTTTTTTTGGCCTTGTGGAACAAAAACATTTAACCTGACTGAAATGACCCAAACAATGTACAGTAGCCTACTGTATATCATACAATTGGCATGTAAAATGACATGCTTCAAGAACCTAGCTAGATTTGAAAAATGAACAAGTAATTTTAAACAACATTCAACTCTTTTATTAAAAAATATGTAAATATTAAAAAAAAAAACAAAGAAGTTTAAAAGCACAAAGAATGAGGTGTTGATTTTTCCTTCGCTGTTTTCCTTCTCCTTTCCGCTCCCTTTGGTGTTGATAGGTGTGGTATAGTGCAGACCATTTCACATAATCTTGTTTTTGTTTCAACATTCCACTACTCCCAATACGTTTTACCAGGGCTGCTTCAAAAATCTTGGTCCCCATGAAAGAACATCAAATTTGGGCCAAGATTTTTTGCTTCTCCTTAGTAACTTCCACCTATATGGCAGTCTATAGACGAATCCGAGGAAACCACCGGAAGTAGGCAGGCGCCATTGTTGAGCTACCCAGATCGCCAATCTGTCCATAAGAATAACGTGATAGCACACCATAAAATGCCATGATTTACGAGATTCATTACTACCTGAATAATGTCAGAGTATTCCATGATCTTTGCTGTTAGTTGTCATTGACTGTGCATTGTCAAAATGTTTTGTTTACAGTCCAACAATGCCTTCGCCACAAGATGGCAGCCTACACAAAACGCTCGTCGGATTCGTCTATTAGCCTGGCTAAATCCATGCCCACATCCATCCAGATTAAAGCCGGGCCTGACAACAAGGGGTTGACCTTCCATTTCCGGGGGCTTAACCAGCATGAAATTAAAGGCAAAATTGAAGCATTAAAGGCATCCTTACCCCTATCTAGTAAGATATGAAGGATTTATAAGATGCCTGGGTGCATCTACATAAAACACATGCTTTCTGTTCCCTTAAAAGGACTTAAACAGGATTAAAAACACTGAAAATGCTTTTTTATGAAAAAATATCCCCCTCTTTTGCTGAGCTTGTAAGCTGCCATTGCATTTGTTTCAATGCTTTCTGGGTAAAATGTCATGTGGTTGATATTGATGATTTCTATGTAGAGGAACAGCTTGATTACTGCACCTTGATTGGGCCCTGATAAGATGCAAATTTTTACAGCAATGACTGCTTGTGAGAGAGGGGATTTTTAAGTCTATAAGGCCATTGGTTGTCAATCATGTACAGTAAATCCCACCCCTGTGGCAGATAAATGGTTGTGATTGGTTCCTAGGTTTTGGGTGATGACCTTGGGCTGTGATGACCTTGTAGCCATACAGAATTGCAGAACGAATCCCAAATTTGGCAGTGATGCATCCGGGTTTACCCAGGCTAGCACCCCTGATATATGAGCCTCACAGCAAATTAACCTTTGCTACCACCTGCTTGCAACCTGTGCGAGAAAACTCCTGTCCCCTGACAAAATAATAGGCAATCTCTCCTGCTAGCTGTTCAATGTGCGCCTGGTCCGGATAGAAACCTTCTCTGGACATCTCGTCCAGGAAGCATTGCATGACGTGACTCTTCTGCAGGAGTGTGAGTGGTAATATATCCGCATCCTTCCAGAGCAGATGGTGTTTTACCAGGCCTGGCTGCAACAGAGGTACCATCTCTGGGACGACCCGCATGCGCCCTTCCCCTGCTGAACTCGAGGAGTTGTGCAGCACAAACTTGGTGATCTCCTCTTGACCGAGGTTGCTGATAAGAACGTAGATGGCATTGAGGTACTCGTTCATGTGCCGCGAGCGGATCAGCTCGTGCAGCTTGTCCAGCAACTGCCGTGGCATGTGCTCCACCTCGTCAAAGATGAAGATCGGGATCTTTTCCTCGTCCTCTGCCTGCGTGACCATGTCAGAAACTAGCGTGGCCAAACTCTCGGCACAGCTGGACACCTTCTCCTCGGAGGGGCAATGGTGCAACGTGTAGTACTGCAAGACCAGCCGCTCCCCAACCATGTAGCGAAAATGCTGTGCCAAAATCCGACCCAAATGGCTCTTGCCAACGCCAGTTGGGCCGTGCAAGGACAACACCAGGGGCCTACTATGGACGTAAGTGGACAAGTAATCCTTTAACTGTGCCAAAAGTTTATCTTGAACCTCTTGCTGTCCAAATACCTCCCTCTTCAGCACTTTCTCAAGACCCTCTATGTCATACCTAAGTAAATGGTCATCAAGGTTCTCAATGGCATTGTAGATTTGTAGGAACAGAATGAAGCACAATAGAAAAAGGCAGTTCTTGGCCCGGCTATGTTCCTTGTTGGGCACAACTTTACGGTACCCATCACTCGGGTACAGGACCCGTCCCCTTTTCCTCCTTTTCTTTTTGCGAACAACAGGTGGACTGCTGACTGTCGGGCCATCGAAGGTGAAGATCTTTGGGCTCGTTGTGCGTGGAGAGGTGAAGGGGGTCTGTGATGCAGCTATTTCCAAACGTCTCTTTTTGAGGGCTTGGTATTTTTGCCGAATGCGCACAACTGCTTGAACACTCGCAGACAGTTGAGAAAATCTGTAAACACCATTTTCTTTTATGGTCTGATCTTCTTGTTCCTCTGACCCACTGTCTGCAAGATCTTGATCTTGATCTCCCATCTAAAACAGTATCAGAAAATAAAAGATTATTTGTTTGAGGTAGGCCCCATAAGCAAAACATGTTCCACTATTACATCTCTTGTCCTGAAAGACTGCAAAGCTACAAAAATATGGGTTCAGGTCTTTCATGATTACATCATCTCTCAATTATTTCCTGTTGAGTCCACCAACCGGCACATGGCCAACTCTGTCTTTTGGAATTACAGGAAAAGATATTTTGACAAGTCTGTAAAGCTGAAGTGCACAGTCAAGCCAAGCCACAAACTAGCCTCTCTGCAACTTTGCACCTCAGATAATAACCTAGGCCTATCCTACCGCAAAGAATAGGTTAGTGAATACGAGAGGAGTGACTAAAGCAGCATATGGTCTGATGGTGTCCAGTGTGTGTCAGATGATGGCCATGAGCCTAATGCAAATTTGGAGGTTTGGAGCTTATTTGGTTTGGCAAGGTATGGTGTGAAATGCGATCGGAGTAACACGGAAGATTATGGACCCCCCCCCCCCCCCAAGAAAGGGGGAAAAAACACGTTGACGGTATTTCGTTTTTTAAACTCCATGAGAACAGACCGCAAATGCAATATCCGTATGTGGATACTTCACACAGGAGGTTGCAAAAGGTTGTTCCTAGCCCTATGTTCCGGTGATAAGTTTCAAATGGAGTTTTTTCCTCTCTGTCTTTAGGTGACACGATGCAGCATTCCTCACATTCTGAGTTTTGAAACCCTCTCTTCCTTTAGCCTGGATAGTTTCCTTCCTGGAAGCGATATCCTCTTTAAAAGGCGCACACCCCTTTCAACAATAAAACTTTAGCGGTAAAAAGCTGGCATCAGATTCCCAAGCCGTGGATTGTGCGCCTCGCAAGAATAAAAAGTAGCCTAGTCTACATTAATTTGATGCATTACCAGGTTTCACGGCAGGGAGGTCCATTTTAATTTTGGAGATATCCCACCGTGCTTGTATCGTAAAAAGGTTACTTTGTACACCCTGAAGGCTTAAAATATGAGCTGTTGGCTACTCACCACAGTGAAGATGGCTGAAAATACGTGCAGGTATGCTATAACCCGAATGCACACCTGGTTCCTATGCCTGGTCCATAGAAAACAGTGAGGGTAGAGACAATTATCCAAAGAGACTACGCTATCTCCAGTCACCAAGAAAGAGAGAACTTCTGCTAGGTTGCAGTGAGTCTGAATGACGATGTGACGATCGCTTCCTTATCACTGGCCTGTGTCACCCACTAGCCAAACTCCTCCCCCCTCTTCCTCTTCCAAACCTGACGGATATTTGCATGAAACGTTAAGAATAGGCCTACACCTAACAGCAGTTAGTTAGAATCTTTGAATCACCTTATCTTTGAATATTATAAAGAATCTTAAACTGTACGGTAACTTCTTAAAAGTTGCAGCTTATGCTTGGATACCCTTTGAAATGAAAGAGCATGCAAGGTGAGAATTCACAATCTGGTTCTCTGGGTGCCTAACCTGGTTCTCACACATAGGTTACTGATTTGCTATGTATATATTCATGTCATTGAGCATAGTATAGACCAAGTATAGATTAGTGCCTCAAAAATGCAAGGATGTTGGTGGTGTGGGGGAGGCCAGTTTATTTATCATGCAAGTAAATGAAGAACTGCTGCAGAAAACTGCTTAACAACAGGCTTAATAGATTGTTGAGTAAAAATGAATAAAACACAAAAAAACAATTTCTCTGAAGGTGGCCTGCTTGATTGCTTGCGAGCCTGGAAACCCTCTGAGGCAACGCGGTGTCCTGGTGTTCATGGGACCACCCTAGCTCTTGCCCCTGACCCTCCTGTACCACCTTACTCTCCTCACCCTCTGAAAATGGGCTTTGCAACCAGGTCTCACTAGCCTGATTGCCATCGACAGCTCTGCGAGACTTGGGTCTGACCAAGAGCCCGTATAACAAACTTTGTCAAAGTACATGGTTCTCATGGCTCTTTTGGGATGATCTACATCCCAAAAAATATGCATGATATAATTTTGGCGTCATTATGTGATATTATGTCATCATTATGGCATCATAATCTGATTTTATTGCCCAAAATGTCACCATACTGTATCCATCAAATATAGGTAATGCACCTCAATTTTAGTGATTATATGCTTAAGACCATTAAATGTTCACACGATTTTCTGATGGTAATGGAAATGATAAAGAGAATGTGAAAAATTGACTGATTTTTGGTCAGACATACCTGTCAGAAAACCGTTGCCATGGCAACACCAACAATGATAAACCTAATCTTTTGGTAGCCTACTAAATTGTAGCCAACTAAATTTTAGGAAAAGTCACCAAGTTTCGTAGTCATAGCGCAAGTCGTTAAAGAATTATGCAACATCAAAGTTGGTGCGGGCACTTTTAGGGAGATGTAGGCTAAGAATAAGTATTTGTTCTGGACACTGTGTTCTAACAAAATGAAATGCTGACATTCTGGGCATCAACCAGGTTTGCAACAATGTAGGCTATGAAATGGTCCCTGAAAGCTCTGCCAAATCAGTAAGCTGACAGAATGTGCAGAAATGCATCTTCTCCAGCAACCCACTTTGCATTGCTGTACTTTGTGTTGTCACTAATAAGCCGTCTTTTAATTAATACAGGTTTTGGCATCATTCCTTTCCTCCTGTAACGACAACGCATAGAACAAAGATTTTGTTCTAACACTACTCTTGTATTATTTTTCATATAGAGCAGACTACACACTACTTTCTGCAGAGATCAGTGTAGGAGTTTCGGAAACAGCAATAGTTTAAGTCGGTTGAAGTGCACCACCATTTCTGTCCACCCTTCATCTAACACCTTCAACTGACAACAATTTATACAAAACTTCTGTTATCTGTGACTTTGTAATGACCTTGAAACCTTTGTTGTATAATTTTGGATTGAGTCTTCAGCCTTTAGCTTTCTCCCAGTCCCATTTCTCCCTCAGCATAATTCTATAAGCGAAGGGCTTTATGCTGATCCCCTGGCCTCATGAATGTTTAACAACCTGCACACCACCTTGACTAACTTAGATTCAAAGTTACAACTTTGGTTGTTTATGTGATGGGCTCCAAGGTGGCACACCTACTTTTCAATCAACAACTTGGCCATTGTTTTGTTTTCCTAATGAGGATGAGGGAAGGCCTCTGTCCATTTTGAAATGTAATCCCCAATAACTAGAATGTATTTATTTTCTTTGGATGTTTCCCCAAGACCACCCACTCATATGGTCTTATTGATGCTACTACAGACAAGTGTGGGGCCTGGTAGTTTTGGACCTACAATCCACACACTCACAATACTATTGCTTCACTTCCTCAAACCAGCCCAGCCAATGGAAATTGTCTTTCACTCTTGCCTGTAATTTCAGTTTTCTGAAGTAATCACATAGTGGCATTAGGCTATTACATACAAGTAATTATCAATGTGTAACTGTTGATTTTTGACACCATTACAGTGTCGGTGGGAATAACCACCTAGACCTGGTTTGCAGCATCTGAATTTGGTGGTAGAAACCTCACCAATTGAGAGCCCTTTTATCTGTAACCATACAGATTAATTCTTCTACAGATCGCTGGTTGCAAACAAGTCTCTCCATCTTCTTTCAGAGAAATTCTCTTTAGTAGCTTAACATCCTCCAGCTGAGTCAAAGCAAACTATCCCTTACCCACACTGGGGTTGGGAAGCATTTTACAGATACACCCCTTGTGTCTGTGAGGCCCTAGGAGTTGCCAGGTAAGCAGGCAGCCTAGAAAGGTTATCTGCACGTTGGCATGCCTGGGCAGTGAACAAAGTGAACATCTGCTCCAACCTGATCTGTCCTGAGGACAGATTTCTTACCCAGCAAATGGTGTTTTAAATGCCATAGGAAAGTAGCTCCTTAGTCGTTACATTTTTTAGTCAGAACCCTGCTAGCATAGGGTATGCTATGATGTTCACTCTCCTCTTGTGGCAACATAGCACCAATTCCTGGATCGCTCTGTATTTAAAATGAACGCTGTGGACTTCATTTCCATTTAAAATGCCGGCTTTTCAGTGAGCTGGGGGCAAGCAATCTCAACTAACCCCCTTACAAAACTCTGACAGTCTGAGGCCAATCGGTTGATGATGGCCATTGTAGGATAAATTCCTTCTAACCTTTGTGAATCACGCAACATCAAGCTCAGCTGAATGAGATCAAATAAAACCATTAAACAGGTTTCAATTACTCTTACCCTTGCGACATAGTTCTAGACAGACCAGGGATGTGTCACAATTTGAAACAAAATAGGTGTTAAGCCTGTCTCTATCGTGTTGAAGTAAAAGTCAGATCGTGATTGGGCTCCTATGGTAGGCAAATTGGAAGATGTGGTGATGGGCCTCCCGGCCAGACTAGCATAACAGATCAGTGTGAGAACCAGGCTAATGCACACCCATAACTGATCTAATGCAGAGATTTAGGCTTTCTCTGGCTTTTAGAGAAATATATCTGAGGACAGAACTAAGAACCAGATAGGGATAAAATACAGTAGGCTGCCTTTTCCTGGACAAGACATTACAATGTAGCAACAGTTCATTTACAATTGAAGAGATTCAAAAGCCTCTAAATTCATTTTCCAAAATATTAAAAAATTAAGTTGTTTTAATAATAATTTCTTGGTAATCTCTATCAAACTGCAATCAAAACATTATTTTATCAAGTACAACCAAATCAGGCAAAACCAATAAAAATTGAGTTGGACTGATAATACAGTTTGTCAAAATAAATATAAATATTTCTACAAATTAATTGCAAAAGCACTTAGAGGCCTAGCATCTGAACTCAACTGTATTTAGTGATCTTTGGTGACACATTTCCACCGTTTTGACATTAGACTTCCCTCCTGCCTTATCAGCCATAGTCAGGGCAATGGACAGTAGGAGTAGCAAAGCTAGTTGCTATTTTTATCATTTGGCCAAATGAAAAAGGAATGACAAGAGACTACAGTACATTTACTGGTGTGTTCAAGTACCGTTTCAATTTCATATTTATCTCAGAAGGGTTGATTGCCTCTGGACTATTCCTAAGATTGAGATCTTTTTTGTTGAGTTCTTGTGACTGACTGCTTACATGCTGCTGGAGACAAAAAGACAAGCAGAAAACGAATCCACAACAACATGTTTGAACTAAGTACAGGGGTCTGCCCTGAAGTTATTTTGAAGTGCTTGTGGCTTGTGTAATGTAACAACATATGGACATTTCATAATAGGCTATTAATGATCAGTCAAACTCATTGTTCAAACTCTATTCTCTATGGTGGAACAATCCACCATCCTACGCCTCAAATAACAATTCATAAAAAATGTGAAGAATTAGTCAAGCCTATGGTTTGTAAACATACTCAAGCAGTAATGGGACAAATGATTAGGAATTATAGAACAGGGAATGAGTTCATTAAATTATAGCTTGCTCAGTCTTATAGGCTACTGTATGAATAGTACAGAGGCAAAACCATAGGCTAGACAAAAGTCAATTTGTGATTAACTCAGAAATATTTTGACAATTCAGTTCTTTTGGTTTGATTTGTTTTTAGTTGATAAAACATTGAAATTTGAGTTTACTGTAGATTACTGCAATTGTATGGACACTACTTAAAAGTTACTTTTTTTTATTTCTAACAATGAACTTAGTGGGTTTACATCTGAAACATTTTTGAAACATTTTTGACATTTCTTCAGTTTGTGAGTGTCCATTGAGCTATTAATTTTAAGATTTTAATCCAGATACAGTACACGTGAGTAACTTTACATAAAGAAATGATTTTTCAAACAAATGCGTGCAACCATTAAGATTGACATCTTTTTTTGTTGAATGAGTTCTTGTATAAACAGGTCTTAGGCCAACATTTTGGAAACACACAAAAAGGTGTGAATCCACAACAACAACATGTTTGAACCAAGTACAGCAATTCTGCCCTTAAGTTATTTTGAACTGCTTGTGGCTTGTGTAATGTAACAACATGCACATTTCAGTCAAATCATCAAACTAGTTATTCGAACTCCATTGCCTTTGCTTGAACAATCCACCATTTTAAACTTTAGTCTTATGAAGAGTACTGATTGAAAACCCTTGATAATAACATGGAATTGGAGATTAAAAATAAACAACTTCTCAAACAAATGAGTGCAACCATTTAGACAGGCCTACAACCACACACACATTGAAAGCTTAATCTACACAGGCTATTTTGGGACCATTGGTAACACCCTCTTTTGTTTACCTTTTCAGTGCCTCTCAAAAAGCAGGTGAATGACCTCTCAGGTCTCTGTCAGTTGAATGGAAGGTCAAGTGACTGGGCATTTTTGGTGGTTGACAGACCTGTTTTTCTAAAACTAAAATTAGGCCTGCCTGATATGTAATTAAATTCCCCCTATACATGTTGTGGCCTCATTGCCACCTTGAACATGCATTATTTTCTGATATATGAACGTCATGCCGTACATTATCAGTTACATCTGGTATACTAAATTATATCAAATTTCTTCATGCTGGAGGTTGGTTGTTAAGGGCTTGTGATATTTGCTTTTAGACTCCTAAGAGATTTGGAAAATCCATGGTGAAAATTCCATTTGGAAATTCCATTGGACTAACAGGTGGAGGGACAGGGCTGCAGAAAGCCATGGTCAGCTTGTTGAGACCAAGGGCTTAGGGGATGACCTGCTTTAGGCCTTCCTAAGCAGATGATGTCTTGTGAGTAAAAAGCCAAAACACTCAATTATACAGCTGAAGAAGAATGTACTATTTACTAAGGACGAACAATTGGTAATTGGCGAACCACAACAAACATTTTTCAGGTGCCATCACGACCACTTCTTTGGCAGTGGTGAAAAGGTGATCTCATGTAGGTGTTAGGCCTAATGTTAAGTAAAGTTATGGCTGACAGGCCACTTTAGGGGGAAAAATCATTATGTGATCAAATTAAAAGGACAAGTTTTCAAGAATACAGGTATAGCCTATTCTAAGTTCTTGGCAGACATATTTTCACTATTCACAGGGTATTTTGGATCCTTCTGTAGCAGGTTGACTTGTCTACCTGCTGCCTGCTGTCACTTCTCCCATTGCCCCACCCCCATCGTTAATGAATGCAGGCCAATTACCCAATTGACCTTTCGCCAGAAGCGCTCTAGACACGCCCCCGGGCGGGTTCTTTGAGAGGCCCGACATTGTGCCCGACATTTGTGGGCATTCTACAGCCAAACACCCATAAACAACTTAGAAAATCTGACATGTAGGAAGCTGTACGTATTCACTTGTAATGATGCTTGATATGTCAAAGTGTTCTACATTACCTATAGCATAAAAGTGATAGCTCAGATATTAAGCACTTGACTACCAACCCACCAACTTCTGCTAGTAGCACATCCAAAATGCTATTGGTCAGAACGCCCGTCAATCAAACTCTGGCAAAGGGTCAGTTAGGGGGAGGGTGCAGCCCTATTTAGGATGCCTGGTGGTAAGCCATGCTGTAGACTCTGCTGGTTTGGTGTGTGTGTGGGCACACGTTAGCCTCCTGTCAGGTATGTCTTATCCCCTTTTTGTTTTGATGGTCTGTTGCTTTGTTGAGTTCATTGTTTAATTATGTTTTTGTTTATGTAGCTCCCTGACTGTGTGATCTGCCTGCCAGCTCCATGGTGTGAGAGAGTGTGGTGGTAGGTATGAGTAACATGTTCAGTGTTTAGCTATGGTGACTGGTTTAATGTTTGTCTGTTTTTGTTTCTTTAGGTAGCTTGGTTTTACGCTGGTAATCGAGCATGCTGCCGTTTCGTCTTGTGTTGTTTCGTTCTTTCTTTCAATTAAGTTTCAATGTCAATTTGATTTATTTGTTGTCTTTGTGCAAATCCCTTCTGTCTTGCAGAGGTGGCTTGGAAGGGGGTGCTTGATATCTGGCTAGCTGCCCTTATATTGTGTGTTGCTGTGTGTTACTCTAGCTTTGCTGTGTGGCTTGTGGTGCAATTGGTTGATCTTGCAAGCATGTATCTGGTGAATTGATGGCTCACTTCCAGTCTGTTTGCCACCCCCTAATTGCCTTGCTCTGCCCCCCACCTTGTTTGTTAAATATGGTCTTGCCCCCTGTCTAATGGTCATTATCATGTCCTGTAATTAATAAACCTTTGTTTGTGGAATCCATGTCTCTGTACTGATTCGAACCTGTTTGTCATAAGGGCTTTACTAGATCTTTAACCTCTTAAAGGTGCCCTGAGGTACTAGGCCTCAGAGTGGCGTAGTCAGGCTACGGGGGTTTGGCTTTTTAGCCTCACCCCTATACCACCCTGTTACACTTCCATTACACTATAATGAAGAAAATGCTGTCAGTCAACAACAAAGCATTTTTTTCATATCTGCAGCAGCATGGATAGCTCTACTTCAGTAACTTTATGAACCAAACGAACCAGTATTACTTGATACAGGCCTATTTCCTCAAGATGTTGAGTGGCTGTTCATTTAGTTTTCATAACATTATACAAGGTTATGTTCACAACAGCATGGCATAAATGTATATTTTAAGTGATAAAAGGAGATGTCTGACATCCTCCTTGCAAATAGGCTATGTTTCACTGTCATTGCTAATGCAATGAAACAAACACAAAGGGTTTGTAGCCTAAATGAACAAGGAAACCTTGTAATACAAAGAATATTCTTTCAAACAGTAAGTCAGTTAAAGAAGTTTCATGGAGATATCTACAGTATTCAGTGGTTCGACTTTTGTTTTTCTCCATTGAGGGAGGGGGAAATGTAGGCCTACACAAATAGGCTACCACAGCCATTCGTCTTGAATTCACATTGACCTCTCCACTCACTCCCTGGATCTGATCTAATTTTTCATTGACATGCAGGCTTGTTAATGTCTGACGGGATATAATTTTGAGTGTGTAACTTTCGTTGGCAGTAAAGAAAAGTATTATTAAAGATAGACATTAAAAGACCATTCGCCCTGTTAGTAGGCCCTATGCACCCAACTATTCCCATATGGAGCACACAACAAAATGGATTTTATGCCCTATGTCATATTATTATTATGCTGATGAGCGAGTCTAAATTCAAAACATTAAAAATCAGCATGACTATGCTACATTAGAAAGCTCAAAGCCATAGACAGTTTAAAATAAGCTCCTTGATGAGAAGTAACCTTGTCCAGACTTTTATTTTGATGTCTGATGGGAGATCCTTTTGAGTGTGTGACTTTCATTGGCAGCGAAGGAAAGGATTATTAAAGACCATTCATCCTGTTAGTAGCCTAGGCCTATGCACCCTGCTATTCCCATATGGAGCACACAACAAAATTGATTTTATGCCCTATGTCTGATGTTCTATTAATATTATGGCGATGATCTAGTCTAAATTCAAAACATTATAAATCAGCATGACTATGCTACATTAAAAAGCTCAAAGCCATGGACTGTTTAAAATAAGATCCTAGTAGAAGTAACGGTGTCCATACTTTTATTTTGAAGTACAGACACCCGGAAATAACTGCACTCCGTCTCGTCACAGCCACAAGAGTTGTTGCTGTGATAGGTAGCCAGCTTGCTAGACATCTTACAGCTGAAGAAGGAGAAAGAAAGAAATATTCAATCTGTGGTACTTTAAGAACAACATGTCCAAGTCTGTACGAAGCAGTTTATGCAAGGGTTAGAGCAAGTTACTGACTTGTATTGCATTTTGCAGCCACCCCTAGGTCGGCTGCCAGGTACGTTAGCTAACCTGCTAACTTATCAGGCATTTGTTTTGTTTAACGTGAACAACGCAGTATATTTAATTGACACATGAGTGTCTCACTTGTCGTTATCCGTTTGGAGTTAGCGGATCAGTCCCCTCTCCCCCAAGGTTTCCACTATTGTGCTGGTGAGTACACTAGCTCAATAACCGCTGCTGCAATTTCATGTTATGTAAGTTTGTGGGTTAAATTAGCAAACATGGCTAGTCAGACTGCGTAACGATAGCATTGTCTGTCGTTTTATAAATTGATTGAGCATTTCTGCGTTTGAATCTGTAATGTTACAGGATGCTGTTTATGGACTTGATTGTTGAGATGTCCTCAAAGCACACTCGTGTGGTGTGGATATCAACGTGATGTCATCCTTTGACAATGTACACATTTGTAACATTTTTAGTCATATTTTTGTTCACATGTAGGTCAACTAACGCTTACGCTACCTGTATTCAACCAGGTTAAAAACACCAATAGGAATAGCAGGAAGGCCTGTTCACTTTTCTGGAACGTAACGTTAGCTATAGATGTCGGTCAACCAATAGCATTGTGGATCACATCAGCTGATGTCAGTGACGGGAACAAAAGTGATGTATTTTTTTTCAGACCAAGGGAGGATTCCCGTGGTCGCTGTTCATGAACCACCGTGGGTGCTGAGCTGATAGATGGCCATTCAGGTGTTCCAACTTCAATATAAACCTGTCCAATCTTTTCTCTCTCCTCTTCTCAGTTGACATGGCAGAGGAAGAGGTGAAAGATAAGGCCCTGGGGACTGCTAGGGCCTCACTGACTGGGAAGACTGACTTGGAGAGAACAGCAATTTTGCACCAACATATTGGAAGCAGGGCTATGGGAGATATGGTGATTGAAACTATTGGGTCCATATCAGGTCAGTGACATGGCATTCCAAATGTTTACCTAAACTGTGCTAATTTTGCTTTGTACGTCCACTGCTACCTCCTATTCATAAGGGACTGTCATATTCTAGTCTTAACAGTGGCTCTGAATTTCACTTTTTTTTAAATAGCTGTATCATAGCCTTTTTTCATAGTTGTATCATAGCCTAATATTTCCTTCATATATCTATTGACTTGACCGTTTCCTCAGTTCTCAGCAAATCTGAGCAGGTAATGGTTTACCGGTGGCGGGGAGCACTGACAGTGATTGGCCAGTGTGCAAACATCACTGTTTTGACCCTTTGTCACTTCCTTTTTTTTTTGGTTCCTGCTTCCATAACAACAACAAAAACACAGATAAAGGGGGAGAAGAGTCTGGTGGTTCCGCTGAGAGCGATCAGGTTACCAAGGTAACCGAAGACAGACCATCAAGCCGGAATGTGAAGGAGGGCACAGAGGGTGGTACTGCCCCTGATTCACCCTCCAAGCAGCTTCCCGACCAGATCTCCTTCTTCAGTGGGAACCCGTCTGTGGAAATTGTCCATGGCATCATGCACCTTTACAAAACCAAGTGAGTTCTCAGTCTGCACTCTCAGTTGATGAAGGCCTGGCAAGCCATCCTATAACATTAAAATGTATAGTCTGGCATCGATAGATAGACCGAACTCAATCGTGGGCGGAACAAGGCAGTTATCTTTCAAACTGCTTCTGCACGCAATAGGATAGCCTATGACCAATCAGAGGAATGAACAAGATGTAAACACCAATTCAAAAGACCATTTTTTTTTTTGCAAAGCCCGCCCTAAACACATAGAGAGTTGTGATTAGTGAGCACCAACGGTGTCCACCCAATCAAATTCCCAATGGCTTGCTACTAGATGCATTGGCAGAACAAATCTATTAGCCGCCGCTAGAGTATGTCTAGATTTCTAGGTTAGAACCCTTAAGATCTGCAAGATGAATGTGAATATGTCAGTAGACATGGAACTAAATTACTCTGTGTAGCTTTTAGTCTATATCTGATGAATTTGCCCATTGAAAATTGATCAGATGTAGCATGCCAGGAAAGCCTAAAAATGACACTAATTTAACTTTTTCAAACTGCTCCTAGCCGTCCACATTCATGTATGGTGAATTGTTACTAAAATTACATTTTGTGAACAGGTCTAGATTCAAAAGCTCTTAAAAGAGAAATCTGGTGTGAATCAGTCAATAGCCATGTTGTTCCAGGTACCTGAGTGCTGTCTAAGAAAAAGAACGAGAATATTTGATGCTACATAGACCGAATAGCAAACTGATTACTAATGCTGATTGAATGGGGAATAATGAAATGAAACTAAAAGTAAATATAAGTTGTAATGCCCCATTCACTTAGTGTTAGTTGCTGGTTCACTGCTCGATGTTGTATCAAATGATCTTATTCTTTTTCCTACCTACCCACAGCACTGTTCACAGGTAAGTCTGAACAACAGGGCTATGGATTGATTTACTCTGGATTTCTCCTTTAATTAACAAAGTACTACAGTAGTTATGTGTTTAGAACCTATTTTTCTGCTTGCACATCGTGCTGCATACTGGAATGTCTCCTTTAGCAGACTGCAAGTGACCTTTGACCCCATGTACAGTTCATGAGTACATGGCACGTACAGAAACATGCCAGTTTGGTGGAAGAGGGAGACACTGATGAGCAAAGCCAACACGCCTCTTTGTCTAACCACCTCCTAACAACTATAGAGTCAGTGCTGCAGCAACACATCGTGAAGATGTGTTGGTATGTTTAAAGGAGACATAGAATGGAATGGATGGATGGTTGGCTTTGATGAATTAAGAGAGGTTGGGCATGGTCGAAGAGCTATCATGAAGA